>JBAMNC010001591.1:130000-709035 GCA_037902135.1 Cetoscarus ocellatus | reverse complement strand
TTGAAAGCTCCAATCTATGTAGGCATGTGACCAACACAAAGGTGACCCCTAGTGGACAACTTGGTGTCCTACACACACACATACATACACATACATCTTGAAATGGCTCTTACAGCACCTTTTTCTGAAAATGAAAAAGCAATTCCTGTTAATGCTTTTTATTTTTTAATTTGACGATTCAGATTGAATTTTGGTAACTATTTGCTAGGCCATCTTTTGAAAATTTAATCTTAAACGTCCTTTTCTTTTTCTTTTGAATTAAGTCACAGAATGAGCAGTCTTGAAGAAGAAAAATGAAAATGCAGTTTGGATGATTTATTATTAATTTTATTTATGAGTCAAACAAAGCACCGTTTTCTGAAAATGTAAAAGCATTCCAGTTAATGCTTTTTCATTTGCAAATTTGACAATTCAGATTGAATTTTGGTACATTTTTGCTGGGGCATCTTTTGAAAATTAAATCTTAAACGTCTTTTGCTTTTTCATTTAAATTAAGTCACAGAATGAGCAGTCTTGAATAGGAAAATGAAAATGCAGTTTTGGGTAATCTATTATTAATTTTATTTATGAGTCAAAAAATGCAGTTTTATTCTGAAAATGAAAAAGCGTTTCTGTTAATCCATTTTAATTTTAATTCTGGTCCTTCTTTGCTTCCATACAAATTGGCATGGGACGGAGAGAAAGAATCTTCAATGTGCGTGTCAGCATGTTCAGACTGTCATAAACAGAATTAATTGAATCTTTTCTGTCACTGAATTTTTTTATGAATGACAGAAAGATTTGGAGACTGTCATTATGATGGACTGGAAAAAGAGGGATGATCCAGTGTGCCCTCAAACTCATGCAGACACACGCATAAAGTAAACCCTTTCTGTTTTGCACTTTCAATAAATCGTGGAGGAGGTCATTTAACCTATTTAAAAAAGCCAAAAGTGTGAAACCAACTGTATTGTCGCCCTTGTCTTTGGACTGCTGATTAATTATGATGTTCAGCTGATCAGGTCCGAGCTCTTACACCCACTGCTACTCCTGATATGTTCTCCTCTTAAAAGGTTTTGATTTAAGTGATATCACTGGATTATTTAATTCTCTTTCTCCATTTTGTGTCTCTGTCTCTGTCTCCAACTCCCGTGGCTTGACCTGACAATCAGCCACACTTAATGACAGACGACTGTGACGTCGGCCCCTCCCATGTCGGGAGGGTGGGGTGGTATGTGAATAATCCAGCTGCATTTAACTGTGGGTGCAGGGAAGGTGCTCTCCAATATGGCCCTATCGCCTGTGTTGAAGAGGAGATACTGCGTACATACAACTTTTCACGAGAGTCTATGGGCAAAGATTTTTATGCCTCAAGGCGGATCCATCACCAATCAGACAACACAGATGAACGAAACAACTTTACTCATCATCATAACCTGTATAATATACAGACGAGGACAAAATTGTTAGTACCCTTTCGTTAAAGAAATAAAAAGCCACATGGTCACTGAAATAACTTGAAACTGACAAAAGTAATAATAAATAAAAATTTACTGAAAATCAACTAATGAAAATCAGACAGTGCTTTTTAATTGTGGTTCAACAGAATCATTTTAAAAAGCAAAATAACGAAACTGGCCTATACAAAAATGATGGTACCCTTCACTCAATGTTTTGTTGCACAACTTTTTGAGGCAATCGCTGTAATCAGACGATTTCTGTAACTCTCAATGAGACTTCTGCACCTGTCCACAGGTATTTTGGCCCACTCCTCATGAGCAAACTGCTCCAGCTGTCTCAGGTTTGAAGGGTGTCTTCTCCAGACTGCATGTTTCAGCTCCTTCCACAAATGTTCAATAGGATTTAGATCAGGGCTCATAGAAGGACACTTCAGAATAGTCCAATGTTTTGTTCTGAGCCATTCTTGGGTGTTTTTAGCTGTGTTTTGGGTCATTATCCTGTTGGAGGACCCATGACCTGTGACTAAGACCAAGCTTTCTGACACTGGGCAGCACATTTGGCTCCAGAATGTCTTGATAGTCTTGAGATTTCATTGTACCCTGCACAGATTCAAGACACCCTGTGCCAGATGCAACAAAGCAGCCCCAGAACATAACTGAGCCTCCTCCATGTTTCACAGTAGGTACAGTGCTCTTTTCTTTGTATGCTTCATTTTTGTGTCTGTGAACATAGACCTGATGTGACTTGCCAAAAAGCTCCAGTTTTGTCTCATCTGTCCAAAGGACATTCTCCCAGAAGCTTTGTGGCTTGTCAATATGCATTTTGGCAAATTCCAGTCTCACTTTTTTATGATTTGCTTTCATCAGTGGTGTCCTCCATTAAGTCCATTTTGGCTCAAACAGTGATGGATGGTGTGATCTGATACTGATGTACCTTGACCTTGGAGTTCACCTCTAATCTCTTTGGAAGTTGTTCTGGGCTCTTTGGTTACCATTCGTATTATCCGTCTCTTAAATTTGTCATCAATTTTCCTCTTGCAGCCTCGTCCAGGGAGGTTGGCTACAGTCCCGTGGACCTTAAACTTCTGAATAATATGTGCAGCTGTAGTCACAGGAACATCAAGCTGCTTGGAGATGGTCTTATAGCCTTTACCTTTAACATGCTCGTAATAAGTCTGTTTACTGTTACTCAGAATCAAAAATCAGAATCAGAAATACTTTATTAATCCCCAAGGGAGAAATTCCTTTCTTTCAGTTGCTCTTATACATATTATAGCAGTCGGAATGTCAAAAATTGATTAAAATAGATTAGAGCACAAAAATTAAGTTAAAAAAATAAGAAACGAGTTAGCAACAAGAGTTATTTTGTTCAGTTTGTTTTATACATTTTGATTTTGTGCAGAGTGACCTCTGTGTGATATTTGGCACATGGCTTATAAAGGACTGTTTTATTTTAAGGGTTTGCCTCTGAAAAAAAAAAAGAACAAAACTAACAGGGACACTAAAAGCTTTCTGGGAAACCCCAATTATGTAAAAAAAATGTGAGTATTGCCATTTCTGGTTTGATTGTATGCATCAAAGCGTAATCTCAAGGCTAGGGCAAAAATATCGGAGATATATATATATGTATATAGTGATATGGCAAAAAAATATCAAGATATATAAAAAAATGCCATATTGCACAGCTCTAGTACACACCTGATACCAAACAGCACAATGACTACTTTTCAGCCTTTAAATAGGCAGACTGACTGATTACAAGCTTGAGGACACCTGTGATGCTAATTACAGGACACACCTTAGTTTAACATGTCCCTATGGTCAAATCATTTTAATCCTTCTAGGGGTACCACCATTTTTGTCCAGGCCAGTTTCATTATTTAATTTTTTAAAATAATTCATTGAACCACAATTCAAAAGCAGTTCCTGATTTTGATTGGTTGATTGTCAGTAAATTTTTATTTATTATGACATTTGTCAGTTTCAAGTTATTTCACTGACCCTGTGGGTTTTTTCTTTCTTTAATGGAGGGGGTACCAACAATTATGTCCACGTCTGTATATTTTTGCTCATCTGTACATAGATGAGTAGAATGTGGTGAGTGGTTAGTGGAGGGGCGGTGCCCTAGCGCCCTCTATTGGCCAGCCGCCACTGTCTCATGGAAGTTCAGACAGTCTTACCCAAAGTTGATGATGTTGCTCAACGCGCATGAGGATCAACGCATCAGCGTCATCGTTGAGGTGGATGTCTTCAGAGTAGTTCTTCACAGGGAAGATGTAGGTCATTGGGATTCCCACCTCTTTGCTGAACTTCTCCATCTATGTGACAAGTTAGAACACACAAAATGGTACAGAAACTCTGCAAGATTTAGAACAGTTGCTGTGATTTAGAGGTCAGAGTTCACAAGTTACAATGGTCCATGTCTCAGATTAGTGGGACTACGGACAAAGTTCTTTGCAGATCAGCCTGACAGACTACATGTTTGGACCACACCCCCACTACCGACAAGAAGGTTGGAAGGACGGGTGTTCCTAAAGACTGTAATCAATATACTGTACAACAGGGGTGTCCAAACTACGGCTTGGCCCGCGGTCCATATTTAATTGGCCTGCAAGAAATTTTATAAATAGAATATAATATGGCCCACACTTCAACTTTTGCCTGAGTGTATTGCACTTCTTAGTTTTAACACCAGGGGGAGCTACTGTTGATCAAGGCAGTTGCCTCACCAAAAAGGACATCACAGAAGAAATTTACCCAAAGTTACTAAACATGCAGAACCAAAGAAGCGAAGCTAGAAAGTGAGTGCAGAAAATTTCAGACATGGTGGAGAGTGGAATATTTCTTTAAAGAATTCAAGGGAAGTGTGTCTGTTTGATCTGCACTGAAACTGTGGCACTAATGAAGAGTATAATGTACGACGTCATTATGAAACCAAACATCCGGCCTATGCATCCTACACTGTGCTGAGCGAGAGCAGAAAGTAAAGCAAATGGTAGCTATCCTGAGGGTCAGCAACAGTATTTTTTCGTGCTCAAAAAGTCCAGGAAAAGGCTACAATAGCCAGCTATGAGGTCGCCCAACTCATCGCAAGACATGGCAAGCCCTTTTCAGATGGAGACCTCGTAAAACACTGCCTCGTTAAAAGTCGCTGAAATAATGTGCCCGGAAAAGTGCAGGACTTCAACAACGTCAGCATGTCCAGAAATACAGTTGTGCGACGCATTGAAGACTTGTCAGCCAACATTAAACTGCAACTGTCTGATAAAGCTTGTGCTTATTTTTACTCCATCGCATGCGATGAGAGCACTGATGCCACAGACACCGCACAGCTGCTAATTTTTTGCGGGGAGTGGACGAGAACTTTGGAGTTACAGAGGAGCTGCTCGATCTTAAGAGCCTAAAAGGCACAACAACGGGTATGGATATTTTGAAGCTGTGTCAGACTCAATTGACAAAATGGGACTTAATGGGACAAGCTGTGTGGAGTTACAACAGACGGGGTTCCAGCTATGGCAGGTGCACCCAAAGGAATGGCGTCTATGATGTGCGCTAAGGTGAAATAGACCGGAGGTGAGGCTGTTAAAATGCACTGTATTGTTCACCAAGAAGGCCCTTTGTACCAAGACAGTTCAATCTTGGAGATGTAATGAACACAGTTGTGAAAACTGTCAACATAATCTCGAGCAAGAGGACTGTACCACAGAGAATTTCAGGCTTTCCTTTCTAATGTGGATGCTGAATATGGGGATCTACTCTACCACTCGGACGTGCGCTGGCTAAGCTGCGGTGCCGTGCTGAAGCGTTTTTACTCCCTGAGGTCAGAAATTGACCAGTTTTTGAAAGAGAAGGACCGACCTCTTCATAAGCTGAATGACCCTCTATGGTTGGCAGACCTAGCATTTTTAGTTGATCTTACTGATCATTTAACCACCCTGAACAAGAGCCTACAAGGGAAAGAGCAGCTTGTACCACAACTTTATGCGCACATGAAAGCATTTTGTGTGAAGCTCAATCTCTTTAAGACACAACTGCGCAACTTCAACATTGTGCACTTCCCCACACTGTCCGAGATCAGAACTGCATATCCACAGGCCAACCTTTCTGCTAAAAAAGGGAAATATGCGTCTGTGATTACATGTCTCGAAACAGAATTCAGCCAGCGCTTCCAGGATTTATCTGTCATCGAAAAAGAAATCAAGCTATTCGTGACTCCTTTCTGGTGGATGCCGAAGAAGTGGAAGAGAATCTGCAATGAGAACTCATCGAAATCCAGTGTGATGATTCTCTGAAGAATCAACATCAGCAGCTTTCCCTCCACCGAGTTCTACCGGGGCTTGGAAAAGGAAAAGTTTCCTCTGATTCACGCGAAAAGAATGATCAGTCTATTTGGCTCAACATACATATGTGAGAAAACATTTTCTCTGTTAACACTGAACAAAAGCAGAATGAGAACCAAAATGACCGACAGCCATCTCCATGATGTCCTTCGCATCTCAACCACCAAGTTTACTCCAGACCTGCCAGCCATCCTTCGGTCCAAAGCGCAGCATCACTGCTCCCACTGAGTGCAATGCCGTTCCCACTCTAGGTGAGTAAAAAATATATTCCACAGTACCCGTGTGTTAATAAGCATGCATGTGCAGGTACACATGCGACAAATATCAATAAGGCACATCAGTTCTGTCACTGCCCTGCTTTTGCGCACCACTTTCTTAGATGCGTTTTTCTTGTTAACACACAGAGTACACACTGCTGTGCCACAGCGCACACACTGCACACGCAAAGTCAGCTGATCTCATCTGATGCAGATTTGCTCCTTGATCAAGTGACATTTGTCCGGATTTTTGGCACGAGTGGCGTCGGATCAGCACCGCAGCTGGATGGCCCGATTTACATACTCAGCGCAGCTGATACTCACCAGAATAATTTACAAAAATTATATGCACTCCTGTTAATAAGTCCAGTTCAGTCTGTTAATGTTGATAACCGTTTCAAATGAACGTTAATAGGCGTGTTGCTAAGCCTAATAACTTAAATAACAAGCTTGAAATTTACCCATCCACTTTCCCCTTTATTGTTTTTTCTCTGTAAATCTTCTGTCTAAGAAAAAATCTGAGGCTGCTGTTCTGAGAATGAGCTACCAAAGCTTTTTCTGAATAAATCAATAAAAGATCCATTTATGGAAAGCTGTGATGAAGGCAGTTTTGTCTTTAATTATATTCAACAATATAACATATTTGACCACTTTTTAATTGATTTTTCTAACTTAATACACTAAAGTTTAGGCTATATACCTAATTTTTAGTAAGTGGCCCAGCCCCTCCTATATTTTTTATGTATGTGGCCCTCAGTGAAAAAAGTTTGGACACCCCTGCCATACAAGGTATGGTTATTAAATGATGAGACATAAAAGCTCATGATTCACAGTCTCACTGAGTGTTTTATATTAAAGGTTGGGTATTCACACAAAACAGCTGTAACTTTACATTAAGTGACATCTTGAGTTCACTGTTAGCTACTTAATGAAAGTGTTTTTGTGAAGGTGTCAGAAAATGATTAGCAGAAAAGTTGAGCAACACATTAATTTGAAGTATCTGCCCCCCCAAGAAAACAAAAACAAAAACAAAACAAAACAAAACCAGCAGCTGAATCTTTTGGTACATTAAGAGGTGTATGGCGAACACTGCATGTCACGTGCATGTGTGTTTGAATGGCACCAGAAGCAATTCTAGGATCAGAGCTCTGGGGGTGCTCGAGGCCCAAGTGCTAGCCGGCCAGGCAAGACAAGTTTCAGTTTGTTTGCACACACACAAAAACACACATGTGGCCACACACACAATAACAGAAGTTGAGCTGGTAGAAGAACATTTCAAGCTGGCATTAGCAGACAAGTTATTATCTACGAGCAACTAACACTATCTTTTAAACTGAGCAGTTTTTTTGTACATTTGTTTGTTTGTCTTACATATGTTTCTTCTACAAAAGGTAAAGTGAAACACTGTAAGGGTGCCTACTGTAGCGTTCAGTTGAGGCAATATTGTTTTTTGTGTAGCATAAATGTAAATGTTTGGTAACTGTGAGGTTTTCAGTGGCCCCAGTAACTGCTATAATCCCTGGTGTCCCACATGGGACAAAACTAGTCGGGTTCTTTAGTGGAAATCATATTTATAAATGCCACAGGCCTCAGAAACCCCACTGTAAACCCTGAATTATTCCTGTAATAAACTTACCTGTTCTTTCAGTTTAATAACCTTGTAGACATTTTTTAGATCTTCTTCGATTTCAGGATGGGCTTCATCGATCTTGGTCAGAATCACAACTTGAGGAATATCTGACAGGTGAACAAGCACAGAATTGAGAAGCTGTTTGGAGCTTCAGAAACAGCACAGGAAAAAAATCATCTGAGACTTCTATTCTTACCGAGCTCACTGGCTTCCCCTCTAATGTCCTTAATCTTCTGCAGAATCTCTGGTGACGCCAGAAAACATACTTCAGCAGGAAACACACAAACCAGGACGTGCACTCTGTCGTTGTCTATTGGAGATTCGATGTAGTCTGGATCTTTCTCTGACAGTTTAGATTCAGGATTAAACTGGAAAACAAAATTTTAATTCATTTCCATGACACATGTTAGAAGTATGAATTTAAATGTTATTCAATATAACAAACTAAAATTTTTGGAGAAATAAAAACAGTTAAGATACTCTACCCTGTATCCTTCCTTCACGTGTCCCTTCAGAGCCAGTTTGACATCGTCCACGAGGACGCCCTGGTTCTGGCTCAGACCCATGATGTCGTTGAAGACAAAAGGGTAAAAGGTCTCCCGGTCTTCTTTTTGAATTTCGTAGGTTTTGTACTGAGACAGACAAAAGAAGAACAGACCAGGTCATGCAGCTTGATAAAATACTTGATCCACTTCTCCTCATGATACTGAGCACAGAAATCTGCCTCTGGGTCTGAAGGACTGAGAGTCAGTCCAGAACCCTGTTCAGGAGCTGGACTTTGTCCTGGTGTAGGTACCAGATGTGCTCAGAGTCCTGCACCTCATGGTGACTTAATGCAATATGATTGGCTGAACTTAAACACAATGATGAAACAGGTTGAGTTTGAATGAACATCAGAGTTTAATGAGTTTTCTGATTAATGATTAAGAAGTGAAAGACTTCTTAAAAACTTACACAATATCATGAATTATCAAACATATATCAATGATCAAAAAACATAATTTATAAAATTATATATCAAGATTAAATAAATTCATTAAAACAATGTAAATGCAGACAAAATTTTCCAGAATTAAAACGACTGAAAACTAATGATATCAAAACTGGTAAAGTATAAAAAATATATATAAATAAAAAATCATGTTTGATAATTTACTGTGTAGTACATTTTAACCTAATTCAATTTATGTGATTGAATAAATATTTATTTCATTTACATATGTTATTTCAGTGGCAATCAATCAAGAGTAAAATTATTTTAAAGCATAAACTTCATGATGATTTATGAAGTATTGAGTTCATTCATAAAAGATTATATGATAATCATATATTAAATTCAGTAACAACATAAATCATGTGATCTTTTCAAAATTGTATTTTTTGTTGAAAATCTAAATGTGAAATAATTTATCAAGTTTTGATTTTAAAATAATTCAATCTAATGATACATCAAGTGACTCATATATTAAAACTTCAATTGTGTGTTCACTTACCAAATATAATAATTTATCCTAACAATTATGCTAATTTATCATTTTTTTGTATTGAATATGCATGATAAACAATGATATATAAAGTTAAAATCATAAAAACATTGAATATATATGAGAATACATAACCTTTTGTATTATCAAGTTTGCAATGTATGTAAAATATTTCTTAAATATTCAATATATTCAAAACATAAAATAAATTGTGAAGCATCATGCTTAATTTGGACTTACTTTATGGTGATCAATCGAATATCAAATTATCTAGAAAACATAAAATATACAATGCCACTCATAAGATTTTTTTGAAAAAACAAAGCATCTCGGTGTAAAGTTTCACTAAAACAAATCAAAATATACATGTTCAATAAAGGATCACATTTCTTAAAGAAGTTTATTTTGTATGATTTCAAGTGGTAATTATACTGGAAAACATAAATAATTCTATAATTTGGATAACCCAAAGCATATAATGGGGTACCGGATATTTAATTAATCTAATCTGCAAATGACTTTGTTTAAAAAAATGAGTCAAAATGAGACTTTTGTCAAAAAAAAAAAAAAAAAAAAAAAATTAGACATCTTCAAACCTGTTTGGTAAAAGAGCCACTGGTGTTTGCTGTCAGTGCCTGTGCATACATTCTGCCACGTAGGACACTTAGGACGGAGTTGATGAAACTGGATTTTCCTGATCCTTCAGGACCATAAAGCAGAATCCTGATGAGTTGGCCCTCAGTGAGAGGTTTGTAGTCCTTCACAGACTGCAGGACGTTCTGCTTGTCGCTGTTTAAGAGATCATAAAATAGATCCTGAAGTCATTTAACACAGAGAATTGGAAAACAGGTTAATATTTCTGACACACTTATGTCCAGTTTATTTCCCTCCAAGGTCTGGGGAAAACTGACAGAAGAACAACAGAAGTTCAGGTGAAAATAAAAATGAAAACAGTGAATCAACAAATTTTAACACTGAATGACAACACAATGCGTTCTGAGGGCAACAAACAGAAAAGAAACTTACGCCATGGCTCCGTACCTGGAGAAAAATTAGCTGAAAACCAGAGAAAACTTTGACAAATAACTCAATATCCTGTGATACAAAATGGTGCAACGCTGAGATGAAATGGTCTGAACCGGAAATCAATAAAAAGTTAAAATAAAGGATCTACTGTACATAGTTTCTTAGGTCCCTTCAGTTAAGGTCTGTTTATTTATCATTAAAAACTTGGGCTGATTAAGGTGTAAGGGTGCCAAGAAAAAGTGCTCTAAAAGCAACAAACAAACAGAAAACAGACTTACACCTTGGTGATGGGCCACTGGATCTCCTTTGTCCACTTGTATCTGGAGAATAATTTTAGTAAAATCAGCCAAAAACCAGAGAAAACTTTGACAAATAAGTCAATATCCTGTCATAGAAAATGATGCACCTCTGAAATGATCTGAACTGGGAATCAATGAAAAAAAAAAAAAAAAAAATCAAAAGATCTCCTTTACATAGTTTCTGAGGTAAATTCAGTCAAGGTCTGTTTATTCAGCATAAAAATCTTGGGCTGATTAAGGCTTAAGGGTCCCAACAAAATGTGCTCTGAAAGCAACAAACAAACAATACAAAATTACGCCATGGTTCCTCAAGTCTGGATTCTTGTCAGAGAATAGAACAACAGAAGTTCAGATGAGAACAAAAATGATAACAGTGAATCAACAAATTTTAACACTGAATGACCACAAAATGTGTTCTGAAAGTAACGACAGAAAAACTTACACAGTGGTTCCTCAGGTCTTGATTCTTGTCCTCCCATACCTGGAGAATAACATCAGTAAAATCAGCTGAAAACCAGTAGAAACTTTGACATATAACTCAATATCCTGTGACAGGAAATGGTCAAGTACAGTCCAAACTCTAAACATTTTTTTTAATTTAATTCAGTTTAATTTTACAATTAAGTACCATCTATCCAGAGTCAGCTGATACAAGAGAGACACTTTTCCTCTTTTACAGAGTGATAGCATGAATTTTAGGTCATGGACCTATTCATGTGTCATCATTTGGTTCATGGACCTATCATATCAATATGTCTTTTTAGTTTGCTATCCATGCATCCAGGTCATTCAAATTACCCACATACCACTTTATCTATGCTGACTGCAGATGAACCCCACACAGACAGTCTGGCACTCATCTGAATATAGCATGACCATTTACAGAGCAGATACCAACACAGTATCTTAGCCATGTTGGGAATGTATAGAAGCATGCCGCATGTCACAGTCTCCAGCCTCCTTCCCTCTCCTGGCTCCTCAGGCAAACTCCACTCACCTGTGTTCCTGAGCACACCTGCAGCTCATCCCATGCAATCAGCCCAGCATACTTAAGCTCCAGCTCCAGACACACCAGGTGTCAGGTCGTCTTCGCTCTCATGCAAGCCGTTCCAGCCTGTAAGTCCGGACTGTGCTGATTACCTGATCCCTTGTCTGTCTCCGACTCTCCCACTGTCTGATCCCGGTCTTTTGTTCTTCTGGACTGCAAAACACGTCTCTTCCCTGTGGCCTGGAGGTAACGTCTCCAACTCTCCTGTTAAAAGCCGCGAGACCACCCGCAGTAAAAAACATCCGTTGCTGTTATTGAAGTGTGCTACTGCCTCATATCTCAGGGGTGGTGACGCAAGTTCTGGATCGGGAGACCGGAGTTTGAAGCTGTCAAAGTGGATGTTTTCCTGTGTTTAATAAAGACTGCTGAATTACATCTGCTGGCTACTTCGCATCTGGGTTCTTCCTGTATGCTTGGACGTGACAGCCACACGTTTATAAACATAAGTGATGACACTCTGCTGCAGTGAGCAGACGACCTCACTCAGACTAACACACACACACTATGACAGCATCCACTTGCATCCATATATCTTTGTACCGACCATGTAATAAACTATGATAATCCACAGTCTGGTATTAAGAATCCTTCATTAATCATCTCATTCTATCACAGAGTAAGTGTGGATCGAAGTAAAGTGAAGCAGAGCCTCAAGTCTTACCCCTGCTGCTGTTCTCAGAGAAAAACGGGAAAAACGGGATTGAAGGATCCGCTGTAGTTTACTTTCACTTTCATCATGACATCACAAACAGAGAGAGAGAAATATACCAGGGGAGACGGGGGTCACGGGCTGTATGGGGAAAAAGACGAGTAAAGCCAGGGGTTATCACCTGCTGCTCAAAAGGATGTTTTGGATCAACTTCTCTGGGACATTTAGCTTCTCGTTTTCAAGAACAGGAAGAAGGCAGTGACTGTAGAAACATCCACCATGGTTTATCATGGATTCAGAAGCTGGAAACATAAAAAAAATTACAAACACAGATACAGACACATCAATCAATCAAGTCAGAGTCACAGAGCAGAAAATCATCAGTCAGAGCATCTACAGCCTGCTTTATCTTCCCCCAGTGCCTTTAACCTGCACTTTAAAAGATTTAAAGAGATCATTGCTCCAAGACACAGTTTTTCCCACAGCAGATTCCAGTCTGCAGGAGCAGCAGATCTGAAACTTCTTTTGCCCAGTTCAAGACGAACTTTTGGGACAAAGAGCAAAAGCAGACTTTGTGACTGAGTCACAGAACGTAGTCTGTAGCTTCCAGAACTTTTCACATGAATAGAGTTACTCAAGTATGACGGAAGCAGGCCAAGTATAGAGCTGTTAATTGGGATGTGCCAATAATTCACTTTACGGATTGTCAGGGAGACCCACTCAATGTGCTCATACTGAGCACAATGATGAGTTAGAGCCTTGAAATTTGTTGTGAACCTTAAAGCTCCATGATAAACAGTATACAAAGATTTAAGGCATTGAGAAGATGCATGCAGATATAAACATCACCATTATCAGAGGCATCAAGGAAGCAGCAACAAGACACTTTTTTTGCAGCAAAAGAGAAACAGAACTGATTTCTGAAGTAAAAGCCCAGCCGCAGCTTTAGCTTCTTTACAAGTTGTTCAATTTGAAGCTTAAAAGACAGAGAATTATCAATCACATACCCAAGGTATTTATAAGAAGATAGAGACTCAATCACCTGACCCTGAGCTGTCACAATAGAAAGCAGGTTCTGTGACCTCTTTTTTGAGTTCATGAACATCATCAACTTTCTTTTTTCAGAATCTAAAACCAACTTTATGTCCCCTCAGATTGTCCTGCACAATAACAAAGGCCTCCTGCGGAAGACAAAGGGCTTGATCCTGTGTGGGAGCAAAGCAATCAATAACATTATCATCCGCGTATAAATGAAAATTAGCAAGGCAAGGCAAGGCAAGTTTATTATAACCACGCCCACATGCGGGAGGGAGCCTTGTCTACTGTACAAGGACGTAACCTACAGTAACAATGGGAGCTAGCGTTAGCAGCTTCATCAGACGGACCCAGCCCTACCTGTTTGAGCCATCAGAGCCAGAAACTGACTCATGCAACAGTGACAGTAATCAAAAAAACATATATATATAATTTTTAAATGCTGACATTTTACAGCAATGATTACTCTTACTTATCATACTTCCTTCATACAGATACTTTTCTGATAGTTACTTTATTACCACAAGCTCCCCAATTACTCCGTCTGCCCAATTTTATCGGTTGTGAGGGATAATACCAGCTGTGGAGTAGCTTTAGCTTTGAAATAACTGAAACATGTATGCTGCATGGGCACAGAAAATGATCACTCACATACTGCCTCCATCTGAGATCGCTTCTCCCGTCTCCCTATGTATATAAGCAACTAATGTACGTGGGAACAAAAAATACACGCTCATTTTAGGTGTCCAACAGTCCATGTTTGACAATACACACAAACGTAAAATATGTATTTTACATGTATTTCCTTGTCATAGCTGTATTGGTAGCACATAAAAAAATACCTGTGGTTAATCATTGTGCTGTCATATGGACTACACTCAGGGAATGAGGCCGAATCATGTCATGATTACGATGTAAAATCACAGCAAAAAGCGTTTAATTGCCAGAATTCACAATATTTATAATATAAGCACGCACTTACACTCTCTGGCGGGCACGTAATGCTAGTTGCGGAGATGACAGCACCTGCTTTCGGTGGGATGGAGAGGGTTGGCAGCGGATACATAATGCTGGCGTTTTGGTGGCACTTGCTGTCGGCGAGGCGGGAGGATGCAAGCAGGGGATGGAGAGGGTCGGTTCAGCCCCACTGACCAGCATTAACAGGCTCTTCAGAAATCCAGACTTTACCTGGTGATAGTTTTTGTAACTATTGGGGGTAAAGTGGGCACTGCAGAGATGGGAGTTGGTGGTGATTTTGAACTCTCCACAGTAGCTCCTCTTGACAAATTTGATCCACCGTTTCCTACTTCGTCGTCAGTAGGAAACTTAAATAACCTAATGGAGCCGCTACTCTGCACGCTGTGGCATCCAGGAAAGATGCACGAGTGATGTGGAGGAGACACATGATATGATATCCGAGACTCGAGAGCAAGCGGGAAAACCACCGAAGCTAATGTGCTGAACATATTTATACCCTTGAAGCAGCAGGGGTGGGGTTATGCTACTGATGGCTCCGTTACGTAACGTGGCCATGATTTCTGACCCACCCATTAAATCCTGAACACAGAAAATCTGAAAAACAGCTTGTGAAGCCGAGCTCCACAATTAAATTCTGAATGGTTGAATGGCTTTCCCATGTTTTAAGGAAATACATTTATGCCCCATTTAATGTGTTTAGAAGAAAATGTCTGAATTTGCTTTGCACAGACTTTAAAATCACAATACAAAATAGAAACAAAAATAATCATTATAAAATGAACTTTAAATGAAAATTAGCATCAGGAACATTGTTAAGAATAATTTGATCTTTGTATATATTGTATATATTGTATATAGTGTTTTCATGTATTTGAACATTTCTATCCTGATCATTGTATAACCTTTTCTTTAGCAGCTTCATCCTTTCCCCACACACACAGATCCTACATGACATTCCCCCCCCCCCCCCCCCCCCCCCCCCCCCCCCCCCCACACACACACACACACACACACAATCCCTCCATGGCCTTGTGCAGCCCTCTCCTTGTTACTTTTTATCACCTATTGTTTATGACTCGGTGCATCACCAGACCAGCCTAAACAGACCCAAGAAGGAGACGGGAAGGCCACGACACCTCTCACCCCTCCCTACATGTTAAATACATACGCACACACATGCCTATATAGAGAGAAGACTTTTGTATTAGCTTCAGATCAACACCTCAGACTGCTTGACACTCTGTATTGTTGTTCTC
This sequence comes from Cetoscarus ocellatus, assembly GCA_037902135.1. Taxonomy (NCBI): domain Eukaryota; kingdom Metazoa; phylum Chordata; class Actinopteri; order Labriformes; family Labridae; genus Cetoscarus; species Cetoscarus ocellatus. The sequence continues at coordinate 693,594 of JBAMNC010001591.1, read as the reverse complement.
CTTGCTGCAAGTAAAACTCTGTTTGATTGCACCCAGCTGTTCTCTGCATCTTCATTCTGAATTATGTCAGGTGTTGGTACGAACCATTAAAGGCACCACTGAGCAATCTTGGGACTGTGAAGGAAAAAATCCTGACAAAAATTATGACAGATACTGTTCATATACAAAGTTAATAAAGTAGTCCCAAGACTGAGCCCTGTGGTACACCGTTTAGGACCTGAAGATATCCAGAGGTCAAGCCTTCAGCTTGCACACACTGTGATGTGTCTGATAAACGGTTACCAAGCCAAGTGACAAATTGTTCTGATAGATCAATACTGTGAAGTCTGTTTTATCAAAATGACATGGTCCACAGTGTTGAAGGCCTTTGATAGATCAATAAAAAAAAGCTGCACAATGTTCCTTAAAATCCAAATAGTTAGAATCATTGACCATCTTTAGAGCAGTTGTGGTTCTGTTGAGTTTTTTTCCAAAACCTTGACTGATATTATGCTAAAATATTATCAGATAATAAGCACTCTTTGAGTTGATCACCCAAAAGTGATTCCATAATCTTAGCTAAATACACAATTTAGAAAAAGGCCTGTAAATGTTCAGCAGGGTTGGGTCTCCCCTTTCAACAGGGGGAGGACAAAGCATTTCTACATGAGTGGAATCTCACCAGAGGCCAAAGACATGTTAAAAAGGAGATAAGTCTGATGATAAGTCTGTCCAGATACAAAAAAACTAACCCAAGTCTAGATTAAAAAAAGAAAAAGCAAAAACTTTGTGCGGGAGCAGAGGTAGACCGTTAAGTACACCTGTGCAACGCCTCCTCAGGTGAGTGTAAATAAGCTTTGGTGAATGAAATTCTGGTTAATTATGGCCTCTAGACTAGTGCCACTGAAATACAATCAGAAAGAACATTTGCACATTTCTTTCTTCTTCAGTTAAAAAGCAGCTAATGATGAGTCGATGGGAATTTTGACTCTTTTCAGTGATCCGGATCTTTTGGCTCAACTCAGTGATGAGATCCAGCTCTCTCCCAAATGACTCTTCATTTAGTATACTCTTTGGCATCATTAAGTAATCCAGATGTGTTTTAAGAAAGTTATTTTAAACAGTTATTAGAATTAAGTGTATTACTACAGAAAAAAAACATTTTATACAACCCCTAATTCCAATGAGGCTGGGAGATTGTGTTAAACATGAATAAAAACTGAAAATGTGCAAATCCTTTTGACCTAAATTCAATACAGAGACAAGATATACAATGTTCAAACTGATTAACTTAATTGTTATGACAATGGAGATGTCGTATTTCCACCTACAAAACTGCATCAATTAGTGTCCTCAGTTCAGAAACACTTATTGAGTGTTGTGTAACACACAGGTAAACATGGTCCTGTCGCATCAAATTCAAAATGAGTGAATATTTGCAAAAAAAAAATAAAATATATATATATGTGTGTGTGTGTGTGTGTGTATATATATATATGTGTGTGTGTGTGTGTGTGTGTGTGTGTGTGTATACATAACCTAAGAGTGCTCTGTGACAATGAAACAATGAAACACTATTAAATTAGAAAAGCACTCAGAGGGCACAGACCTCCACCAAGCAGCTCAGATCACCAGATCCAGAATAGAGCCAGGATCTGGAACAAGCTCAGCAACCACATGGCAGTTGTCAATGGTGATGTCAACCTGGATCAGATCCAGATTAAATTTACCTGGATGACAGAGACATGGACCCCATATTATCCTGTCAAATTGGAAGTGAATCTGTTGAGAAATGACTGAGAAATTGTTTTTAAAATTCTGCCCAATGTTAACTTACAGGATTTTTGGAAATTTGGGGAATTTTTTGCATCCAGACAAATATCCGGATTACCATCAAAATTTAACGGATTCTTCTTTGGACCAAATCCCACCTCTGGTAAAATTTTCATGTAAATCCTTCCTGTACGTTTTCCGTAAAGTTGTGAACAAAAATACAATCAAACATACACTGGCAAAAAAATACACTGGTGAAAGTAACAAAGTAAAACCACTTAAACAAGCACACGTCAGGACAAACAGACGTGGACCTCATCTGTTGCCATCTTTGATTTCTGTTGTAGACGACCCAAATGAATGAACTAAAAAGAGTTTATAAAACAAAAACTGCAATAACAAAATCCAAAAACTAGAGACACAAGACTAGACACAAAAAACAATGGAAAACTCAAGGAGCATGAGGACACGGCAGGGAAGAGTCAGAAAAAGCTGATGGGAACACATGGGGAGCAGACTGGAAACATTCAGGTAACATGATTCACACAGGACGACCTGACAGAGCAGCAAACAGACTTCATACACACAGGAGTTATCAAACACAGGTGACCCTGACAGGAGACAGGTGAGGCAATGACACAGGTGGACACAATCAGGGTAACAAGATCAACACACTCAGAGGACCAGAGAGGGAAGGAAACGAAACATGAAGAACACGAGAAACAAGAGATTAAAGTTACTGAATAAAACAAAACTACTGAAACTGTGGCACCCTGGTCATTTAAGGAAAGGAGATAATGCCCAGGGCTGTTATTTATCAGTTCTCTGACTTATATTAGTCCCCCCACTATCTGTTTTATTTAATAAGATGTTTTGTGACACTTTTAACAGGAAAAATTCACCTGAAGTACCTGCAGTGAACCTCGTTTTGTCCAGTAGGTGTCAGTAGTTGCCCTGGTCATGTTGTCAACTGCTGCTCTGCTGGCCTAAAGGAATAAACTCAGTGCTGCATTAGACAGTCTGCACAACAACACTAAACACTAATGCTTATATAAGACTGTCTTCCTGATATGTTTGCAGTTACTCAGGCTGTAAATAAAGCACCTTTTCTTATGGATCCACACTGTCATCATTCAGTGTGTTACAAAACCATGACAAACACACTCCTGTTACACAGGGTTTTATTAGCATTTCAACACTGCCACACCTAATAATGAAATCATGTTTGGTAATTTAAGACACAAAGAGGTCATCTTTGTTTTAAGAATACACACACTCATTGATGACATTGTCTTAATATCAATTAACACAACATAATCACATTACATGAACCATCATTGTTATTTAGTGGAGTTAAAAAACCCTCAGAGCTTGATCAAAAGAGGCAGTAAAGTGTAAGAATTATTTAACAATAATAAGCACAACAGCTCTTTGGATTCAAAGCATGAAGATATTCAGTGAGAAAGCAATATAATTCGCAGCAGACATAAGTCTAATGTGGCAGGCTAATTTGTCCACAACATGAATCACAGAATTTTAAAGCTGTGGTTTAGTTTAGTTACGTCCAGAGTGTATCTCACAGAAGTTCAGACAGTCGTCTCCAAAGTTGATGATGTTTTTGAGCGCGCTCAGGATCAACGAATCGATGTCATCATTGAGGTCGATTTCCTCAGAGTAGTTCTTCACGGGGAAGATGAAGTTCATCGGGACTCCCACATTTACGCTGAACTTCTCCATCTATGTGACAAGATAGAAACAAACAAAACTGGTACAGGAACTCTACAACATTTAGAACAGTTGCTGTGATTTAGAGGTCAGACTACAGTTACAATGGTCCATGTGTCAGATTAGTGGACTACAGACGTAATCCGTGGTGGATCAGCCTGATGGACAACACGTTTGGACCAGACTACACTCCACGACCAACAAGAATGTTGGAAGGAGGGGTGACCCTGAAGGCTGCAATCAAATATACCAAACAAGGTTTGGGTAGTAAGTGATGAGACAAAACCTCATGGTTCACAGTCTTGCTGAGTGTTATACTGTGTATTAAAGGTTGGGAAGGTGTCAGGAAATAAAAGTTGAACAACACATCAACTTCAAATGTTTGGTGTAAATAAAGAAACAAACAAAAAAAACAGCAGTGGATTCTTTGGGCATATTAAGTTAACTGAGGTGTATGGGGAACACTGCATGTTGAGTACACTTGTTTGAATGGCACACAAGATTTTGTGAGAGCAGAGAGGATGTTTAAAGCCCCATTCACACCGAACATGACTGACGTGACCTGGGCGACCACTCCCCATGCAAAGTCAATGTACACCCGCAATCAGGCACCACCAGGTTGCCCCAATCGGTTGCCAAAGTTGAAAAATTTGAACTTTCAGGTGACATCGCATGTAGCTGTGCTGAGACAGCCAATCAGCGCTGTACTGACGTGTGTGTGTGTGTGGGTGTGTGTGTGTGTGTGTGTCTAATAAAGTGGATGTATGCTGGAAGAGATCAGAGGGCTTGCAGGATGTATAGGGAAAAAAGGAGGGAGAAAGAAGGGGGTCAACGGGGCACCAGGGATGAAGTGACGGTTTCTCTGTGGTCCTGTTCTCCCTCAACCTGTTTACCAGCCCTAGGAAGACCAGTGGCAACATGGCTCGGTGGGTCGAGGAAGACAGGACCGCAGAGAACTTCCTACTCAAGGTACAGCTGACGATGCTGAGGCAGCAGCAGGGCCATCAGCTGCAGTGTTTAACAGTTGGTAAATGAGTGAAAAGGATACAGTTGGAATAATGTCAGCTATTCGTATACATTAGGGCTTAGCGATTTTAGGAAAAGATCTAATTGTGATTTTTCTGGCAGATATTGGGGTTTTTATTTGATTCACGATTTTCTTCAAATCAAGCTTCAGTGCAATATTCACAATGTTTACAGTATAGACAACAGCAAGGAAATTAATGATGAAAAGCACATAACACATTATTTATCATCTAATATTGATGATAAATAATCTGTTTTCATTATTTAAGGGATACTCCAACTTCTACTCCTAAACAGAGACTTTGTGTTGTTGACCTGCTGACCAGCACTTCAGCGGTGGAGATGGGACGTTGAGTCAACTCTTTTGAACTGCTCTTTTAAGTGAACAGTGAGAAATGATTCACAGTTGTGAGTAAACCATTCATATGTGAGCCGTTCTTAAATGTAAATGTAAACTCTTTAAATTACCTGCAAATTTGTAAAATAGTTGACTCAACAGCTCCTGGGTCAGTCAGGAAAAAACTGCAGCTTTGGTGATCTCATGATTGCATTGTCTGAAATTGCGATTTCGATCCAAAAATGAGAAATCTTTCAGCCCTTATACACATACAAATATGATATGATGTGATGAAACTTGCGATGAGACTTGAGCCGGGGTGACCAGTTGTTAAAGTGAGATTTGACAGGTGGGGGAGCCCTAAACTACGGTGTTGCGGTGCAGCTGGAAAAATGATGTAAATGATTGCCAAAAACTGTATCGACCTTATTCTCAACAGAAAAATACAGGCCAGATCAACAGGCAAAACACACACACATAGCAATCTAACATGGCTAACTAACACAGAGAAACACAGCAAACTAACAGCCTAACACAGAGACTCGGACAAGGACTAATGTGAAAACCAAACCTATACAGACACACAGGTGAGTGAAACAAGACAGGTGAAACACATGAGAAGATCAACTAAGGCAGGGGAAGCATGAAAGTAAAACTAACTACATGGGCTACACAAGGAGAAAATATATATCAATTTAAGACAAACTAAACTGGATGTGACAAAGCAGCAATCTAAATCATCCTCAAATTAGTGGTGTAGTCTGGTTTATTCTAGTGGGTATGACATACTCTGATGGATGTTTGTCCACTTAGGGCCTCCATACACTTGCCACAGTTTTACCTGATTTATACACCGTCCATGGAAAACAGCACTGGGACCTACTTATGGGCCTCCAACCACAGGTTGAGAACTGCTGCACTAGTAGATAGTATTTGAAGCTTGTTCTTCAAAGACTGTTCTTATATCATGGAGAATAAGTGATGCAGGATATCTCAGGATGAATTTATCATTTAGAAAACAGTGAGTGAGTGAAAACGAGCTGGACTGCTGAAGAATGTTGAGTTTTGATTCATCAAAAGGCTGATTCGTCATTTTTTAGTCTTTGTGTTCACTTAAACCGTGCACATGAGCTATCAAGACACCGCTTGAATGGTAAAATCACACAGAGGGACTGGTGATCCCTTGCTGTCCCTGCGATGCGCATCTATCGGCGTCTTTACGCTCGCCGGCACACAGAGGAGAGTGCACAAGGACGCGGAGTGAAAGTGAAAGTTAAAGTCACACAACCATGGTATACATATTTTTGCGTATTTTGTAGTGGTTATATGGTATTTCGGGACGTTTTCTAGTGGGTATATGGCATATACTTGCGTATGATGTAGATTAATAATAATTTATTTGACTAAGGTGGCAGAGCTCAGCTCCAGAGGGCTCCGGCCCACTTTAACTCCTGGGCGTGACATCACTGAGCGACGGTGACAAAATTAGCTATTTATGGACAGGCCACGTGACTGACGTAACTGATGTGATCTCCGTTGCCAAGTCCCGTTCAGTGTGAACGCACCTTAAGACAGTGAACGTCCTGGGCACTCATGTGCATCAAAAACAATTGAAAATGTTCAATAAGTTGAAAAAGTTGTTCAAATTTCTGTTTCTTGATTTCCCTGAGGGAGTTTCCCATAGGGATTAATAAAGCTCTATCAAATCTAATCTAATCTAATCTAATGCAATCTAGACAACTCGAAATAATTACTAGAAGTGTTCAGAGAGGGCAAACTGCACTGTTGGTCATTTATCATTTAAAATGTTAAAAACTGCTCTCTCTCGCACTGATAACAAATCCTTTTTAAAAGACCTGGATCCACATCCAGATTTGGATCACCACCAAAATCTAGTCACTTCTTCCTTCTGCCATGACAAACATTCCCAGAAAAAGTCATCCTAATTGGTTTATGACTTTTTGAGTATTTGATACTATTTAGTGATGCAATGTATGTGCTGCATATCCTTCAGCCAGCGACTCCTCCCATCAGCTGCTCAGCAGGTAGCCTTCACCGGAGCACAAACTGATATAAATCGAAGTCCTGGGATATTACAAAGATGGGTCACTCCTGTTTTTATCCTGGCTGTAAAACCAGGCAATAGAAATGGTCAAAATTCTGATTTCAGGGTATTCTGTTGCATGAGGTGGGCCTTCACCATCTTTGGCTTGCTGTTTTGGATACAGATCAGAATTCATCCCTCTGTAACGACAGAACATCGTGCATGTTACCTGAATGTTTGCAGTGCGTATTCTACCAATCAGGACTATAACACTCAACAGCAGTTTTAAAGGCTTTGCTGAAAGGTCCAGGAGAAGTGTTACTCAGTCCCACTCATGACAACAGTGGGCCTCCAGGTTCGTGTACACTGGCTCCAGTTTATTCATCTGCACCACCAGGTAACTTATGATCTGTCCTGCTCCTCAGTTTCCACAACAGTTTCTCCATCCCTCTTTCCATCTGTGACCCCAACTGCAACATTTCTTCCTCTGCTTACTCTGATTCATAAAGATATCATCTTGTATTACGACTAACGGCATGCCGTTGTCACTCGAGTCAAAATTGTGCATTTTCAGTTCAGTTTGAATGAAGCTAGTGTTTCTTGTTTCTTCTGATGACCAGCTGATGGTGTGGGATACATAGCCCCTACGTCCCAACACACTAAAATTCCATGCACTGAGGCTTTGTCAGGGAAAAGTGAAATGCTGTAAGGGTTCCTACTGTAGTGTCCAGTCGAGCGAATGCTGTTTTTCATGTAGCACACTGCCCAGTCAAAAAAAAGTCAAAAAAAAGTTGCCACCTGGATTTAACTAAGCAAATAGGTACGAGCCTCCTATTGGATAATTACTGCATGCGCCATTATCTTTCAGCTGGCAACAAGTTACAGTCCCCTTCAAAAGTATTGGAACAACAAGGCCAATTCCTTTGTTTTTGTTGGCGGGGAACATAAACTTTATTAATGTTCAATTTATAACCAGAAAAAGAACCAAATGTGTGTAAGATGTTCAGAATCTTGTCTGTGCAAACAGTGGGCACTCACTGTTTTCTAAATGATAAATTCATCCTGCAGTATCCTGGATCACTTATTCTTCATGATATAAGAACAATCTTTGAAGGATCAAGCTTCATATACAATCTACTAGTGCAGCAGTTCTCAACCTGTTGGCGGAGGACCATAAGTGGGTCCCAGTGCTGTTTTTCGTGGTATGTGTGTATGTGTGGTGTATAAATCAAGTAAAAATGTGGCAATAATCTCTTCAGTGTATGGAGGCCCCAAGCAGACAAACATCCATGAGAGTATGTCTGAGTATACCCACTAGAATAAACCAGACTACACCACTGCCTGTCTCCTCTTTCACAACATACACACATGTGGTGGAGGAGAGAGTGTGTTGCCGACATTATGGTAAAAAAAAAAAAAAATCAGCGACAAACAAACACATTATTAATGGATGAGTTGAGGTTCGCCAAATGCCCCCCCCCCCAAACATAGATAGATGAATAAATGAACAAAAAATGATTAATATAGATAGATAAATAGATAGATAAATGAATAATAAACAAAAATGATTAATATAAAAATAAACAAACAAACTGATTAATATAGATAGGTAGATACACTATATTGCCAAAAGTATTTGCTCACCTGCTTTGACTCGCATATGAACTTAAAGGATTTCATTTTTTTGACACCTGGACCTTATTTTTAGGATTAAATACACTCATAGACTCACCCAGACAATTTTGGCGGAGCTTGGAGCCGTTTTCGAGCAATTTAGATCTATCCAACGGCGTTGTTCTCTCATGCTGTAGTAGCAGACGGGGCCAGAAATCATATTTTGGGGGGCATCAATACGTGTTTCCTCTGGTCTCAAGTCCCACTCTGAGCAGCAAAGGCACTCCTCCTCTGTTGTGTTTGCCGTGCAATGTCCACAACAACACCACCAGTTAGCCCCCATTCGTGGACGTGCAGTGGTTGCTTGTTCTCTGGCCAGCTGTTCGGCTCTTTCCCTCTGCATCCTCCTTTCAAATAGCTCCTCGTCGGTATATTCTGGCTCAAAACGATATGGGCATCCATTATACTCAAAGTCGTCATCAGACACTTCTACATCGGATAAATATTCTGCCATATTGCACAAAAGTAGCCGTGTAGCCGTGTAGCCTAGCAACAACAGCGGCTCTACTCATGTTCTTGTCTATGACGTCACCAAAAGTTACCCATCCTTGTAAAGCCCCGGATGACCATAACAACAAAGTTGAGCTGACATGGTGATAACACTGGCCATTCATTTATAAAATGTAGATGAAATGAGTGAGTTTTGCAGCAGATAATGTCTAATTTAGGGGCTTCGATTTCTGGCCCTACTACGGCATGAGGAGAAATGCCGTCGGATGGATCTAAATTGCTCGAAAACGGCTCGGAGCTCCGCCAAAATTGTCTGGGTGAGTCTATGAGCATATTTAATCCTAAAAATAAGGTCCAGGTGTCAAAAAACCGAACTTATCCTTTAAGTGACATCCCATTCCTAATCCATAGGGTTCAATATGACGTCGGTCCACCCTTTGCAGCTATAACAGCTTCAACTCTTCTGTGAAGGCTGTCCACAAGGTTTAGGAGTGTGTTTATGGGAATTTTTGACCATTCTTCCAGAAGCGCATTTGTGAGGTCACACACTGATGCTGGATGAGAAGGACTGGCTCTCAGTGTCCGCTCTAATTCATCCCAAAGGTGTTCTATCGGGTTGAGGTCAGGACTCTGTGCAGGCCAGTCAAGTTCATCCACACCAGACTCTGTCATCCATGTCTTTATGGACCTGCTTTGTGCACTGTTGCACAGTCCTGTTGGAAGAGTGAGGGGCCAGCTCCAAACTGTTCCCACAAAGTTGGGAGCATGGAATTGTCCAAAATGTCTTGGTCTGCTGAAGCATTCAGAGTTCCTTTCACTGGAACTAAGGGGCCAAGCCCAGCTCCTGAAAAACAACCCCACACCATAATCCCCCCTCCACCAAACTTTACACTTGGCACAATGCAGTCCAACAAGTATTGTTCTCCTGGCAACCGCCAAAACCAGACTCGTCCATCAGATTGCCAGATGGAGAAGCGAGCATTCGTCACTCCGGGGAACGCATCTTCACTGCTCTAGAGTCCAGTGGCGGCGTGCTTTACACCACTGCATCTGACGCTTTGCATTGCACTTGGTGATGTATGGCTTGGATGCAGCTGCTCGGCCATGGAAACCCATTCCATGAAGCTCTCTGCACACTGTTCTTGAGCTAATCTGAAGGCCACACGAAGTTTGGAGGTCTGTAGCAATTGACTCTGCAGAAAGTTGGCGACCTCTTCGCACTATGCACCTCAGCAACCGCTGACCCCGCTCCGTCAGTTTACGTGGCCTACCACTTCGTGGCTGAGTTGCTGTCGTTCCCAAACACTTCCACGTTCTTATAATACAGCTGACAGTTGACTGTGGAATATTTAGGAGTGAGGAAATTTCACGACTGGATTTGTTGCACAGGTGGCATCCTATCACAGCTCCACGCTGGAATTCACTGAGCTCCTGAGAGTGACCCATTCTTTCACAAATGTTTGTAAAAGCAGTCTGCATGCCTAGATGCTTGATTTTATACACCTGTGGCCATGGAAGTGATTGGAACACCTGATTCTGATTATTTGGATGGGTGAGCAAATACTTTTGGCAGTATAGTGTAGATAGATACTCTGTCTTTTGTTATACCAAGATCCTTTTGATCAGCCATGATTCTAAATGATGAACCAAGCTCATTCCGGCCCAGGCACCCTCCTTCCCAAAGCAAACAAGCTAGGGGAAACACTGCTAATGTCCAAGCCTGTGGGGGCAGTGCTATGATCTGGGGCTGCTGTAGTTGGTCAGGTCTAGGTTCAGCAACATTATGGCCCAAAGAATGAGGTCAGCTGAGTACCTGAATATACTGAATGAACAGGTTATTCCATCAATGGATTTTTTCTTCCCTAATGGCACGGGCATATTCCAAGATGACAACGCCAGGATTCATGGGGCTCAAATTGTGAAAGAGTGGTTCAGGGAGCATGAGACATCATTTTCACACATGGATTGGCCACCACAGAGTCCAGACCTTAACCCCATTGAGAATCTTTGGGATGTGCTGGAGAAGGGTTTGTGCAGTAGTCAGACTCTCCCATCATCAATGCAAGATCTTGGGGAAAAATTAATGCAGCACTGGATGGAAATGCGTGCTGTAATCAAAGCTAAAGGCGGTCCAACAAAATATTAGAGTGTGTGACCTTTTTTTTTTGGCCAGGCAGTGTATTTATAAATGCCATAGGCCTCGAGCAACCCCACCTGAAAAACTGAACTATCCCATTATTAAACTTACCTGTTCTTTCAGTTTAATAACCTTGTAGACATTTTTTAGATCTTCTTTGATTTCAGGATGGGCTTCATCAATCTTGGTCAGAATCACAACTTGAGGAATACCTGACAGGTGAACAAGCACAGAACTGAGAAGATGTTTGGAGCTTCAGAAACAGCACAGGAAAGAACCATCTGAGATTTCTATTCTTACCGAGATCACTGGCTGCCTCTCTGATGTCCTTAATCTTCTGCAGAATCTCTGTTTCTGACCGAAAACACACATCAGCAGGAAACACACAAACCAGGACGTGTACTCTGTCGTTGCCCGTAGGAGACTTGATGTAGTCTGGATCTTTCTCTGACAGTTTAGATTCAGGATTAAACTGGAAAACAAAATATGAATTCATTTCCACGACACATGTTAGATGTATAAATGTAAATGTTATTCAATATAACAAATTAAACTTTTCAGAGGGATAAAAACAGTTAAGATACTCTACCCTGTATCCTTCCTTCATGTGTCCCTTCAGAGCCAGTTTGACATCGTCCACGTGGACGCCCCCCTTTTGGCTCAGACCCATGATGTCGTTGAAGACAAAAGGGTAAAAGGTCTTCTGGTCTCCTTTTTGAATTTCGTAGGTGGTGTACTGAGACAGACAAATGAAGAACAGACCAGGTCATGCAGATAAAATACTTGATCCACTTCTCCTCATGATACTGAGCACAGAAATCTGCCTCTGGGTCTGAAGGACTGAGAGTCAGTCCAGAACCCTGTTCAGGAGCTGGACTTTGTCCTGGTGTAGGTACCAGATGTGTTCAGAGTCCTGCATCTCATGATGACTTAATGCAATATGATTGGCTGAACTTTAACACGATGATGAAACAGGTTGAGTTTGAATGAACATCAGAGTTTAATTAGTTTTCTGATTAATGATTAAGAAGTGAAAGACTCGTTTAAAACTTACTATCATCAACAATATATCAGTGATTAAAAAACACAATTTATAAAATGATACATCAAGAATAAACAAAGTCATTAAACAATGTAAATGTCTACAAAGTTTTTCAGAAGTAACATGATGGAAAAATATGAATTATATCAAAATTAGTCAAGAATTAATAATATATTAAATAAAAAAAACATGTTTGATAATTTACTGTGTATAACATTTTTATCTCATTTAATTTGTGGTTTTATAAGTATTTACTATATTGACATATGTTACATAGGTTGCAATTAATCAAGAATAAAATTAATTTAAAGCATAAACTTTATGATTTATGAAGTATTAAGTTCATACATAAAAAATATATGATAATCATATATCAAATTCAGTAACAAAACATAAATGATGTGGTGATTTATCAAAATTGTATTTATTTGTTAAAAAAAACTAAATGCAAAATAACTTATCAAGTTTTGACTTTAAAATGAGGTAATCCAATAATAATAATTTATTTAACAATGATTCTAATTTATCAAATGTTTGTATTGAATATGCTAGATAAACAATGATATATAAAGCTTAAATCACAAAAACACATTAAAATATATATGAGAATACACAAAGTTTTGTATTATCAAGTTTGAAGTGAATGTAAAATATTTCTTAAATACTCAATATACTCAAAACCTAAAAAAAAAAAATCAAGTATCATGCTTGACTAAGATTTACTTAACAGACTTACTATAGTGATCAACTGAATATCAAATTATACTTTTGAAAAAACAAAAACATCTTCCTGGTATAAAATTCAACTAAAGTTTCAAGTTAGGTTTTTACAGAAATAATTCTTTAATTGTTGTAACCCAAAACACATGATGGGGTTCTGGATATTTAATTAATTTGATCTGCAAATGACTTTGTTTTTATCAAAGTCAAAATGAGACTTTAAAAAAAAAAAAAAAAAAATCAGACGTCTCTATACCTGTTTGGTGAAAGAGCATCCATACATGTTTGCTGTCAGTGCCTGCGCGTACATCCTGCCACGTAGGACACTTTGGACGGAGTTGATGAAACTGGATTTTCCTGATCCCTCTGGACCGTGAAGCAGAATCCTGATGAGTTGGCCTTCAGTGGGAGGTTTGTAGTCCTTCACAGACTGCAGGACGTTCTGCTTATTACTGTTTAGGAGATCATAAAATAAATCCTGAAGTCATTCATCACAGAGAATTGGAAAAAAAAGGTTAATATTATCTGACACACTTACATCCAGTTTATTTCCCTCCAAGGTCGGTGGAGAACTGACATGATTACAGTGAATCAACAAATTTTAACATCGAATGACAACAAAATGTGTTCTGAGAGCAACAAACAAACAGAAAACAAACTTACGCCGTGGTTCCTCAGGTTTGGATTTTTTACCTCCCATATCTGAAAAATAACTTCAGTAAAATCAGCTTAAACCAGAGAAAACTCTGACAAATAACTCAGTATGATGTGACAAGACGTGGTCAAGCACAGTCCAAACTCTAACCATTTATTTCATTTAATTCAGTTTAATTTCACAATTATTTGCCATCTATCCAGAGTCAGCTGATACAAGAGAGACACTTTTCCTCCTTTACAGAGTAACTGAAGATTAAAGTAAAATGAAGCAGAGCCTCAAGTCTTACCCCAGATGCTGTCCCTGCTGTTCTGCTGAGAAAAATGAACACAATTGGAAAAGTCCGCTATACTTCTCTTTCACTTTCATAATTACACCACAGACAGAGAGAGAGGCTGAAACTTGTTTCTGAACACATAATGCCTCAGGCCAGAGATGATTATTCTGTATTTATTTTCATTTTATTCAGTGTACCAACTTCATAGGAATTGGGGTATGAAACTTAATATAAAAATAATTATAAAGTGATGGTGGATAGTCAAACCACCAGCAGGTAAGGACATCATTTTCTGTTCAATAACACAAAGACAAACTATTCCAGCACATAGTCTGCACCGTGAAATGGGGACTGCAGGCTGTTCTTGTTCAGAGTTATGAAGGTGTGTCACCTTGGTAAACACTCTGTAATGCCACATATATAAACAAATGTGGTTGGTTTATAAGCCAATCATTGTTAAGGTTTTGTGATGGCCAATCAGATTTTAGGGCTGTGTTCAGCCCTGGCTGCACAGGATCCACCCTTGGTGAAGCTGTGTTCACGCCAAATGTGAATTTCAGTTGGTGGTGCGATGAAAATACATTGAAAGTAAATGAGATGATGTGAAATTGTCACATGCATGATGGGAATGGTCCTCTACCAACCCACTGTGTGGTGAATTTAAGGTAGCAGCCTGTATTCTGCTTTTGTGGGTTACATATTTCTTTTGACGTGTCTCCTCTGAACTCCTATGAAAAAGACAAAAAGTCTGCTGCTTCAGGAATTCTCCCTCTCCCTGTGTAGCTGGTATAGCTGCCTCAAATGTATGGTTCCCCCAGCCCCCTAAATAAACCTACCAGTGTGACATCATACCACTGTTTCATAGATTAAATGCTGCTTATCGACAATATTACTGTTACTGCTGTGGCTGCTATGTTCTAAACACTACCTCAGTATTTATATCTATTTATCCAGTGCAATACAGTCATATGTGATATATAATCATCTGTAAATACTAACCACCATTCGCACTATAAGCATTCAGTATATTCTCAGCTGTTCTGTGCAATACATTTCTATATCCTGTGCAATACATTTCTATATCCTGTGCAATACATTTCTATATCCTGTACAATACATTTCTATATCCTGTGCAATGCATTTCTGTATCCTGTGCAATGCATTTCTATATCCTGTGCAATACATTTCTATATCCTGTGCAATACATTTCTATATCCTGTGCAATGCATTTCTGTATCTTGTGCAATGCATTTCTGTATCCTGTGCAATACATTTCCACATGCAATAGTTGCATTATCTGGTAGGATTTTATTTCATCTTGAATATATCTTGTACATTTAAAGTCTTCGTACTACCTTTTTTACTTGTTACAACCTCTTTTTACTTATACTATTTTTGCACTGTTTTTGTATTACCTTTCTTCTGAACTTAACCATCCATCTATTGTTTTGAAAAGGAGAAGCTCTCCAATCTCGTTGTACATCTTGTATAATGACAATAAAGGCCATTCTGATTCTGATTCTGATTCTGATTCTGATTCTGATATGGCACTGAGCTGTGCTGCACCGACCATTTACCACAAAGAAGACCTGATAACCAATTAGAGAGGACTGGGCCCTCATGGGGAGGGAGACCCTCTGTTAGAGGCAGGAGCTCCAACGGAGAGTCTCAGACTGAAAGAGAATACAGCTGGATCAGGATCTGAACTCTGTATGAAAACTAGAGGGTTAAGTGATTGTGAAGATACTCCTTAAAAATGAAAATATGAACCTGATTTATGTAAAAAAACGGGCTCTTTAGAGTAGTTATTTGTACTTGCAAATGATTTAGGGATGCATTGTACATAGTTTGTCATATTATCTGAGTACTAATTGAATAAAACACAATGAAAAGCTAAAACCACCAAAGTTTTTCTTCAGTGAGTGTTTTTACAATATCAAAGTTTAGCTTCATTTCAGATTTCCATTTCAGTAAATCTCAGCAAACTTTCCAGAAACTTTCAAAGGGGAATTAAGCTGGGAAATTTTGGAAAAAATCAACATTTGAAACTTTCCATTGGAATTATGGAAATTATGGGATTAACTGGACATTTTATTTTGTCATAGGCTGACATCCATGCAAAATATTACCATTAAAAAAAACATTTCAACAATTTGATTTGATTTAAAAATCTTTCATGTCCCCTAAGGAAAATTTGTTTTACACCAGAAGTTAAAATACCCATTCATAAAATATGCCTCATCACATTAAAAGCTCACAAACATAATTTTAACAAGTTTTAATTATTTTATTGAACAATCACTTTCATCTTCACTTCATATAGTCCACGGGCTCAGATCATCTCAGATGATCTCAAACTGGAGTCTTACACGTGACACTGAGTTCACTGCACTCAAGTGATTGAGATTATGGGGTTGATTAAAATGGGATTAATTGAATAATTAATTGATTTTTGAAAAAAAAATAAACAGTTTTGAGGTTGTTATAGTTATCAGTTATTTCTTTTGACAAATAATCTTTTCTTGATTTCATTATTTACTTTATTCTTTCTCCATCATCTCTCTGCAGTAAGAAAGTTTCTTTACTTTTGTTTTTACCCTTCAAAATATCTAACTTTAATTTATAAAAATTCTGGCTTTAATCTCAGAATTCTGACTTTGATTTTGGAATTCTGACTTTAATGGCAGAACTCTGGTTTTAATCTCCAAAATATTTGATTCAAATCATAAATTCTAACTTAAATCTGAGAATGCTAACTTCTTTCCCTAAATTTGTCAACTTTGATCTCAGTATATTATCCTTTACCTCAGAATTCTCACTGAAATCTTAGAATTCTAACTTTGATCTCTAAAAACTCTTACTTTAATTTCAAAATTAGGACGTTGATTTCCAAATTATGATTTTGATCTCAGAATTCTGACATTGATTGTAGAATACTAATTTTGATCTTGTAATTGGATCTGACTTTAATCTTACGGTCCTGACAGAACTCTGATTTCAGTACCCCTAAAACTGCAGTCGAATCGCATATTCTGATTTCAGTCTCAGAATTTCAACTTTAGTTCCTAAGATTCTGACTTTTATCTAAGAATTAGGACTTCAGAATTATGAATTAAATCTTTCGATTCTCGAAATTCTAACTTTAATTCTGCAATTCTGACTTTATTTCTCAGAAGTCTTACTTAAAAACTCTAAAAGTGTGACTTTAATCTCAGAATTCTGTCTTTAATCTCCAAAAATTTGCATTCAAATCTTAAATACTGACTTTAATATCAGAATTCTGAATTTTTTTTTTTACAGCCTTGAAAAAAATTGACACCTATGTTTTTTTTTTTGTTTGTTTTTTTTTGCTTTGTCAGTGGCCCTCATCCCCTCCCACAAAGAAAAGAGTTGCCCAGTCGAAAAACCCTCTTTTTTCCTTTAATTATGGTCTTATCATTTTTGAAAAGGAAAAGATTACGCTTATAGAAACTGGTTCAATCCTGTCAGGAGCAGTTTCAGTCTTTATTTTTGTTTTCACTTCCAGCTCTGATCACCAGAGGGGAGAGTCACACAATAAAAAGATCTTTATAATCTACAGAAAAGCATCAATATTCACCAGAGCTCATGAAATAAAGCTCTAATGTCATGTAAATGTCTTCAGCTGTGTTCATATGTGGTGTTTTTCTCCTGAGTGGCGGGTTTTTTCTCCTCTGTGCACTCCCTGTTGGACCACAGCCCACGGACATGTTACTGCAGCTCAGAAAAAGTGTGAAAGTGCAGCTCAGATCGACAGAGAGATGGCAGAGGAGGCTGTAGACAGAAACTATCAGTCCATTTCGTAAGTAGGACTTCTTTAAAAATCTCTCCTTTTACTGTGAGGCTGTTTAACTGCTGAACCTCTACAATGCTGCAGGATAACAGAGATTATGATACTGTCAGATATTTTTAAGACTGCGTCTGTTTAACTGTTGGTTGTTCAGAGCAGCTGTGTCAGCAGCTTTTGATTTTATACTTGATTAACTTTCTAGTTTTCTGACTAAAGATTCATGTATATTTGTTTTTTTTCTTTCAGAGACAAGGGCCAGGAAGGGGCACCTGGTAAGACAAAAAATCTACTGGTATCATAAATTAATAAGAGATATATTTGTCAAGATAAACCAACTGCGGGTAAAAAATAGATGTAATAAATATAATGTTTATTGATCAAAGGCATAAAGCTTGAAACTGCACCGATATTAAATATATAACAGCATTTATTACCCAGACTGAACAACGTCAAAGCTGAAATGAAAAGTTAAAGTAACACCAAACATCAGTTAGGTTCTGATTGTGTAACCATTTCATCAAAAACAGTACAGAAATTGTTAAGTCACAGGCAACAATGCAGAAAAAACTGTCCAATCACACAATGTAAACAAATCCTTTAAAATTCCTGGATCTGCAAACAGATTCTGATCACCACCAAAATCTAATCACTTTTCTCTCAAGCCATGACCAACCTCACCAGAAAACGTCATCAACATCTGCTGAAACAAACAAATAAAATCAGGGAAAAACTTAAAATAATAAATAGCAAAAACAGTTAAAAAATAGCATCACCAGAATTACTAATCAATCATATGCTTTAGATAAAGACTTAATCGCTCCTTCCCAAAATTTAAATTTTTTTTAACTGGATTCAATGAAGTTAAAACATACATGACAATTAATGCTTAGTCTGAAGATTATGCTCGACAATGAACCTCACATCTCTGTAATGCAACCAAAAAAAGAACAACTTACACTCACCGGCTGATGCAATGAGTAGCTTCTCATATCTTAAACGACCATATCAAAGAGACACATCCTGTGGTCGTGGAAAAGATGTTAGTCTGTTTAAGAAGGGTCAAATTATTGGCATGCATCAAGCAGAGAAAACATCTAAGCAGTTTGCAGAAACTACTAAACTTGGGTTAAGAACTGTCCAACACATTGTTAAAAACTGGAAGGATAGTGGGGAACCATCGTCTTCAAGAAAGAAATGTGGTCTGAAGAAAAACAACAGTAGAACTCAGGGGTATGTTTAATAGTGAAAGTAAGAGCATTTCCACACACACAATGTGAAGGGAACTCAAGGGATTGGGACTGAACAGCTGTGTAGCCTTAAGAAAACCACTAAACAGTAAGGCTTACTGGAAAAAAAGGCTTCAGTTTGCTATGGAGCATAAAGATTGGACTCTGGAGGACTGGAAGAAGGTCATGTGGTCTGATGAGTCCAGATTTACCCTGTTCCAGAGTGATGGGAGCATCAGGGTAAGAAGAGAGGCAGGTGAAGTGATGCACCCATCATGCCTAGTGCCTACTGTCCAAGCCTGTGGGGGCAGTGCTGTGATCTGTGACAAATCTTGTGATATTGCAGAAGCTTATTGAAACAATGCCACAGCAAATGTGTGCTGTAATCAAAGCTAAAGGCGGTCCAGTGAAATATTAGAGTGTGTGACCTTGTTTTATGGTGGTGACTTTTTTTTGGCCAGGCAGTATATCTGTGTGTGTTGTTGTGAAAGTTTTTCATTGTCATTGTTCATTGATCAAGGATACAAGGATGGGTGGGGTCAGTCTGAGCTTAAGGTGTGAGGAGGTCTATTAGGGAAAGCATACGTGAGGTAGGCTTCACAGACTTCTCAGTCGGCTGAAGCAGGGGTTTCAGAGGTCTAGACATTGCTATTCAAAACACAAAAGGGACCTGGTGTTTTGGTGAGGGTCAGGAGATGGGACAAGGTAGGAAGACAAAAGGATTTAAAAACTAAAGGGCTTGGTATCATGGTGGGAGTCAGGAGAGACATCGCAATTTACAATTACAATTATATAGTGAATGCGTGCTGTAATCATAGCTGAAGGCAGTCCACCAAAATATTAGAGTGTGTGACCTTTTTTTTTTATATTATATATTTATATATTTTTACACATATATATGTATATATGTATATATAAAAACTCTTCTCTCACCCACCCCCCTCTCCCTGGTGGCTTGGGTGGCTTGTTCATCTTCTTCAGCTCTTCGGCTGGTTAGCTCAGTGGGTAGAGCGATGGGTTGCTGACCGGGGGGTCAGGGGTTCGAATCCCGCAATGGGGGCAAAAGACAGCTACCAGTGTGGGTCCTTGGGCAAGCGCTATTGCCCTCCTCATTTCATGAGTAAAACAGAAAGTCACACTGGCTCAGACGTCGCCCGGGTTAACAAGGTCTGCGTCACATGCTGAGGAACAAGGGCATTGTGATGACAAGAGGGCTTCTGGAACAACACAGAGAAGGCAATGGTATATATATATATATACATATATATATATTTTTATTTATTTATTTTTTTCCAAAACAATGCATCTCTTATGCTCTCCATCATCTTCATCTGGTGACTTCTTAAATCCTTTTAACATTCTCAGAAGTCTGTTTTGTGTCTTCAGCGTCTTGGAAAAAGTTCTTAGTTCACTTGTCAGGACAAACCCTCGGGGCTCATGAAGACTGGGTCTCAAAGTTTAAGAGCATCGGTCAGTCTGAGGTGAAGTCTCCTGAAGAGAGTGATTACATCTTGCTGTTCTGTCCCATCGTGTCACGAGTCGGGACAGACATCAGTGAGGCTCTGGAGAAAACCCCAGGTAGGCAATGGATCCAGAAGAAACATCAGTCCTTGTGGATAATTTCAGGAATCATCAAGCTTATTAAAAGAGGGTTAGGGCCACTGAATAATAAATTACAGGTCGAATTTCTGTAAGAGTTTGAGAGTCGGGACAGAACTCTGGTATTTAAGACAGAATTCTGAGATTAAAGTAAAAATTCTGAAAAAAAAAAAAAAATCCAATTTCTCTGGAATAAAGTCTGAATTGTGAGGGAAAAAATCTCAAAATTCTGTTAAAAAATGAGAATTTTAAGTGTGAATGCTGAGATTAAAGTCCAGATCCTAAGAAAGAAAATAATTTTAAGAAAAAAACTCAGAATTCTGACTTTAATCTAAGAATTACGACTTTATTTCCATCCAGCCTTTATCTACACTGATTATCCTTTATGGGGTCGGGGGCTGGTGTCTGTCTCAGCTGACATTGGGCGAGAGGCGGGGTACACCCTTAACACCCTGAACTGGTGCCAGCCAACTGCAGGGCTACATAAAGAGAGACAGACAACCATTCCCACTCACACTCATACCTAAGGGAAATTTGGAGTCACTAGTCAACCTAATGAGCATGTTTTTGGTCTGTGGGAGGAAGCTGGAGTGCCGAGGAGAACCCACGCTTGCACGGGGAGAACATGTAACCTCCACACAGAAAGGCCCTGACTGACATGGGGTGTTATGTCCCCGGTCTAGGGGAACCAGGAGCACAACATGCAGAGCCCTCCCTGCTCGCCCACTCCCAACAAAAGGCCAGCAGAACACTGTTTGCGACCAACACAGCAGTTTTTATTTACTTCGGCCGAGAGCAATGCCCAACACAATAAACAAAAGGATCCTATGACATCTAATCTTTCCTGTGAATCAAAAACTAAATGGCAAACAAATGACAATTCTCTTACCTAATTAATAAACTAAGAAAAACAGGAGAAAACAATTATCAAAGGAAAAAGGGCTTCTCCCTCCTACAAACTGCTTTCTGACTCTTAGTGTTAAACACAACTCTTCAGATGCAGTGGCTCTTTGTTCGGGGAAGGCGAGCGGCAGAGAGAGAGGGCAGGGCTTCTGACAGCTACTTAAGAAGGAGACGCTCCGTTCTCCTCCAATCACCGCAATCTTCCAATTTGACCCAATCCCCGGTCTCCGATTCGGCACCAATCCTCGTTCTCCAACCTGCATGGGCACCCCACCCACTCACACACACACACACACTCACAGAGAGGAGACAGAAGCATGCCAAAATACATTTTCACCCAACATGATCAAGGGTCATGACATGGGGATCGAACCAGCAACCTTCTTGGTGTGAGGAACGTGCACTACCTGCTGCTCCACCGTGCTGCCCATGACTTTATCAAACATTTTTAATTCTGTCTCTAATTCTGACTTTATCAGACTTCTGACTTTTGTCATAGACTTTAACATTTTGAACCTCCTTGGTTTTTTCCAGTGGCCTCAGTCTTTTTATTTTTTATATCAGATTCTCACATTCTGGTTCATAAATACATGAACCACAGTCAGAGACATTACTGGAATATTAATGGCTGTATGAGCACAGACTAAAAAGGAAGAAATTATTGTTTTTTCTTGTTTTCCGATTCATTTACACATTAATTTGTCTGTGTTTACAGGCGGGAAAAAAATCATCCTTATAGTGATGCATCACACCTTCAATCCCAACTACATCACAGCTGATAGCAAAGGACTGGTGGAGCACAGGGACGTCCTCCTGGTTGTAGACTGTCTGTTCTATGAGGGGCGTCTTCTGAAAAGTAACTCCAATGATATTGCATGGTTTGAAATCCAAAGGTTTCTTGGAGTTCCCACTGAGGTAAAACTAGAACTTAGCTGCTGTAGATAAGCCCAGTACACTAATGCACTCATGTCTCTAAATGTGAGGATGATAGATTGTTCTCAGGCTCTGTAACTGTTTCTAAAACTTATTTTCTTTCTCCTGTAGATTCAGGTCTCTCTCTGGAGTCGTTTCATAAACTGTAAGTATGAAAAATGATAATGAACTCCTGAACTCTGTCTTTGTCAAACTTCATTTAAGAAAAAAATAATTCATTTCATTCATGAAAATCATTCCTGTTGGCTCAGTCCTTCATTAGTCCACCCTCTAGTGCTGGTTGGACACTCTTTTGTCTTGAGTTCTGTGTCCTGACAGGAGTGGCACCCCTTGACCCTCCTTGGCTGTAATGAGTGGTTATTGAGTTGCCTTCTATGGTCTCAAACCATTCTGGCCATTCTCCTCTGACTCCCCCTTCCTCTGTAAACCCCAGAGAAGGTTGTACATGAAAATCTGAGTAGATCAGCAGTTTCTGAAATACTCAGACCAGCCCGTCTGCTACCAACAACCATGTCACCACATTCAGAGTCACTTCAATCACCTTTCTGCCTCTGTCTGATGCTGGGCTTGAACTATAGCAGGTCCCCTTGACCATGCCTACATCCACAAAATAAATCGAGTTGCTCTCATGCAAACGGCTGATTTGTTATTTGTGACAACAAACAGTTGACCTGGTGTACCAAACAGAGTGTATATACTTTGTTTTGGCAGCTATAAATAATTTCATATGTGTTTGTGGGTCCTCATAACTGCCTCCAAAGCAAAACAAAATGTCTCTGTTCAACAAATGTAATTCATTTTAATGACTGCAATGTTGTGTTTACATATTTACTCCTTCAACACATTGACCCTCATTCTCAGGTTTTAAGCAACAAATTTAAGGATTTTTCAAGCTGACAAAGGACAACATATTAAACTATTTTTTTTCTCTATTTCAGGGGTCATGGAAAAGCTATCGACTTGCTTGAGCAACTGCTTTGGCATCTTTACTGGTACTGTGTCATTTTAACATTGGTCTTTGTCCTTTATCATGAATTGCACAAACAGGAGTAGTGAGGACTGTCACCAGCACAAAGGGTTCTTTCTATTATGTACCAAAATCAAGTATACTGATGGTGTTAGGATTAAACATGGATGAATTATAAACTGACAATGGGATATTACTCAATTGGCCCTTTGTTGGCCCTCTGTAAACGCCAGAGAAGACTGTGCCTGAAAATCTCAGTAGATCCAAGAATATTTATTGATCCCATATCTGTATTGGCAGATATTGAAACTTATGCCCATATTTACAGCCAATGTATCAGCAGTAATATCAACATGATGGACTAATGTCCCATGATGCTTCACCTAATCATCTCTGCATGGGTTCATTAAAAATCAACAGTGTCCTGTTGTCGCCTCCACCAAGGAGGTCATGTCCATGCATGTCCGTTTGTCTGTCTGTAAGCAAGATAACTCAGAAGGTTCAAAATAAATTTTGACATTTTCAGCGAATGTAACTGTATTATTTTACTGAGCCAACATAGTTTTCGTGTAGTTTAAACCTCTAAGTGGATTAATTATGAGGCTTTCAGTGGCACCATGTAATAATGCTGTGTACCAGCTCCTGTCCATCCCAGATATCTCCCCCCAGGGACGAAGCTCCCAAGTTCCTTTATTGTCACTCATATTTACAGAGACATGGTCCTCCAGCAACCCGACTTCAAAAAGCTGAACTAACCCTTTAAGGACAAAGAGGCAGGTTCTGCCTTTACAATCACTTTCACTGGGACCATGTCCAGATGGACAAGTGAAGGACAGCTAACGGCCACTTTATTAGGTACAAGCATCAGCTGGTGGTCCACTGAGTGACACCACTGCACTGACCGTGTATTTAGGCTCTGACCCTGTGCAGGCGGCCCAGGTTCAAGTCCAGTCTGGGGCCCATTTCCTGTGTCTCTGGCCCTGCTCTCTCACCCATTTCTGACTCTGTCCAGTGTCCCCTACACTATCAGTGAGGATTAAAGGACAGACAACAGAATAAAAAGACACAAGCACAGATATTTCTGTCAGCTGTTAGCTCCAGAGCCCCACCGTCCTCTGCCTCTCTGTCCCCCTGTCCACTTCTTCTGTGGACCTTTGACCTCCATCCACCTTACTCTCATTTATATGCCAGGTGCCACCATGAGGTCCAGAAGTTCTACCACACTGAGTCAAATCAACAGAGAAATATGATTTAAGTGACAAAATGTCTTGGTAAAAATATAAGTGTTTGGAGATAACATTTGATATTTGGTTTACACGTCCCAGGACGATGACATAGTACCATTTTGAGATTTTGTCCCAGCCCTAATGGATATGTTGGCTTCTTAGAGTTCATATTTTTAGATTTTCATCCATTGTTAGTGATTATGTACCAACTTTAAAAACAAATTATGATTTTTTTTTGGTTTCTCTCGTTCATGGTGTGAATACAAGGTTATAAAAGTAAACATCTTAACAATAGTTTTTCAAACTTCAACACGAGAACAAAAAACAGAAATTTGATGGAAAAACATGAAATCAGTTTAAAGAACTGAATATATATTTGTGTTTTTATTATTCTGTCCCTGTGGTGGCACTTTGCTCACAGTCTGACTGGTGCCAGAGCAAAAGCCAAATGATGGATCAACGTCCATCAAACCAACATTTATCCAAACGTTCGACCATCATCTGTTCAGCAGAGCTGAAGTCTTTATGTGTCTGATTTTCAGTGAACCGGGGATCATCTGCTGGAAACACAGTGAGTACAGATCCAGACTGAAGTGAACTGATGTGTTCAGATGAAGAACCACAGTCTTCCTCACATGCGGACTCTGATGTTTTATATCTGACAGGAGTGACAGAAATGACTGCACAGAGGATTATGAAAATGTTGGAGAATCTTCTGCTTCTGTCAGATTTCACCGATCCAGCAGTTAAACACAGACATCAAGTCCATGCATTAATTCATCAGCTCAGTGTAACTATATTGTCCACAGAAATGAACCCAATTTAATGAGCCAGAGCCAGTGAAGAATATGAAGTTATTACTGGACTTTAAGTCCATCTAGCAGTCACATGTTTGAGCTGTTTGTAGAATAATATCATCTTTAATCATCACAGAAAGAAATCTTTTATTTTTGACTTTAGCTCTGGAAATGTTTTCATGACATTTATTGTATCAACCTTCTCTTTCTATAGCCTCTACATACATGCTGCCTATATACATGTGCATAAGTTCAGCTGGGCCATTAATTGAGTTTCAATTTCATTTACATTTACAGCTTCCAACAGTTATGTTTTCTCTTTAAGAGGAAATTAAAAGATGTTTTTTTCTAAATTAAGGCACTTTCATGGTTCTTTTTCTCCAGATCTGGTAGCCAGTAGCACTCATCATAACTAAATCGAAAAATTTACAGCCAATCCACGTGATCGGTATCAGAATCCACAGCATTAAACCTGATCGGCACATCCCTAATTATTATTATGTTTCCTTAAATCTGGCCCCCACAACATGTGCCAATAAAAAACTGTCCCTTGTTCAGGTGCAGTTGGTGACCCCTGATCTAGAGGGTGGATCAGCCCTGTGAGCTCTTTAAGAAGTGTTGCTGCCTGACCGTTAAAGATCGAGGATGTAACCCTAACCCTTTATTTGGAATGCAACATTTGTGTTAATCTATCAAATATTTGTATTTAAAAAGTAAGATAGGGGTGCTGGTTTGGTGGAGTAGTAAACAACCAGGCACGACCCATATGCATAAGTCTGCCGGCCCGGGTTCAAATCCAGCCTGTGGCCAGTTTGCAGAGTGTCTTCCCCTTCACAAGCCTGTATACTGTGACTCTCTCCTATCAAAAAAGGCACAAAATGCCCAAAAAATAATCTTGAATTTCAAGATAAACTGATATTAAATTTAAATGATAAAAAACAAAAATATAAGAATATATAAAGGATTGTGTTTTCAGGTATACAATGTATTTTAAATGTATGATGTCTCAAATATTCAATTAACTAATAACATAAAATAAATTATAAAAACAATAAATGAAGACTAACTTCATGGTGATGAATCAAGTATCTAAATTATTGAAAAACAGAAAATATGCAATGATCCATTTAATATCAGATTGTTTGAAAAAAAAAAATCTTCCTCGCATTATATTTAAAAAAAAAAAAAAAAAAAATGCATGGTCTATTAAGGATTCAATTTCTTGTACTAATGTCATGTCATGATTTCAAATAGTACATTTTATTAGAAAACATAAATTTTTATAATTATTATAAATATTATTATAATTTTGATAACCCAAAACACCTGATGGGTTATTGAATGTTTTATCAATGTGATCTGCAAATGACTTTCTTTTCTATGAAAGTCAAAATGAGACGTTTATCAAAAAGATCAGACATCTTTGTATCTTTTTGGTAAAAGATTCTCCAGTGAGGTTTGCTGCCAGTGCACATCCTGCCATGTAGGACACTTTGGGCGGAGTTGATGAAACTGGAATTTCCTGATCCTGATTAAAAACTTCATTTGCAAGAGTGTCCTGGCCAAGACAGGCAGCAGCACATTTACAAAGTTACAGACATAGAACAATTACAGACACAGATACAGACACATCAGCCAATCAAGTCAGAGTCACAGAGCAGAAAGTCATCAGTCAGAGCATCTACAGCCTGCTTCATCTTCCCACAGTGCCTCTAACCTGCAATAAAGATTTAAAGAGATCAGCTCTCAGGATGAACTTCAAGACAAACTTTTGGGACAAAGAGCAAAAGCGGATTTTGTGACTCAGTCACAGAACGAAGACTGAAGCTTGCTGAACTTTTCACATGAATACAGTTACTCAGGTTTGATGGAAGCAGGCCAAGAATAGCTGTAGAAACAGGATGTGCCAATGACTCAGATAACGGATGTTTACAGACCCGCCCAACTCTCTAATACAGACAACGGTGATGAGTTAGAGCCTTGAAATTTGTTGTGAACCTTAAAGCTCCATGATAAACAGTATCCAAAGATTTAAGGCATTGAGAAGATGCATGCAGATATAAAACATCTCCATTATCAATCAGAGGCATGAAGGAAGCAGCAACAAGACACTTTTAGCTGCAAAAGAAAAACACAACGTATTTCTGAAGTAAAAGCCCAGTCGCAGCCTTAGCTTCTTTACAAGTTGTTCAATATGAAGCTTAAAAGACAGAGAATCATCACTCACAAACTCAAGGTATTTATAAGAAGATACAGACTCATTCACATCACCCTGAGCAGCCACGACAGAAGGCAGGGTGGAGTCTCCCCCTTTCAACAAAAGCAGATTTCTACATGAGAGTTATCTCACCAGAGGCCAAAGACATGTTAAAAACAGTAGGTTAAAGGAGTTACGATAAAATCTATGGCTAATTTAAAAAATAAAGGGCTTTGTGAACCTCACTGACACTGACCTCTGGTGGACAGGTAAGGACACGTCATACGCAGGCCAAAGGTGCGAAGGCTCACAAAGACTGAATTGACAAATTATAATTATATCCAGATTCCAAAAGAATGAATAACCCAAGTTTAGATTAAAAGAAAATGTAAAAACTTGGACTCCTAAAAACTAGACTGTGCTCTGTGACAATAAAACACTATTAAATTAGAAAAGCACTCAGAAGGTGCAGACCTCCACCAAGCAACTCAGATCACCAGATCCAGAACAGAGCCAGGATCCAGACCAAACTCAGCAACCACATGGAGGTTGTCATCCTGTATGAACACAACAACTTTTGGGAAAATTGCCTAATATTTTGATTTTATATGAATTATTGAATGTCGTCAGTGGGATTTCCCATTATAAAGTTCAATGTTTTTTTTAGTGACGTCAATCTGGATCAGATCCAGATGAAATTTACTTTGATGATAGAGACATATCCCCCATATTATCCTGTAAAGTTAAAAGTAAATCCATTGAGAAATGGCAGAGATAAGATTTAAAAAATTCTATCCTCTGTTAACCTATGGGATTTTTGAAATTTGGAGATTTTTATTTATTTATTTATTTTTTTGCATCCAGACAAATATCCGAATCACCACCAAAATTTAATGGCTTCTTCATTGGACCAAACCACTCCTCTGGTAAAATTTTCATATAAATCCATCCTGTATTTTTTTCCGTAAAGTTTCTGGCAAACAAACAGACCAATATACAGTATAAACATAACCTCTTTGGTGAAGGTAAAGTAAAACAACTTAAACAAGCACACAGACATGGACCCTCCTTTGCTGCCATCTTTGATTTCTGTTGTGGAGGACCCAAATGCAGGAATTAAGGAGCATGAGGACACGGCAGGGAAGAGTCAGAAAAAGCCGATGGGAACACATGGGGAGCAGACTGGAAACATTCAGGTAACATGATTCACACAGGACGACCTGACAGAGCAGCAAACAGACTTCATACACACAGGAGTTATCAAACACAGGTGACCCTGACAGGAGACAGGTGAGGCAGTGACACAGGTGGACACAATCAGGGTAACAAGGGCAACACACACAGAGGACCAGAGAGGGAAGGAAATGAAACATGAGGAACATGAGAAACAAGAGATTAAAGTTACTGAATAAAACAAAACTACTGAAACTGTGCCCCCTGGTCATTTAAGGAAAGGAGATAATGCCCAGGGCTGTATCAGTTCTTAGAGTTATATTAGTCCCACTATCTGTTTTATTTAATAAATTCAGCGTGATATTGCAATATAGAACCCACTCATCAGAATGATGTAACTTTGTTTGATTATTACTGAAAGGGGCCGGAAAAACTGCCAAATAAATGCTCCATTAAACTGTTATCCATGTAAACCCACTAAACTAATTTAATTCAAATGAGTGACAATAAAATGTAGTTAATAAATCATTTCTGAATTGTCGGTGCTTCTTTTGTGATTTAAGTTTTAGTCATGTCTAGCACATCTTTAAAAAAGAGTCAGAAAGAGGGTTAGTTTGTCAGTGAAGGATTAAAGTGTTGAGTTTTTGTGTGTGAAGGTAGATGTACATTTGTCTGTCATACAGGACTGTTTGTAAAATTTTCAAATAAATCATGCCATAAATATTTACCTCTTATGATTGTATTCAGTTTTACCCCCTACAAGTGAAATCTAAAAGGGATTTCAAGGTAAACTGGCTTAAATATCAATGTTACTGTGATCAGTGTCAGTAGTGCTAATAATAATAACCATAAGTCTTTTGAAAATTGACAAATGTTAACTAAACTACCATCACTGTGATGATTATCCTTTAATTTATTTTAGATAGATTATGAGTGCCATATCAGTACAGAGAGCCATAATGCTTGACATTGTAAACATACAAACCTAAAAATGTTTTGGACTAATTGTGTGCTGCAGCTCATCAAAAATTCTGATGCAAAGATTTCATGAATGGGATAAATTTTCAGTATTATCTTATTTCACAGCACAAACTAGCACTATTTTTGATAAAGTTTAATCAAGAGTCTGTGTTAAATTCATCAATTTCTCATATATAATATGTCCTCATTTATAACACGCACCCCATTTTTTCCTGCTTTTTTTTTGCCCAAAACTTACTCTTTCAGACAACTCAAAAATTACCTTTATTCAAAGTTTTAATGAATTAAATTTCAGTATTTTCACAACAAATACCGTACACGATTTTCTCTCTCAACCAGATGCGGGAACACCTTTTGCTTCACGGATGTGCACTTACTCGATTTCTGCCAGTCATAGTGTACCGGCCAATCAGTGAGCAGCTATCAACATGCCGATGTCTTTGACCAATCACAGCGCAGCTATTTTGGTCCCCTTGCTCACAAGATGGCAGCGCCCTGTGAGTGGCACCGTAACACTTGAGAATTACACGATCATTGCACAAGGGTTATTAAGACCCAAAATATTGGATTAGAACAGTTTAACAGTCAGTTTTATAAAAATTACAAAACTTTGTAATGTTTGGCAGAGAGAGAGTTCGGCTTTTTGTATCAAATGTGTTGTAATCTACCTCCATATATGGATGGATAGAATTTCAAAGTTTTCTTTTTGTAGTGAGCAACAATTTAAATTGGATCTTAATACGCAGAGGAAGGGGAGTGCAGCAACATGTTTGAGAATCTTAATTTAACACAGTAACTCCTGAAAGGGACACGCAACATTTGTTTGCATGTCCTGCCCCACTCCTGAGTCCATGACAAACAGACACCATTATTCTGACTGTGTGTCCAGTAACAAGAAAGAGACGGACAAAGCTCGCCCACCGCTAGTTAGCTTTAGCTCAAACACTGGGAGTCAGTGGGTAGCACACTAGCCTGCCTCTGACTACAGTCATCAGAAACTCTTCAGAAACTCTAAACAGTCCTGTGTGCTTGTTGTGACTCGTTTTATATTGTCATCATCTACTCCTAAACTGAGGCTTTGTTTTGTTGACCAACAGTGGTTTGCTACAGATGTGATGTTACAGAACGAGTTAAGTCTTTTGAACAGCTCTTACATGAGCAATGAGAACCGCTTTGCAGTTGTGAGTGAACCATTTGGTTGTGAGTCATTCTTAAATGCAAATTGCCTGCAAATTTAAGGATGCTCACAAACGAACGACTCACTCACAACTGTGAATCAGTTCTCATTGTTCATGTAAGAGCTGTTCAAAAGACTCGACTCGTTCGTGAACGTCACATCTCTAGTGCTGCCCTTCTGGCCTAAAAGAATAAGCTCAGTAAGACAGTATGCACATTAGCACCAAACGCATATAAAGACTGTGCACAAGCAGCATTTACATTTAGAATAAACTTACATCCATGAGTGAAGTACCATTTCTGGTTGGATCTGTTGTTTTTGAAATAAAAAGAGGATGCCAATTGGCGCTAGCTTAGATGCTTACTTAGATTTGTGTAGCATGCTAGCCACATGAAGCATTGGTTATTTAGCAAATGTTACGTGTGTTGCTGGTTAACAGTAATTTGCAGTGGCGGCTGGTGCTAAAAATTTAAGGGGAGCGCAGCTTTGGAGGAAACAAACCAAAGAAGCACTCCATACTACAGTGAAAAAAAAACATCATCACAATACAACCTGCTTTGAACAATGCACTGTTTGAACAGAAACTTTGCCCTCCTTTCCTTCTGGACTGCAAATTTCTCGATGAACCTCTGATTGAAGTCCATCATATTTGTCACCAGTCTCTCCTCCATTGACAGCATGGCCAGTGCATTCAGCCTGTCCTGGTTCATGGTGTTTCTGAGGAAAGTTCTGAGAAGAACCTCAGCTTCTGCAGTGGTCATGGGTGTGGTGATGAGGATCTTTAGCAGAGTGACAGTCTCTGAAAATACCTCTCCAAGATTATTTTACATCAACAACTGGATAAGGTCCACAGCACCACAGCAGGCCTTGAACTCCTCCTTGCTGTACATAAGACTTAGCTCTGTCTTTAGCTTGCTCCTGTTGAGCACTGGGTAGGCCTTCAAGGAAATCTTCAGGAAACATGGCGTGGTACTGCGTGAACCTGTGACCCTGCAGCAAAGTGGCACTGATGAGATGGTCAGTGAAGGAGAATCGTTCCCTCAATATGGTGTTGTAGACCTACAGAAGAGGAATAAAAAAATACATCAAAAGTTAACATCAGTATTTACTGAAAAAAATCAATAAAACAGCCAAAGTTTAACCTGCTCACTTAAAACAAAGCTGTAATGTATGCCATTTTCACCATTCTAAGAACATTTGTTGTGTCAACTGAACAGTGTCTTATCTTATACATGATGTCTCATGTCTCAAGATTGTAAACACAAACAGAATCTTATGTACCACTAAACTGATGCTTTAAAACTATGGGTAAAACTATGTGATATAGTTTAATAGTGTATCAATTTTGTCAATTAAACTGAAAATGAACTTCTAGTGAGGTAAAAACAAACTTACCCACCCATTAAAAGCACCAATTCCTTCTAAAATTATTTTGTTTTTGCAAATATATGCAAGAATTAAAAAACTATATAGATTTTTCAGAACTTAAGTCTGTAAAAGGATAACGTTCTACTGATCAAAGCATTTATATCCTCTCGGCAAACTCATTTTGTAGCTTCTAATCTGTAGTTTAGTGCCATGTGTGATAAAAAATGGTAAATTTGCCCCTGAATTATGTTATGTCTACTCGGTAAGACACATCCTCATCTCATCTTCAGTGCAGCATAGCCTCTTACTGATTTTCTTCTCCAGTGCAATCTCACCTCTTCTGTGGACCTCTGATGGTTCTCTGGACAGAGTACCTGATGTCTCTTCGGTGCATGGGAGCGTTGGTCAGACGGTGAGGGCATAGAAATATATGTCTATGCGTGAGGATGCGTGAGATGGTTGCGCATAATCATATCTGCTGCGGTGATGTGTTCACATGATTGACAGCGCTTGTTGTCCAGTCACATGAGGAATGAAACACCAGAACAATTCTGATTCGCTGCCAGTCAAAGTGGGAGTGTGCGAGGCGCACTTCTCTGTGACCCGCAGGCAAAGTTGAAGTAGCCAATCCCAAAGATGCCTCAGGTCACATGCTGAGCAAAAGTTTAAGGACTTACATTGACTCCCATTAGGCCGGCGCCCCTCCGTACGCAAATTATGTATTCTCAACACAGTTACTACGTAAAAAATTTTGAAACCCCTTTTATTGAATGGTGACAGGTGCTGCTGACAGACTATTACTGTGTGGTAAAAATAAATGTTTTTATGCGTTATTTTTTAGAATTTAAAGACAAATTATGTTGTGTTTAACTAGACTTTGTCTGTCGAAGTTTGTAGGGGGCGGCGCCCCAGCGCCCCCTATTGACAAGCTGCCACTGGTAGTTTGTGAAAGGAAACGATACATTTCATGTCCAATATCAGCAATATGTTTAGTTATGATACTAATGGTTGTGTTGCTTCTTGAGTTAAAGCTGTAAACCAGCAGGAATAACCTCAGTTGTTCTGCATTAGACAGTCTGCACAATAGCACTAAACGCTGATGCTCATACAAGACTGTCTTCCTGTTATGTTTGCAGTTACCAGGCTGTAAATAAAGCACCTTTTCTTATGGAGCCACATTGTCATCATTCAGTGTGTGTTACAAAACCATGACAAACACACTCCTGTTACACTTGTTTTATTTGCATTCCAACACTGCCGCCTCCAAAATTTGAAATCAAGTTTGGTAATTGTCATTATCTTAATATCAATTTACACAAGATAATCACATTACATGAACCATCATTGTTATTTAGTGGAGTTAAAAAGACCTCAGAGCTTGATCAAAAGAGGCAGCAAACTGGAAGAGTTATTTAACAATATTAAGCACAACAACACTTTGGACTCACAGCATAAAGATATTCAGTAAGAAAGCAACATAATTCACAGCAGGCATAAGATTAATGTGGCAGCAGGCTAATTGTTTTCACAACATGAATCACATGATTTTAAAGCTGTGGTTAAACACATTTGTCTCAATGTCCAGAGTGTTTCTGACGAGCGTTGAGGCAGTCTTTTCCAAAGTTGATGATGTTTTTGAGTGCGCTGAGGATCAATGAATCAATGTTGCTGTTGAGGTCGATTTCCTCAGAGTAGTTCTTCATGGGGAAGATGCAGTTCATTGGGACTCCCACATCTTTGCTGAACTTCTCCATCTATGTGCCAAGTACAAAAAAAAAAAAAAACTGGTACAGAAACTCTGCAAGATTTAGAACATTTGCTGTGATTTAGAGGTCAGACTTCATCAGTTACAATGGTCCATGTGTCAGATTAGTGGACAGACAAAGTCCTTGGCAGATCAGCCTGACAGACTACACGTTTGGACCAGACTACACCCACGACCGACAAGGTTAGAAGGAGGGGTCACACTGAAGGCTGCAGTCAAACATACCAAACAAGGTATGGTTATTAATTGATAAGACATAAAACCTTATGGTTCACAGTCCCGCTGAGTGTTGTATATTAAAAGTTGGGTATTCACATGAAACTGCTGTAAGTTTACAGTGAGTGATGTCTTGAGTTCACTGCTAACTACTTTCTTCAGTGTTTTTGCTAATGTGTCAGAAAATGATTAGCGTAAAAGTTAAGCAACACCTGAACTTGAAATATTTGGTGAAAATGAAGAAAAACCATCAGCTGAATCTTTTGGTTCATAAAGTTAACTGAGGTGTATGGGGAACACTACGCCACATGCATGTGTGCTTGAATAGCACCAAAGATGTTGTGAATGCAGCGAGGATGTCCAAGACAGTTAACATCCTGGGTGCTCCTCGACAAGTCAGTATAATTACTAGAAGCGTTCAGAGAGGACAAAATTCACTGTTGACGATTTATCGTCTAAAATGTGATGCAACGTATGTGCTACATATCCTTCAGCCAGCAACTCATCTCATCAGCTGTTTAGCAGGTATCCTTCACCGGAGCAAAAACTGATATAAATCTAAGTCCTGCATTATTATAAAGATGGGTCACTCTTGTATTTATCCCGGCTGTAAAACCAGGCAATAGAAATGGTCAAAATTCTGATTTCCACGTATTCTATTATATGAGGTTGAACTTTGCCACTGTTGGCTTGTTGTTTTGAATACAGACATCAGGACTCAACCCTCTGCAATGACAGAACATCGTGTTTGCAATCAGGACTACGACACATGACAGCAGTTTTAAAGGCTCTGCTGAAAGGTCCAGAAGAAGTGTTATTCAGTCCCACTCATGACAGCAATGAGCCTCCAGTATGGTGTTAGATTTATATTAAAAGTCAAGCACGCAGTTTTACACATTCATGAAACAATAATGGAGGAGGAGGAGGTATTCATTCTCAGTTTGTTCAGTATTACAAAGACTCCAGTCATGTAAACAAGCCGTGCATATTGTTTTTCAGCAGAGAGCCGCCATGGATTTGAAGAAACAGTTTATGCTTACAACATCATATAAATATTAAGAAGCTGTTGCCAGTGACAGAAAAAGACATGCATAATTCAAATAACCCTAACTTCTCGAGTATCCACGTTATGCAGTGAATTACCGGGGTTTTATTATATGTTCTGTGTAAATAATGTTAAAATACTGTTAATAATAGGATTAGTATCATTCTGGAGTGTTTTCTTGATGTTCTTTTACTGCGTTTTGCCGTCATTTCGGTGGATTTCCGCCACTGTTTGTCTGTTTTGTCACTTATCGTCTTTTTCACCATAGTTTGTGTTTTATAGATTTCATAGATAGTAATTTTGTAAATATTGGAGGGAGAAATTTCTTAGAGACCAGCCAGGGAGAGAAGAGTCCTAAGGAGATTCACTGAGGGGGGTTAACAAGAGGAGGAGTTTCCCCCAGCTCATCCACAGCAGAGCTGTAATACGGTAAATGATACAGTCACAGTGGAAATTTATTCCAGCTTTATTACAGTCATGTTTACATCTTGTGTATTCTTTCTTATTGGATTTGTCTCAAATTGCTTTATTACTTCTTTTTGTATTACTTTTCCTGTGTTATATTTATAATGTATCACTAATAAAATTGCCATCATCATTATCATTTCCTATCAAATGCTGTTGAACATTTTCTCTAGAAACACAAGGGTTTCTTTTGATAAATCATGTCGTATCTTGTGATCCATCTTTATATCTTTAGAGATTCTTCCATTCTGATGAAGGGCCATCTCTATGGAGTAGCATCTGTGGCTGTGGCAGAAGAGGTGCTGGTGATTAAAAAAAAAAATTAAAAATAAAAAAGCACTCCTTGGATGTGTGAGGAGCTTGGATTCTGTCTTCAGCTGGACAGGAACTGCTTCAGGCACTATTACCAATACACAAAAATGCCCTGACATTGTCTAATATAACAGGCTGTAACATGGACAACGAAAGCTATTGACAAACACAAATGTTTACGTTTATGTAAAATAGGTTGTGTGGCTGTTACCTCTTCTCAAAAGTATCCTACACGTTCATTTCTTGTTTTTTATAAAGAGACACCTGATGAAAATTTAAATCCATTTTTTTCTTTTCTTGTAATTACACTCTGTTTTAAGCATTTATAACATAATAATAACAAATACTTGCTGGATTGTTTAATTTTTGATTTCCCTTAAAAAGGTCCAAAATAATTTAATCAAAGGGCATTTTCTGACACATTTATTGGCAACAAAAGACCAGACAGCCATTGATATTCAAAGTAATAAAAGGGTGAATTAGTAAACATTAACTTACATACTGCCTTATTATCTACAACATGTTTTACGGAGTGGTAAACTTGCTAACATACATTTTGAACATTTTCTTTAAGCCTGAAAGGCATAGTACAATACAATTTTAGTTTCTGATGTGTAGCTGGATGTGTTGAGTACATCCAGTTCTATACCTGCCAAGTACCCACAGGTTTTTAGGCAAAATCATAAGCAGATTTATGGAGATGAAGGCAAATGCTTCAAACTGCGACCTGAAGTGTTATCAGAAATGGCATGCAAAGAATTAATGACACAAATGAGTAAATAAATCAGCAGAGAACTAGAGAAGGGAGGATCAAGAAGGTACTATCTGTAATATGCATTACAGTAATGAGGATTATGCTACTAAGAGTCAGAAAAGAGTATATGAGTCACATTATTCCTTTTATGAATAACTCATTAGTTTGAATTATTTTTTACATTGTGTGTATGTTGCAGTTGCAATAAAACTAGAAACATTATCAGTAAACTGTGAGTATGTAATAATTCCTCATATTTCATTAAAGGCCATTTTAATCTCCAAGCCTGACTCATACAGGGTTAGAATTCTGTAGTGATGCTTTCACAGTTACCTCAGATGATACAACTATGATCTTTTATTTTTGAATTGACACTAATTAAACTGTGACACAAGCTTTACTGTAGAACAGTGGATAGTGGTTATTTTATTTTTCATTCATGAAATGTCATTGTTCTAGGGCAAGTATTTTAATTCAGAAATACAAACCAACATTTTATTTTCTCACCTGAAGGCAACACTTCTATAAGATTGACTTTGTTCAGCAGTACAGAAATTGTAAAGTCTGTACAGTTTCTGGGACGATATTAATATGCCTTGACAGTACTTCCCAAAAGTACAGCTGGTGCTGGCGTATGATCCGAAGGAAGTCTAAGTCAAGAGGACTTCTTGAAAGAATTGACTCCAGTTGGGATCAGCCGGGAAGTCATCTCATGTCTGACAAAGTCCTGTTAGCATGGAAACATTTATGAATGTAATAACTACATTACTTGTCAGGAAACCAAGATTCCCAGGAAATTATACATTTATTTGATTGCCCCACATGTTCTTAATATTGTGTGCCTTTGAAAATAATCTTTTACATTTACATTTATTGCATTTATGTGTGTTTTATTTGTTCCTTCCACCTGAAGTTACTTCTCTCAGTATTATGATACCTTTGTGTTTTGACTCTTTTTTTTTTCAAACCAAAAACACTAATCAATGGGTAAATTAATGATTTATCATTAGATTTTTCTTAGATTTTATGGCATATTCATTTATTATTTGAGTGATTTGTTTATATCTTTATTTTTGCTGTTTCTGTCCCTAATATACATGTAGCTATCTACATGTAGGCATAAAAACGATAATATTAACTATAAAACACAGTTGTTATGGGAAAGCAGCTCTACCAAGGAGGTTATGTTTAAAAACATTTCTTCTTACTATTACCGCTTGCATGAGGCTTGGCCTGCAGCTGGTGACAAAGAAACCCTCCAGCAGATGATGTTATCCAGGCCAATTGAAGCTTCAACAAAGTTTTCATCTCAAAAAACATGCATGGTATGACACAATACAGATAAAAAGAGTAAAAGCATACCAGAATTCTGGTTTAAAAACTTTTTATAAAATGACCTGCAAGTTTTAAAACTATGACTCAGTACTTAACCAACATCCTTCCTTTACAAGAACACAGTATAATCCTGTTCTTCATTTAGTCTGGGGTATTTTGCGGCCTGTAGTTTGTTAATCCAGAGCCTCCTTTTGGTTCAGTTTCCTTTGTCTGTCACCTTTTCTGATGGTCAGCGGGATGTGGTAAATGCCAATGGTTTGTAATCACATTGAGTTGCTTATATGGAA
The DNA here is from genome assembly GCA_037902135.1 of Cetoscarus ocellatus. NCBI lineage: Eukaryota > Metazoa > Chordata > Actinopteri > Labriformes > Labridae > Cetoscarus > Cetoscarus ocellatus. The sequence goes on along the minus strand of JBAMNC010001591.1, from coordinate 655,221 downwards.
TTCAAGATGTTTTGCCACGGGGTAGTTCATGTTTCCAGTTCTTATTGCATATTTGTTTTCTGCGAGTCTGTCCTGTAGGCGCCTTTTTGTTCTGCCAATGTAAAAAACTTTGCAAATGGGACATCCTAGCCTGTAGATAACAAAACTGGTCTTGAAGTTAATGGAGTGATTGATTTTGTACTCTTTTTGTGATGTTGAGTCCAGAAATGTCTTTGTCTGTTTAACATTTGCACAATGGTTACAGTGACTGCATTGAAAAGACCCTTTTGGTTTTTGTCCCAGCCATGAAGTTTGATTGTTGGATAATGAGGTGAACCAGATTATCTGGTGAGGCTTTTAGTGGCACCAATGACTGCTATATAACCCCTCGCATCCCACAAGGGACAAGGCTGCTCGGGTTCTTTGGTGGAAATCATATTTGTCATAATGCCACAGTCCTCCAGCAACCCCACCTTAAAAAACCCTAAACTATCCCTTTAATAAACTTACCTGTTGTTTCAGTTTAATAACCTTGTAGACATTTTTTAGATCATCTTTGATTTCAGGATGGGCTTCATCGATCTTGGTCAGAATCACCACTTGAGGAATACCTGACAGGTGAACAAGAACAGAACTGAGAAGCTGTTTGGAGCTTCAGAAACAGCACAGAAAAAAAAAAAAAAAATCAGCTGAGATTTTCATTCTTACCGAGGTCACTGGCTTCGCCTCTAATGTCCTTAATTTTTTTCACAATCTCTGGTGGTGCCAGAAGACACACATTAGCTGAAAACACACAAACCAGGACGTGCACTCTGTCGTTGTCCGTTGGAGATGTGATGTAGTCTGGATCATTCTCTGACAATGCATATTCAGATTTAAACTGGAAAACAAAATTTTAATTTATTTCCATGACAACTGTTAGATGTATGAATGTAAATATTATTCAGTATTACAAACTAAATTTTTCGGAGTGATAAAAACACTTAAAAGGTACCCTGGCTGTGAAGACAAATAGTAATACATATGCTTTAATGTTTATCTAATATTAGAATGTGTTGTTAAAAACGAACAAAGAATTGTTATTTCTTTAAAAATCGCAATTTATAACACATATTTTAACCTACGGACGCAGCCATTGTTTTACTCGCGCAATGCATGCTGGGTCGATGACGTTATAGGGCTGCACTGTGCCGAGCCGCTACGTTTACTCACTGGCTATCAGGAGTGAGAATACCATAATAATGCCACATTGTGCTACTTTTGGGTGCAATTTTCAGTCAAAGGGAAACAAGGGGAGTGATGTAAGTCTACACAGGTTCACCAGTGACAAGAAGAGAAGAAAGGAGTGGGAAATCGCTTGTGGGCATAAACAACTTCTAAAGGACCCGCGGCTATGTTCTCACCACTTCTCTCCAGATGCATTTGATGCGTTTAGCCCAGCCAAGCTGCTGAAAGAACTCACAGGTTACACGTCATCTACCAAGGGCGTTTTTGTCTGTTTGTGTGAGAAAACTGTAGGCAAGGCATTTGGCTTTAGTCTATGTAACTAGCAGCACCTGCGAACTTTTTCAGCAGCTTGGCTCGGCTAAACGCATCAAATGCATCTGGAGAGAAGTGGCGAGAACATAGCCGCGGATCCTTTAGAAGTTGTGTACATCCACAAGCGATTTCCCACTCCTTTCTTCTCTTCTTGTTACTTGTGAAGCTGTGTAGACTTACATCACTCCCCCTGTTTCTCTCTGACTGAAAATTGCACCCAAAAGTAGCACAATGTGGCATTATTATGGTATTCTCGGTCCTGATAGCCAGTGAGTAAATGTAGAGGCTCGGCACAGCGCAGCCCTATAACGTCATCAACCCAGCATGCATTGCGCGAGTAAAACAATGGCTGCGTCCGTAGGTTAGGAAAAAGTGCGATTTTTAAAGAAATAACAATTCTTTGTTCGTTTTGAACAACACATTCTAGTATTAGATAAACATTAAAGCATATTTATGACTATTTGTCTTCACAGCCAGGGTTCCCTTTAAAAGCATAGTTCAGTTTTTCTGAAGTGTGGTTGTATGAGCTCCATATGGCCACTAAGTACATTAGATGCACTAGAAAGTTCTCTCCTCTTCCTCAGTAAGCCACAATTTGTAAAAGTTTGTGACGCAGAACTGGCTGCAAACAGGGAAGTATTGTACCAAATACAAAGGGTTTTTTCTCCGCCTACAAGAACTCCCATCAAAAAAATAATACCACAGTTTAAGAGTACACTACCTAGAAATTTTTTTGAGTGCATTAACTTTTGAGAAAAATAAAGTTTATCTGGAACTAACCGACTCACATCACGCGCAACGCAGCAGTGCTGCGTCCTGAATCACTCCGCCTCCCTCTCAGCTGTTGTCAACATAACAGGCTAGCGACTTCAGAGTATAGTATTTTTTTGGTTGAAATTGTTTATGAAATATCTGCCTATGGATTACTAAAGTTTTGTTTATACATTTCATTTTGTCAAAATGTATTTGTGTAGGGTTGAAAACAAAAATAAGAGCAGCTGCAAGGAAAAAAGGGAACATGGAATTGGGTCCATGGACCAAGGCCATTGGAAATCACTTCCGGTGGTGTTGCAGTACTTGTGGCCTTGATGGAACGGTAATAATGATTTTTAAATATGCCTTCGTGTTCAGTGGTGTTGAAGAAATTGTTCTGGTTCAGTCCAAAGACTTGCTGTATTAATACTCTGGAATATGGTGAGTTTACAGACACAGCAGGTCTGTGACAGTAAAAACTGACCAAGAGGAGGAGACAGTGAAAAAAAAATACATTCAGGGGAGGGATGGTGATCAGATGGTATGGAAATACAGTTGTGAGTAAATTCATTGATGTCAAAAGGGAAAATGGTATGGTAGTGATCAAAAGGGAAAAAAATTGGGCGGGGGGGCATCTGCATTCAATGTGACAAGATAAAAGGGGCCCAGAGGCCAAACGCTATCACCAAGTTTGTACTAATCAAGTTAGCCAGTCTGTGCTGATGCAAATGAGTATTATTCTTCAGTGTGTCTGCTATGTAAATATTGACCACCTTAAATGTGTTTTTAATGTAACAGGAATTGAGACGAAGATGGACCTCTATCCTGCATCACATATGTGGCATCCATCAGTGGGGAGAGAAAGGCGAGGAGTACAGGCGCTACCACGGGGATCTGAGCGAGGAGGAGCAAAGAAAGAAAAAGTGGATTGTGGGTGGAGATGGTGCCTACAATACTCTGAAGACCATAGTGATGGACAAGACCCTCCTGAGGGACATGGCTCACATGACCCTTTTCAAGCACACCAATAATTGTATTACATAACACAACATACAAACTGTGTAATTTTCCCTTATGATTAGCAGACCAGTGTGTAATATCAGTCTAGTAAAATTTGGTTTGCCAGTTACCTTTACTAAATGATTGTGGTGGAGTAATAATCATGTAGCCCCAAGATGAACAAATGAGTTGTACACTATGTGGAGACACTATTTATTTTGAATAGCATTTTTTAGTGTTGTTCTGTGGTTTTGGTGAAAAATGTGTGTGCTCACCATCACCTGCCTTTTTCTGTTACCTGTGCACCAATTTCCTCAACTTATACAACCCTGGTGTTTCTGAAGACCACCACCAAGTTTAAAAAAAATACTAAAAGTTATTTACAAATATTATATAATAGTGTGGCCTTGGTCTTTTCGAATAAAAACAAAAACGGCTCATAATCACTGTGAACTCACTTTTGTGTATTAGGAGAGCTGGAGGTGTACCATAGTTCAATGCTAAAGTATGCAGAGAAAAGGAGACACTTCAAGTACACCACCATGCAGGTGAGAACACTACTCAGCATCATGGACCACAACAGCAATGTTGGGAGGGCTCATGCTTCTACAATTGAGGGTAATATAATGAAAGCAAAAATGCCAGTTCAATAACACTGACCATCAATCTAATCTTTGTTCTTTAAAAAATGTATAATCATAACACCAATTCATAATTTTAGCATTATCTTTCATATTTTATTAGAATGAGCTAACACGCTAATAAATACAGTTTCTTCCCTAGGCTCAAAAAGAGACAATATCTTCCACTCAAAGCTCTCTAATCAATGTACAGTCAAAAAGATCTACGAGCCAACGAGTCAGGAATTCAGAAAGGACCTTGTGAACATGTCATGAAGCGTAGACAAGACACTAAGCTGAGATCCAGCGACTCGCAGCTGAGAGTCCATCCGCCAACACACGCCCCAGCCCATATTGCTACCACCAATAAGCCAGAAAAAGAATCACTAGTGACACAACACAAGTCACACTTCTAGATGCTTGCTGTATTGTGAAGTGAAAAGAAACAGTCAAAAACTTGTGTAAATAAGCAGTTTTACAAAGTATTTATTGTCTTTATTTGAATGTTCTTGCTTTGCATTTTTTTTTCCCTTTTCGCTCACATCACAAAATTTTATTCAGTGTGATTTGGTTTTCTAGCTTGTCTTTAAAAATCAAAACAGATTCATTGCATCTTCAGGTTCTTCGAAGCAAGTGTATTGTCCGTTTGGTGATGGATATTTAGATCTTATATTATTCACTACACATGAAGGTAACACTGTCTTTTTGCCTTTTCCAAGCTGTTGTCCTCTCAGGGCCCACTCCAGTACAACCAGGTGCAATCAGCCTGAATAGCCTGAAACAGAGGCCAGAACCAAAAGAAAACACATTTTAGACAAATAGTGTTGAACAACATCATATACAGCCAATGCCTACATCTCTCATTACCTGTTACCTGACAGATTGTGTGTACATATTTATATCTATATATCGATATACAATTTATATAAATACGTCAAAAACAGCTAAGATTGTGTTGTAGCAGAAGTTAAAGGCTAATACACAGTAATGGTTGTGTGTGTGAGAGAAAGAGACACACACAAGTAGTCTGCAATGTTACGGTAAACAGCCTCCCCTACTCTGCTTGTTTGTCTCTGACAGATCATTATTACTTACTTTGAGGATGAACTGTCATTAGGTCCTTCAGGTTTGGGACGTTTTTTCCTGGTTTATCCTCGGGAAATTGAAAAATGTCCACAAAACTCTAGGATTCAGAAGAGCAGGAAAATCTGTTTGATAAGTGATACAGACGGCGTGAGATTCAGCAGTATCCTCTGACTGAGATCCTGAAGTCGGTCTGTAACCAAGGTCCAATCGTGGCAGCAGTAGCACTCCAGGTCCGTGGGCATTGAGTGGTAGTTCATACACTCACACCACTGTGTATTTCCGACTCTTTCATGATGTCCAGTTTCCACCGATGTTTCCTCTCTATTTCTTTCGGCCTGTTCGGTCTCCATCTGCAGCAGCTCTTCTTCTGTGAACTCCGGTTCACACAGATATCCTCTTGGCTCCAAAGTGAATGGAACTTCATCGTCGCTGTCATAATCACTCGTTTTTAATTCCCTATGCTGTTTCTTCCTCACACCGATAAGTCAGAACAAAAGAATTACAATACTTGAAAAAAGTTACATGAGACTACAACCAGCGTCTGAAGTTGCTAGCTTGTTGACACGAACAGCTGAGAGGGAGGCGGAGTGATTCAGCTGCTCGCAGAGGTGCTGTGCGGAGGAATACGTGACTTGAGTCTGTCAGTTCCATTTAAACTTTATATTTCCGAAAATTTAATGCACTCAAAAAATTTCTAGGTAGCGTACTCTTAACTGTGGGATTATTTTTTGATGGGAGTTCTTGTAGGCGGGGAAAATACCCTCTGTGCTTGGTACATTACTTCCCTGTTTGCGGCTATATCTGCATAACAGACTCTTACAGACTGTGGCTTACTGAGGGAGAGGAGAGAACTTTCTACTGCATCTAATGTACTTAGTGGACATATGGAGCTCATACAACCCCACTTCAAAAAACTGAACTGTCCCTTTAAGATACTCTACCCTGTATCCTTCCTTCACGTGTCCCTTCAGAGCCAGTTTGACATCGTCTACGTGGACGCCGTGGTTTTGGCTCAGACCCATGATGTCATTGAAGACAAAAGGGTAAAAGGTCATCTGGTCTTCTTTTTGAATTTCGTAGGTTGTGTACTGAGACAGACAAAAGAAGAACAGACCAGGTCATGCAGCTTGATAAAATACTTGATCCACTTCTCCTCATGATACTGAGCACAGAAACCTAATACATTAAATAAAAATTCATGTTTCATAATTTGCTGTATATAATATTTAGAACCTGATTTAATTTATGTGATTTAATAAGAATTTAATTGATTGAAATATGTTAATTAGGTGGCAATTGATCAAAATAAAATTTATTTAAATCATTAACTTTATGATGATTTATGAAGTATTAAGTTCATACATGAAAAAATCATAATTAATCATATATTAAATTCAGCAAGACAACATAATTCATATGATGATTTATCAAAATTGGATTTATTTGTTAAAAAACTAAGTGTAAAATAATTTATCAAGTTTTAATTTTATCCTTAAAACTAAGGTAATCTAATGATTCATCAATTATCTCATATTAAAACTTTAATTGTGTTTATTTATCAAATATAATAATATATCATAACATCAATTATGCGTATTTATAAAACTTCTGTATTGAATATGCATGATTAAAAAGTATATATCAAGTTTAAATCATAAAAAACATATTAAAATATACATGAGGATAAATAAACTTTTGCATTATCAACTCTGCAGTGTTTGTAGACTATGTCTTAAATATTCAATACACCCAAAACATAAAATAAATTGTGAAGTATCATGCTTAATTAAAACTTACTTTATAGTAATCAATCAAATACTAAAATCATATAAAAAAAAAAAAAAATGAAACAAACAATGCCACTTACTATCAGATTATTTTGGAAAAAAAAAACCCAAAACAAAACAAAACAAAAAAACATCATCCTGGAAAAAAGTTTGAGTAAAAAATCATAATATACATGGTCTATTAAGGATCACATTTCTTAAAAAAAAAGAAATATGATGTTCTCTGATTTCAAGTAGTAATTTTATTAGAAAATATAAATAATTCTATAATTTCTATTTCCCAAAACACCATGGGGTATTGCATATTTTATCTGATCTGCAAATGACTTTGTTTTCTGTAAAATTAAAAATGAGACTCAGATGTCTTCTTACCTTTTTTGTGAAAGTGTATTTTTCGTGGTTGTCAGCCAATGCGTGTGCGTACATCCTGTCATGCAGGACACTTTGGACAGAGTTGATGAAACTGGATTTTCCTGCTGCTTCTGGACCGTGAAGCAGAATCCTGATGATTTGGCCCTCAGTGAGAGGTTTGTAGTCCTTCACAGACTGCAGGATGTTCTGCTTGTCACTGTTTAAGAGATCACAAAATAAATCCTGAAGTCATTCATCACAGAGAATTGGAAAAAAGGTTAATATTATCTGGCTCACTTACTCCCACTTTATTTCCCTCCAAGGTCTGTCGAGAACTGACAGAAGAACAACAGAAAATCGGGTGAGAACGAAAACGATAACAGTGAATCAGCAATTTTTTTTACATAGAATAAAAACAAACAGAAAACAAACTTACGCTTTGGTTCCTCAGGTTTGGATTCTGTTCCACCCATATCTGGAGAATAACTTCAGTAAAATCAGCTGAAAACCAGAGAAAAACTTTGACAAATAACTCAATATGATGTGACAGGAAATGGTCAAGAACAGTCCAAACTCTAAATGTTTTTTAACTTTAATTGAGTTAATTTGACAATTATTGACCATCTATCCAGAGTCAGCTGACACAAGAGACATACTTTTCCTCTTTTACAGAGTAACTGAAGATTAAAGTAAAGTGAAGCAGAGCCTTAAGTCTTACCTCAGCTGCTGCTCTCGGAGAAAAATGAACACAATTGAAGGGTCCGCTATACTTCACTTTCACTTTCATAGTGACATCACAGACAAAGTGAAACTTGTTTTTGAACACAGAGAGCCTTATCCCAGAGATTATTATTCAGTCTTAATTTTCATTTTATTCAATGCCCCAACTTCAGGAATTGGGGTTTGTACCAAAATATAAATATAATTATAAAGTGATGGTGGATAGTCAAAGCACCAGCAGGTAAGGACATCATTTTCTGTTCAATAACACAAAGACAAACTACTCCAGCACATAGTCTGCACCGTGACATGAGGACTGCAGGCTGCTCTTGTCCAGAGAGTCATGAAGGTGTGTCATTAGTAATCACTCTGTAACGCCACATTTATTAACCAATGTGGTTGGTTTATAAGCCAATTACTGTGAGGGATTTGTGATGGCCAATCAGATTTTAGGGGCTGTGTTTGGACCTGGCTGCACTGGATCCACCCTTGATGAAGTTGTGATCACGCCAAAAGTGAATTTCAGTTTCTGAAAGTGAATGAGATGATGTAATACTGTCACGCAAATGATGGGCATTGATGCACAAACAACACAAATTTACGCAGGAGTGATGTGTATTTTGCTCCTTCGCTTAAGTTGAAACTGAACAGCCAATCAGCTTTATGAGTGAACAGTGACGAGGATGACATCATGGACAGAGGAGGAAGTAAACGTTGCTGCATGTTGGCAGCTCCTCTCTCCGGTTATTTTAATGTTCAGAGACTGAACATTTTCATTTGCTGTAGTGTGAACAAGTCAGCCAGCACAACGGCAGTTAGCACGACTGCTAGCTGGCTGCTGGTGTGTTTTTCTGGCTCACTAGCGGTGATATAACATGTTTTTACCAGAAAAATTATGACAGGCATCACAGAAAAACTACCATAGCACTCATGTGAGAAAGAATAGACCGGGGACAGAGAAGGAGAGGGTTCTGGGCCATACCGGGGAAAAAAGATGGAAGCCAAGGGGTCATCACCGACATCATGGTGAGACTACATGAGGGGCTCCAAAGGATGTTTTGGATCATCCTCTCTGGGACATTTAGCTTTTTTGTTTGAAGAACAGGAAGAAGACAATATGTTGTAGAAACATCCACCATGACTGATCATGGACTGAGAAGGTAGAAACGTGTCTGGTTGTGGCTTGGAGACAGGCGGGCCCCTAGGAAGGCCATCAGACTGAACAACTTCTCACTGGGGTGGATGAGGAGTAACGGGAAGACAGAGGATGGGAAGGAGCAGTAGCCTGCCGGAACCCATATATTTCTATTTTTAATTTTTATTTTTATTTATATTTTTGTTTAGAGCCATCTTTTAATATACTGCATATTTTTAATCTGTAATACTGAACTGCCACTGAATCACAATTTCCCTGAGAAAGTTTATTCAAAGGGATTAATTAAGTATGATCTGATCTAATCTAATCTAATCTCTCGTAGCTTTCGGGTCTAAATATTAACCATTTAAATAAGCAGGGACATGTATGAAATTTAGTCATGCAAAGACATAACATGAATATTTTTTTCACGATTGGTTTGAACCCAGCTTTAGGATGGTAATAAAGTCCTCTGCAGGTAAGACAGAGAGAGCAAATGTCTTATCAACACATGTAGACACAAAACAAGAGCAAAATGCCAGACCTTAGCAGTGTTGCTTCTTGAGGATGATCAGCACTGTATTTCATAAACCAGACTCTGAGAGGAGAAAGTTCAGCCTATGCTGCTATTTGCTGCAACAATTCCCTTTTTTGTTTTTTTTAGATTAACTTTATTTAACCAGAGAAACTCATTGAGATTTAATATCTAATTTGCAAGAAGAGTGTCCTGGCCAAGACAGGCAGCAGCACATTTACAAAGTTACAGACATAAAACAATTACAGACACAGACACAGACACATCATCCAATCAAGTCAGAGTCACAGAGCAGAAAATCATCAGTCAGAGCATCTACAGCCTGCTTCAGCTCCTCCAGTGCCTGTAATCTGCATTTAAAAAGAATTACAGAGATCAGGGCCCTCATTTATAAAACAACACGTAGGAGCCATACTAAAAGTGCATGCGTGCCCAAAAGCTAAAATGGCGTGCCCCAAAAATAATCAGATTTGTAAAACTATACGTGCGCACACCTGCAAGCACTTTTCCCATTATAAATCCCTGTCCACTTGGAAGATTACGCAGGTGGACCTTCCATCCTGCCCTCTACACACACACGTTAAAATATATGGTCAATTCAAAGTACTTCATTAATTTTTTGGCATATAAATAAGTCTGCTGATCAATGGCATTTTACACTCAATCATGGCAGAGAAGACATGGAAAAGAAATTTTACCAAGACAGAAATAGAGGTGCTTGTGGGTGAGGTGGAGGCCTGAAAAGTTATTTTATCTGATGGCCACAGCGGTGGCATCACAAATAAAAGAAAATCAAGTCAGAGGCAGCACGTTGTCATCGCTGCAAATGGCATGAGTGCCACAGAGCGAGCTGTGGCAGAGGTGAAGAAGTGGCCGGGCTCGAAGGTGAAGGCCAAGAGGAGAGTGGCGTAGCAACGCAAAAGCGTGTCTGCTATAAGCAGGGGCAAGAGCACACCTGAGCCCACACCGCTGGACACAAAAACAGCCTCCATCCAAGGGACTGCCAGCATGTGTGGCATAGTGTCGAAGAAGGAGGGAGACACAGATTTGGCAAAGACCACAGAGGAGACCTGTAAAGTACAGTTTTATCTGTTTATTAAATTTAGAAATTAAATATTTCAACAGAGACTCGTAAAAAGGCAGCTGGACTTCTGTACTGTGTCCTCAGTCACTCTAGAATTGGAAGCTGTGGGTGACGAGGAGGTTCTGGGCATGGCGTGTCCCGGCACCATGGCTGAAGGCCTTACTGTCCCCAGCACCAGTTCGTCCAAAGCGCAGGGCACACCTGGAAGTGGCCAGCTCCTGACCGACGCTGTCCTGCAGACACAAAGGGACACCATCAGTGCAATAAATGAAGTCTGAGATGAACTCCAACAACATTGCCAGCTCTATTAAGGAGCTTGTTAAAAAAATGAAACATACTTGCTGTCTTATTCCAAGCGTCGCATGACACCTTCATGGAGCCATGCTTCCTGTTGAAACTCCTCATGTTGGGGAGGTGGTTGTGGGTCGGGTTCTTCATGGTGTGGGGGAGGGAGGCCAGGCAGGAGGGGAATGGCATTCCTCAGTGCCACATTGTGCAGACCTCCACAAGCCCTAATGATTTCACACACCTTTGTAGGGAAATGTGCAATTTGAAGAAAATGCAGTTTGAATGGTTTAGAATTAGTTTAATTTATGAGTCAAATAATGCATCCGAGACCTTGAAATGAAAAATCATTACTACTAATGCATTTTAATTTTCAAATTTGACATTTCAAATTAAATTTTGGTAACTATTTGCTGTGGCATCTTTTGAAAATTAAAATCTTTAACGTTATTTTCTTTTTCTTATAAATAAGTTACCGAATGAGCAGTCTTGAAGAAGAAAATGACAACACAGTTGGATTATTTATTATTCATATTATCTATGAGTCAAAAAATGCAGCTTTATTCTGGAAATGGGAACACATGGGGAGCAGACTGGAAACATTCAGGTAACATGTAGGATTCACAGAGGACGACCTGACAGAGCAGCAAACAGACTTCATACACACAGGAGTTATCAAACACAGGTGACCCTGACAGGAGACAGGTGAGGCAGTGACACAGGTGGACACAATCAGGGTAACAAGGGCAACACACACAGAGGACCAGAGAGGGAAGGAAATGAAACATGAAGAACACGAGAAACAAGAGATTAAAGTTACTGAATAAAACAAAACTACTGAAACTGTGGCCCCCTGGTCATTTAAGGAAAGGAGATAATGCCCAGGATTGTTACTTATCAGTTCTCTGACTTATATTATTCCCACCACTATCTGTTTTATTTCATAAGATGATTTGTGACACTTTTATCAGGAGAAATTCACCTGAAGTACCTGCAGAGTGATCTTCGTTTTGTCCAGTAGGTGTCAGTAGTTGCCCTGGTCATGTTGTCAACTGCTGCTCTGCTGGCCTAAAGGAATTAACTCAGTGCGGCATTAGACAGTCTGCACAATAACACTAAACACTAATGCTCATATAAGACTGTCTTTCTGTTGTTTGCAGTTATCCAGTCTTTAAATAAAGCACCTTTTCTTATGGAGCCACATTGTCATCATTCAGTGTGTAACAAAACCATGACAAACACACTCCTGTTACACTTGGTTTTATTTGCACTTTAACACTGCCGCCCCAATAATGACATCATATTTCATTTTTTAAGACACAAAGAGGTCGTCCTTATTTTTAAGAATACCACACACTCATTAATGACGTTATCTCAATATCAATTTACACAAAATCACATTACATGAACCATCATTGTTATTTTGTGAAGTTGTAGCTTCCCACCGCTCTACCTGTCAAAGGGGCATGAATTTTCTTGGACTAGAACAGTGGGGGTTTTTTGGGTTCGGTTGTTTTTAAAGCTAGCTACCCATAGGTTTACCTGCATGAAAGTGTTTGTGCTACTCCATATGAGATACACTTTTTTAACTTAAATGTCTAATCTAACTCAAGTAATAAGAATAAACTGATCACAGACAAGTGTTTTAAGAACTATAACGAATCAGTTTCATACAAGTTTTGGTAAACAAATATATTTCACACAGTTGTGAAGGTTTAAAAAAACACAATCCTAATAATTAGGCACTTTTGTATAGCTTTAAAGAAAAGAAAATATATATATATTTAATATATTTGTTTTCTTGCAAAACAACAACAAAAAAACAAGTCTTACACTTTAAACCTTTTAGGTTTTTTTTCAAACTCATTTACCTCCGTAAAGAGCAAAAATGTAAATCAACTTCATTTGTGGGCCCACAACCACGCACACACTCACACACCCCAAACCAAACAAAACGTTGCAGGCCTGTATGAAGCTCGAGCGTTGCGGCTGTTAAGGTCCTCCGTATCAGACAACAGGGAAACAGTACATAGACATTACATACCGTCAGGCTCCAGAGTCTCTCTCCTCCTGAACAGAAACATGTAGATGCACACTCACGGTTCAGTTGAAGAATTGCTCTCCTCCCGCGGAAAGAAGACAGGTAAGCTCACAGGTTATCAGCATCAATCCTCTCCTCCAACTGGGAAAATCCTCCTTGGTTCTCACAGCAGAAAACCCCGCAGAAGCCACAGCAAAACTTGTAAGGAAAGTCCTCCCAGTCCCGCTCTTGTCGGCAACTCTGGCGTCGAGCATAAAGTTCCCTTTGGCCTCTCGGTAAAAGTCTCTGAAGCACACTTAAGGTGTGTTCACACCGAACGTGACTCAGGCGACCTCGGCGGCCACTCTCCATGCAGAGTTAATGTGCAACCACAATCAGCTACGATCACACGCGACCAGATCTCACGCGATGCAATGGACGCATTCTGGGCGACTTGGTCGCATCTTTTCTGCTCCGCGACACGGAGCAGGTCGCCGTGCTCCGTCGCCAAAGTTGAAATATTTGAACTTTTAAGGCGATGTTGCACTGTGAGAACCAATCAACGTTGTGTGGGTGCGTGATTGACAGCCGTGACAGACTGTTTTTATTCTGGTCCACAGAGTACCAATCTATGTCCATGTGGGGAACTTTAGTTAGTGAGAACATTAGTTCCGCCCAGATGGACCACATTGAACTCACAGAAGATGCTGTTGCAGGGCCATCAGCTGCAGTGTTTTGTGGTTGGTAGGTGAGTGAAAGGGATCCAGTTGGAGTAATGTCAGCTAATACGTCCTATTATATGATAGATGATATGATCGCGGGGTGAAACTCGAGCAGGCGTGACGTCACTGAGCAACGGCGACGGTGATAAAATGAGATCTGAACAGTCGACAGAACGTGGGTTTGCGACGCAATCTTGGTCGCCAAAGTTGCGTTCGGTGTGAACGCACCTTCACACGAACACTCGCCTCAATAAACTTCACATTAATGAGGAAAGGTGCAGCAGCTTCTTCAACTCTCGATTTCCTCAGCAATAACACATAATTAATTTTTTTTTCAGGTCCTTCTTCCCATAATCCCTCTCCACTAACCAATCATCTCAGGTCAACAGAAACAACATCTCTCTCAACCAATCATTGAACACATATCCTCACAGGAATTCTCGCGACACTTTAACGTTTGCCTTAAACTTAACTTCAGAACTGAACTATTTTTATCATTTTTAGATTATTCTTTTTTTCTTGTTGTTCTTTTCTCTTTTATACTTGGTTTCACTTTCATTTTTTTCCTTTATTAACCTACTTATTTTTCCTTTCACATAAAACATCATTTAAACACTCTTAATTAGACATTACATTTATTTACCACAGGGCTACAGAGTTAAAAAGACCTCAGAGCTCGGTCAAAAGAGGTAGTAAACTGGAAGAGTTATTTAACAATATTAAGCACAACAACTCTTTAAACTCACAGTATAAAGATATTTAGTGAGAAAGCAACATAATTCACAGCACTCATAAGATTAATGTGGAAGGTTAATTTTTTCACAACATGAATCACATGATTTTAAAGATGTGGTTTAACACATTTGTGTTAACGTCCAGAGTGAGTCTCATGGAAGTTGAGACAGTCTTTACCAAAGTTTATGAGGTTTCTCATCGCGCTCAGGATCAACGAGTCAACGTCATTGTTGAGGTCAGTTTCTTCAGAGTAGTTCTTCACGGGGAAGATGCAGTTCATTCGGATTCCCACGTCTGCGCTGAACTTCTCCATCTAGTTGGAAACAAACAAAGTTGGAGAGAAAACAGTCCTGTAAGATTTGGAACATGTGGAGTTTAGACTATTGACTGTCTGCAGACACGTGGCTAACATGACACCATTCATTTTTGTGGACTTCAGCAGTACCACTGTTGTTACTAAACTGTAATGCATTTTAGCAAATAAATATGTTCGAGAAGCATGTTGGAGCCACAAAGGTAACAAATTATAATTTTGTAAATGGCACACAGATGACACTTCTGTGAGAAGTGAGTTAGCTCACTATAAAAACACTGACAAACTTAGAAACCAGTGTAACCCAGACTGAACTTGGCTAGGCACAGGCAGTGACCTTAAAGCCCCAGTTTGTAACGTTTACACCTATAAAATAACCATTTTAAAGTCTGTCCAATAGAGAGAGGTCTTAAAACAGGGTGAATGGTGTATTCCCCTTTCCTTTCACGCACACCTGGGTTTTTCACTTACACTATGTAACGCTTGACCGCAAGCTGTGGCAAACTCGCAAAAAGTGCGTACTGCTTTACAACACAAACCCAAGTTCAGCCTCAGGGAAACAAAGGGGCAGCTCGCATATATGTGTTCATGAAAGCGGGGCTATGATATGAAAGAGGACTGTGACGGATGAGGATCGAAGAAGAAAGAGGAGGAAATGCTGAGCAAGAAGCCAGACCAGAATGAAGATTGGACGGGTTTTTAGCATTAGTGAGAACTTCAGGAAGCAACAGGCTGAAGTCAGACTCTGAGCTGGTTCTGCTGCTGTCAGAGGGTGAGTAAAAAAGTCTTTAAACTTATTTCTTTTGTGTTGCTGGTGTTTCATTCCTTCATTTTGCTTTTGATCAAAAATCATTTCAGCCTCTCAACAGCAATATGACATCACGCTGACATAGCCGAACATTAGAAATACACAGTTACTGTTAGCATGTGTGTCAGCCACTCATGCTGGATAAGATGATTATATATCATAGATTCTGTACAGTTCACTGCAGCCCAGACCCATTTATTTCACATATCAGTCGAGGGCGATCAGCATCAACTCCTGACAGGAGACACCAACACCTCTACTGGAGTTGGACAACAGCAGGTTTGTTTTCTGAAGTGTCAGCAAGGCTGAAAGTTGGTCATTCGTACAGGCCCAAACTTGGACAATAGAAGATTATAAAAATGTTGCAGATCTGTTGATATTGATCTGTCTTGATATTGTTAACATGTCTTAATGCATTGAGTTGCTGTCATGTGATTTGTTGATTAGCTTTTACATTAATGAGTTGTCAATCAAGTGTACCAAATGAAGTGTCTGAATGTATGTGATAGATATTCTGTATGTGTGACTGATAGGGCTGAAATGATCCCTCGGATAATCCAGGTAATTTGATTACTAGAAATCCTCGGGATAAATTATGTGCCTCGAGGATTCGTTTAAATCTGGACCACTATACAGCACCCGGTGTTTGGCACAAATGGTCATTTCTGTGGTGCGATGCACCTCCTGCTTTCGCTGCTGCATTGCTGTAGATGTGCGGCGCAGATTGTAAAATCATGTAGGAAGAGAAAAGAGAGGGACAGAAAGAAGAGAGTCCCCAGAGGAAATGGCAGAAAGTATCCCAAGTGTGGGATCAGTACAAGTGGAAACAAAAAGAAAACACAGTGCAGTGTGCCTGTTGTCAAACGGAGTTAGCTTAGCATAATAACATGTCTTCAATGCTGCAGCATTTCAGCAGGAAACATACGGTCTGTGCATCAAGTCCAAGTTTCTGATAATAGTTTCACTAATTACTGGCATTAATTTGCCTTTGAGTGCTTGTTCTGTTTGAATAGTTTAAAAAACAGTGTTAATACTCTTGTCATTTTTGTGGAAATATTATATTTTGTAATCAATCATAATTTGGTACAATGCAATGTGCTAATGCAAAACTATAAATCAAATGGTGTACATTTCTGAAATCTCTGCTATGCATGTCATATTTATAGGAACAAAGTGCTTTTCTGGGTGATTTTATCATTGATTTTATACTTATGTGGTGAAATAAACAGGTTTATTCACTACAATCTATCCAATCTTTATATATCAGAAAGTATACTCAAAATACTTGGTACTTTGTATATGTTATTTGGAGAGCCTACTCAGCTTACTGAAGGAGTCATACAGAGCATCTTTTTCTTGAGAAAAACATAAAACATGACCAACGTTTCTGTACTTTTCACCGTATTTTGGTATTTTTTTCAATAGCTGCCCTTTAATGAGACATATTGTCACAACTACAAACTAAACAGATGTGAAAGTAAAGATAGTAAATTAAATTGCCCTTCTCTCTACAATCAAACATATCCCAGTGCTGGAGTGTGTCTGCCTTGAAAAAGACAGAAGAATACGGTTACATCCAAGACCTTCAGGAAGCCACTGTTCTTATGAAGTTTCAAAGTGGACCAGAACTTTCACTGATCCCAGAAACCTGATGCCAGTTTTCTCATTTCCACTTGGGCTCTTTCTCTGTATATTACAGTAAATTAGAGGGAGGTTTTGGGCAGTTTTATTTTGCATGTTAGCAAACACTTTGTTGACACGAGATTATTCTTCAATCATATCTGATATCCGGAATATTTGGTCCTTTGGAAAGTTGTGGATGCCTTATAATGGATGCTGTCGTCCTGCATGTCATCTGAACTAAACTCTGGCTCCACCCACTCACAGACAGAGAGCCTGTGTTGAGGAAGGACTCAAGGCTGTCTGACCACAAGCGACTTCACTTTTCCAAAAACGTAAATCCTCATCATATCCTCCATAAAAGAAAAATTGGCATGATATTAAGAAATTACACCCCTTTAGGCTGTAAAAAAGTATTTTCCCCACGCATAATCTTTAAGGTGTCAGGTTTCTGCAGCCAGCCAGCCTCAAGTGGACATTCGATGTACTACAGGTTTTGGCACTTCTGCTTGATCTATGACATTACCAGTCATCCAAACTTGTAAAATGAATTAAAGTTTATATAAATTCCAGTCTCTCCTTATTGAATTGTTCCTGTTACAGTGAAAATGAAGTTTCTAACTTAATAAACTTACCTGTTCTTTCAGGTGAATAACTTTGTAGACATTTTTTAGATCTGCTTTGATTTCAGGATGGGCTTCAGAATCACAACTTGAGGAATACCTGACAGGTGAACAAACACAGAATTGAGAAGCTGTTTGGAGCTTCAGAAACAGCACAGAAAAAAATCTCCTGAGATTTCTATTCTTACCGAGCTCACTGGCTGCCTTTCTGATGTCCTGAATCTTCTTCAGAATCTCTGGTGTTGCCCGAAAACATACTTCAGCAGGAAACACACAAACCAGGACGTGCACTCTGTCGTTGTCCGTTGGAGATTTGATGTAGTCTGGATCATCCTCTGACAGTTTAGATTCAGGATTAAACTGAAAACAAATTTTAATTCATTTCCACGACACGTTAGATGTATGAATGTAAATGTTATTCAATATAACAAACTAAACTTTTCAGAGGGATAAAAACAGTTAAGATACTCTACCCTGTATCCTTCCTTCACGTGTCCCTTCAGAGCCAGTTTGACATCGTCCAAGAGGACGCCGTGGTTCTTGCTCAGACCCATGATGTCGGTCAAGACAAAAGGGTAAAAGGTCCTCCAATCTCCTTTTTGGATTTCATAGGTTGTGTACTGAGACAGACAAATGAAGAACAGACCAGGTCATGCAGCTTGATAAAATACTTGATCCACTTCTCCTCATGATACTGAGCACAGAAATCTGCCTCTGGGTCTGAAGGACTGAGAGTCAGTCCAGAACCCTGTTCAGGAGCTGGACTTTGTCCTGGTGTGGGTACCAGATGTGCTCAGAGTCCTGCACCTCATGATGACTTCATGCAATATGATTGGCTGAACTTAAACACAATGATGTCATAGGTTGAGTTTGAATGAACATCAGAGTTTAATTAGTTTTCTGATTAATGGTTAAGATGTGAAAGACTTCCTAAAACCTTACAAAAAATCATGACATCAAAAAAATATATCTGATTAAAAAACATAATTTATAAAATGATTCATCAAGAATAAATGAATTCATTAAAACTAACTTCATGATGATTTATGACGTATTGAGTTCATACTTAAAAAAAATCATATGATGATAAAATATTCTCACACTTATGTCCAGTTTATTTCCCTCCAAGGTCTGAGGAAAACTGACAGAAGAACAACAGAAGTTCAGGTGAGAATGAAAATGATAACAGTGAATCAACAAATTTTAGCATTGAATAGCAACAAAATGTGTCCTGAGTGCAACTAACACACAGAAAACAAACTTACGCTTTGGTTCCTCAGGTTTGGATTGTTTCCCTCCCATATCTGGAGAATAACTTCAGTAAAATCAGCTGAAAACCAGAGAAAACTCTGACAAATAACTCAATATCCTGTGACAGGAAATGGTGCAGTGCAGTTCCAACTCTAAATGTTTATTTAATTTCGTTAAGTTTAATTTTACAATTATTTACCATCTATCCAGAGTCAACAGATACAAGAGAGACACTTTTCCATTTTTACAAAGTAACTGAAGATTAAAGTAAAGTGAAGCAGAGCCTCAAGTCTTACCTCAGATGTTCTCGGATAGTGAATGCAGTTGAAAAGTCAGCAATACTTTGATACACTTTAACTTTTGTTTTTATCTGGTTGGTATCTGTTGAACAACTTCATAAATACCACCGCCACCACAGAGACAGTAAAACTAGTTTTGAACGAACACAGCCTGAGGCCAGAGATACTTTTCCTGTTTTATTAACATTATATAATGTCCCAACTTCATAGGAATTGATGTTTGTACCAAAATATAAATATTATCATGAAGTGAAATGGTGGATAGTCAAGGCACCAGCAGGTAAGGACATCATTTTCTGTCCCATAACACAAAGACAAACTATTCCAGCACATAGTCTGCATCGCTCTTGTTCAGAGAGTCATGAAGGTGTGTCACCTGAGTAATCACTCTGTAATGGCACTTTTGATTGATTGTTGGTTTATGAGCCACTCACTGTTGGGATTTTGTGATGGCCAACCAGATTTTAGGGGCCGTGTTCGGCCCTGGCTGCACTGGATCCACACTTGGTGAAACTGTGTTCACACCAAACGTGAATTTCAATTTGTGGTGCGATGTAAATACACTGAAAGTGAATGAGATGATATGAAATTGTCACATGCATGATGGGAATGGTCCTCTACCAATTTAAGGTAGCAGCCTGTATTCTGCTTTTGTGGGTTACATATTTCTTTTAACGAGTCTCCTCTGAACTTCTATGAAAAAGACAAAAAGTCTGTGCTTTCAGGAATTCTACCTCTCTCCATGTAGCCAGTAAATCTGCCACAAATGTATGGTTCCCGCGGCCCCCTAAATAAACCTACCAGTGTGACGTCATATCACTTTTTCATAGATTAAATGCTGTGTTATTGACCATATGGCACTGAGCTGTGCTGCACTGACCATTTACCGCAAAGAAGACCTGTTAATCAATCAGAGCAGACTGGGCCCACGTGGGGAGGGAGACCCTCTGTTAAAAGGCAGGAGCTCCAACAGAGAGTCTCGGACTGAGAGAGAATACAGCTGGATCAGGATCTGAACTCTGTATGAAAACTAGAGGGTTAAGTGGTTGTGAAGATACTCTTTAAAAATTAAATTATGAACCTGATTTATGTCAAATATGGGCTCTTTAAAGTACTTTTACTTATACTTGCAAATGATTTTGAGATGTATTGTACCTATTTTATGTGTCATATTATCTGAGTACTGAGTAAAGTTTCATCAGTGAGTGCTTTTACAACAAACTGTATCATATCAAAATATAAATCCAAAAAGTTTATTTTTTCATGGGCCAACATCCATGCAAAATAAAACTATTACAAAAACATTACATTTTAACAGAATTATTTGATTTGATTAAAAAATCTTTTAATTTCCTCAAGGGAAATTTGGTTTGCAAGCGAAGTTAAAACGCACTTTCTTACAATGTGCCTCATCACAGTAAAAGCATTCCAACAAAACTTTCACAAGTTTTAATTATTTTTTTGAACAATCACTTTTATCTTCACTTCATATAGTCCACGGGCTCAAATCATCTAAAACTGGAGTCTTGAACACGACACTGAGTTCACTGCACTCCAGTGATTGATTAAAATTGGATTATTTCAATAATTAATGGATTTTGGAGAAAACCATTTAAAGTTTTTTTTATAATTTCCATTTATTAATTTTGATTAAAAATCCTTTCTTGCTTTTATTATTTACTTTACTATTTCTCCATCATCTTTCTGCGATATGAAAGTTTCTTTACTTTTGTTTTTACCCTTTAAAATATCTAATTAATCTCAGAATTCTGGCCTTGATTTATCTCTAAATATCTCGACTTTGATTTCAGTTTATTATCCTTTACCGCAGAATTCTCACTTAAATCTTAGAATTCTACCTTTGGTCTCTAAAAACTCTTAAATTTTAGAATTCAGACTTTGATCTTGGAATTCTTACATTGATTGTACCATACTGATTTTGATCTTGTACTTCTGACATAGATTTTGAAATTCTGCCTAAATTCTCAGAATTATGACTTTAATCTCAGGATCCTGACATGCATTTCAGAATTCTGATTTCAGTACCCCTAGAACTGGAATCAGATCTCTTGTTCTGACTTTAGTCTCAGAGTTCTAACTTAAGTCCCTAAAACTCTGACTTTTATCTAAGAATGAGGACTTTGGAATTTTAAATTTAATCTTTGAATTCTCGAAATTCTAACTCAAATCCTGAAATTCTAACTTTAATCTTGAAACTCTGACTTTATTTCTCAGAATTCTAACATTAAACTTTCAAAGTCTGACTTTAATTTCAGAATCTATTGATCTTGGAACTTTGACACACATCTTGGCATTCTGACTTTATTCTTGGAATTTTGACTTTAATCTCAGACTTCTGAGTTTTTTTCACAGCCTTGAAAAAATATTGACAATAATTGGTATGTTTTTTTTTTGCCAGTGGCCCTAATCCCTTCCCATAAAAAAAGAGTCGCCCGATCAAAAAATAAACTCATCTATTAATTTCCCATCATTATAGTCTTAGCATTTTTAAGAAGAAAAAGTTTTGTCTGATAGAAACTGTTTCAATCCTGTTGGGAGCAGTTTCAGTCTTAATCTTTGCTCTTACTTCCAGCACTGACCACCAGAGCGTAAGGTCACACAATAAAAAGGCTCTTATAATCTACAGAAAAGCGTCAACATTCACCTGAGCTCATGAAATAAAACTATAACGTTGAGTACATGTCTTTAGCTGTGTTCATATGTGGTGTTTTCTCCAGACTGACAGGTTTGTTCTCCTATGTGCACTTCCTGTTGGACGACAGCCCATGAAAACATTCCTACAGCTCAGAAAAAATGTGAAAGTACAGGTCAGACTGGAGCAGCTCAGATTGACAGAGAGATGACAGAAGCTGGAGCAGCTCAGACCGACAGAGACATGACAGAAGCTGGAGAGTTGACAGAAGTTGGAGGAGCTCAGATCGACAGAGACATGACAGAAGCTGGAGCAGCTCAGACCAAAGGAGAGTTGACAGAAGTTGGAGGAGCTCAGATCGACAGAGAGATGACAGAAGCTGGAGCAGCTCAAGCCAAAGGAGAGATGACAGATGCTGGAGCAGTCCAGATCGATGCTGGAGCAGCCCAGAGTGACAGACAGATGACCGTTGCTGGAGCAGCCCAGACCGATGCTGAAGCAGCTCAGCATGCAGCCCAGACCGATGAAGAAGCAGCCCAGACCAAGACTGAAGCAGCCCAGAATGAGACAGAAGCAGCCCACATCGATGCTGGAGCAGCCCAGACCGACAGAGAGATGACCAAGGATGAAGCAGCCCAGCATGCAGCCCAGACCGAGGATGAAGCAGCCCAGACCAAGACTGAAGCAGCCCAGAATGAGACAGAAGCAGCCCACATCGATGCTGGAGCAGCCCAGACCAACAGAGAGATGACCAAGGATGAAGCAGCCCAGCATGCAGCCCAGACCGAGGATGAAGCAGCCCAGACCAAGACTGAAGCAGCCCAGAATGAGACAGAAGCAGCCCACATCGATGCTGGAGCAGCCCAGACCAACAGAGAGATGACCAAGGATGAAGCAGCCCAGCATGCAGCCCAGACCGAGGATGAAGCAGCCCAGACCAAGACTGAAGCAGCCCAGAATGAGACAGAAGCAGCCCACATCGATGCTGGAGCAGCCCAGACCGACAGAGAGATGACCAAGGATGAAGCAGCCCAGCATGCAGCCCAGACCGAGGATGAAGCAGCCCAGACCAAGGATGAAGCAGCCCAGACCAAGGATGACGTAGCCCAGATCAAGGATGAAGCAGTCCAGCATGCAGCCCAGACCGAGGATGAAGCAGCCCAGACCAAGGATGAAGCAGCCCAGACCAAGGATGACGTAGCCCAGATCAAGGATGAAGCAGTCCAGCATGCAGCCCAGACCGAGGATGAAGCAGCCCAGACCAAGGATGAAGCAGTCCAGCATGCAGCCCAGATCAAGGATGAAGCAGTCCAGCATGCAGCCCAGACTGAGGATGAAGCAGCTCAGGCCAACAGAGAGATGACCGAGGCTGGAGCAGCCCACATCGATGCTGGAGCAGCCCAGACCGACAGAGAGATGACCAAGGATGAAGCAGCCCAGCATGCAGCCCAGACCGATGAAGAAGCAGCTCAGACCAACAGAGAGGTGACCGATGCTGAAGCAGCCCAGACCAATGCTGAAGCAGCCCAGACCGACAGAGAGGTGACCGATGCTGAAGCAGCCCAGACCGACAGAGAGGTGACCGATGCTGAAGCAGCCCAGACCGATGCTGAAGCAGCCCAGACCGACAGAGAGGTGACCGATGCTGAAGCAGCCCAGACCGATGCTGAAGCAGCCCAGACCGACAGAGAGGTGACCGATGCTGAAGCAGACCAGACCGATGCTGAAGCAGCCCAGACCAACAGAGAGATAAACTCCACAATGTGGAATAAAAAAGATAATAATACGTTCAGGTATTTTTTAACAATGTTTTTGTACGGCTGTGTTTAACAATTGTTTGCACCAGCTGTGACAGAGCAGCTTTTGATTTAATACTTGTTTAACTTTCTAATTTTCTGACTGATTCATTTGTATTTGTACCTTTCTTTCAGAGACATGGACCAGGAAGGGGCACTTGGTAAGACAAGCATTTTACTGTTATAATCAATTAATAAGAAAAGTATTTGTCAAGAAAAACCAACTGCACACAAAAAAAAGATGTAATAAACATAGTGTGTATTGATCAAAGGCATAAAGCTTGAAACTGCACCAATTGTTAAGGCTGAGAATCAAAGTCTGGACAACAGAAGCAGAAGACTGACATAAAGGCAGTTTTCAGGTGTTTGATTTTACACTGGCAGGTTCAAACAATACAAAAACACAAAAATAGTCAACAGCAAAAAATACTGAAAAGGCTGAAAAGGCTGGCTGGCAACTTGAGATTCAAGCCCTCTGTGAAGATCCCAGAGAGGCAGCAGGGCACACCCTGGAGGAAAACCCAAAAGAGCAGGGATTAGCAGCTCGCACACAAGAAATGCAAAAATCTCACACTAGAAGGGCTCAAATATTAACAAGGTGTTTGACACTTATCTGGAAGTGGTGGAGTCTTGACTGGTCTTTTATAGGAGAGTTGATTGCTGAGAGATTGAATGCAGGTGTGCCTCTGCTGCAGCTCCAAGAGAGAAAGAGAGATCACCAACCAGCCACACTTTCTTCCTCCAACATCCTGAGGGAGAAAAAGTAGGAAGGGGGAAAAAAGGAACAGCACAGGAAAAAACAAGAAGCAAAACACCCAGACCATAACACCAATATTAAATATATTACAGCATTTATTACCTTGACTGAAATGAAAAGTTAAAGTAACACCAAACATCAGCTAAGCTTCTGATTGTGTTACCATTTCATTAAACAGTCCAGAAATTGTTGAGTCCCTTTCAACAATGTGGAAAACTGTCCCATCACAAATTTTCATTTGTGTTAGCTGGATAAAATGAACTTTAAACATATATGTTCCCAACCTGTGGTCCAGGAAGGTCTTTATGGATGTTTGCACCAGAATATCTGTGTCAGTACATTCAACTGTATATATATCTATATATCTATCTATATATTGCAAAACAATGCTTGGCTTTGTTTTTGTTAATAGTGTAAACTTACGTTCTCCGTCATCTTCATCTGGTGACTTCATGAAACCTTTTAACATTCTCAGAATTCTGTTTTGTGTCTTCAGGGTCTTGGAAAAAGTTCTTTGTTCACTTGTCGGGACAAACCCTCGGGGCTCATGAAGACTGGGTCTCAAAATTTAAGAGCATTGGTCAGTCTGAGGTGAAGTCTCCTGAAAAGAGTGATTACATCCTGCTGTTCTGTCCCATCGTGTCACGAGTTGGGACAGACATCGACGAGGCTCTGGAGAAAACCCCAGGTAGGCAATGGATCCAGAAGAAATGTCAGTCCTTGTGGATAATTTCAGGAAAACATCAAGCTTATTAAAAGAGGGTTAGGGCCACTGAACAATAAATTACAGGTTGAATTTCTGTAAGAGTTTGAGAGTCGGGACAGAACTCTGGTATTTAAGGCAGAATTCTGAGATTAAAGTAAAAATTCTGAGATTGAGGTAACAATTCTGAAAAAAAGTCCATTTTTTCTGAACTAAATCATGAGGAAAAAAAGGCAAAATTCTGTTCAAAAAATTAGAATTTTAAGTGTGAATGTTGATATTAAAGTCCAAATTCTAAGAAAAAAATCATTCTAAGAAAAAAAGTCAGAATTCTGACTTTAATTTAAGAATTTTTACTTTATTTCCATCCAGCCTTTATCTACACTGCTTATCCTTTATGGGGTCGGGGGCTGGTGCCTGTCTCAGCTGACATTGGGCGAGAGGCAAGGCACAACCTTAACACCCTGAACTGGTGCCAGCCAACTGCAGGGCTACATAAAGAGAGACAGACAACCATTCCTGCTCACACTCATACCTAATAGCAATCTGGAGTTTTTGGTCTGTGGGAGGAAGCTGGAGTGCTGGGGAGAACCCACGCATGCACGGGGAGAACATGAAACCTCCACACAGAAAGGCCCTGACTGACATGGGGATCGAACCAGCAACCTTCTTGCTGTGAGGAACGTGCACTACCTGCTGCTCCACCGTGCTGCCCCATGACTTTATCAAACATTTTTAATTCAGTCTCTAATTCTGACTTTATCAGACTTCTGACTTTTGTCATAGACTTTAAAATTTTGAACCTCCTTGGTTTTTCTAGTGACCTCAGTCTTTTTATGTTTATTTCAGATTCTCACATTCTGGTTCATAAACACATGAACCAAAGTTCCAGAAATTACTGGAATATTAATGGCTGTATGAGCTACAGACTGCAAAGGAAGAAATGATTTTCATTTATTTATTTCTTGTTTTCCGATTCATTTACACTTTAATTTGTCTGTGTTTACAGGTGGGAAAAAGATCATCCTGATTGTGATGCATCACACCTTCGATCCCAAGTACATCAGAGCTGAAAGCAGAGGACTGGTGGAGCACAGGGACGTCCTCCTGGTTGTAGACTGTCTGTTCCATAAGGGGCATCTTCTGAACAGTAATTCCAATGATCGTGCATGGTCTGAAATCAAAAGGTTTCTTGGAGTTCCTGCTGAGGTAAAACTAGAACTTAGCTGCTGTAGATAAGCCCAATACACTAATGCACTCATGTCTCTAAATGTGAGGATGATAGATTGTTCTCAGCCTCTGTAACTGTTTCTAAAACTTATTTTCTCTCTCCTGTTGATTCAGGTCCCTCTCCGGAGCCGCATCAAAAACTGTAAGTATGAAAAATGATTATAAACTCCTGAACTCGACGACGTATCTCAAATACTCAGACCACACAGCCATTCTTGCACTCTTCTCTGACAATCAATCCACTCTAAACTATCACAACACAGTCACACATTTCACCGAGTGGTGCACGGACAACCATCTCCAGATCAATGTCATTATAACAGAAGAATTACTGATCAGCCCCCCCTCACCCCAGCACCCAACCATCATAACACCCAAATAGTTGAGACAGTAGACACTTTCAGATACCTAGGAATAACTCTGGACAATAAACTCACATTTGATCAGTACATCACGGACATTCAAAAAAGAAGCCAACAAAGACTGTCAGCCATCCACAAATTTAAAGGACTATACGTTGCACCCCACTTCCTGTTGTTACTCTACCAAAGCATTATTCAACCCATCCTTCTGTACCGCCCCACATGTTTCTACACTATGCTTTCTGTCACCAACCAGGCCAAACTCACAGGCATCACAAACACAACTGCAAAAATCATTGGTCTCCCCACACCCAACCTCACAGAGTTAAACAACAGGTCCATCACCTGCTTACAAACACAATAGTACAGGATATCACCCACCCACTACACCAATACATCGTCCCTCTACCTTCAGGGCGCAGGCACAGATCAATCAAGTTTAGAGGGACTTGCCTTGGGAAAAGCTTGATCCCTGCAGCCATAGCCGCCTTTAACAACAGGCCCCGCTGATCTGTCTGTCTGGTCTGTCACTGTATTTTTACTGTCTTTCGCTGTTATGTTGACTGTATGCTGTTCACTGTTGTCGTTGTCTGTGAGGTACAATGTTGTTCCTTTGTAATGTACAGTCAGTGGAGATGAATTAACTCATCACTCATAAAATCATTGCTGTTGGTTCAGTCCTTCATTAGTCCACCCTCTAGTGTTGGTTGGACACTCTTTTGTCTTGAGTTCTGTGTCCTGACAGGAGTGGCACCCCTTGACCCTCCTTGGCTGTAGTGAGTGGTTATAGAGTTGCTTGCTATGGTCTCAAACCATTCTGGCCATTCTCCTCTGACTCCCCCTTCCTCTGTAAACCCCAGAGAAGGTTGTACATGGAAATCTGAGTAGATCAGCAGTTTCTGAAATACTCAGACCAGCCCGTCTGCTACCAACAACCATGTCCCCACATTCAGAGTCTCTTCAGTCACCTTTCTTCCTCAGTCTGATGCTGGACTTCAGCAGGTCTTCTTGATCATGTCTACATGTCCATATGAACTGAGTTGCTGCCATGTGAATGGCAGATTAGCTATTTGTGACAACAAGCAGTTTACCTGGCTTACAAAATAGAGTGTATATACTTTGTATTGGCAGCTATTGATAATTTTTTATATATTATAATATGTTTGTAGGTCCTCATTGCTTGTCCCTTACTCCGTGTGCTCTTTAGGGCCTCATGATGTCAGAACTGAAACCCCAAACTGTCCTCTTATAAAAAAATTGTAGGTGCTGCAAAAGCAAACAAAGTGTCTGTGTTCATAAAATGTAAATAATTTTAGTGACTGCAATGTTGCGTTTACATATTTTTCTCCCTCAACACATTGACCCTCATTCTCAGGTTTTGAGCAGCAAATTTAAGGATTGCTCAAGCAGAAAAAGGACAACATCTGAAGTTATTTTTTTTTCTCTTTTTCAGTGGTTAAGAAAATTCCAAGGACTGCTTTGGGCATCCGCAATGGCACTGGGTCATGAAACATTGGTCTCTGTCCTTTATCATAAATCGCACAAATAAGAGTACTGACGACTGTCACCGGCACAGAGTATTCTTTCTATTATGTACCAAAATGAAATATACTTATGGTGTTAGGATTAAACATGGATGAATTTTAAACTGACAATGGGATATTACTCACTATACCCTTGGTTGACCCTCTGTAAACACCAGAGGAGACTGTGCGTGAAAATCTCAGTAGATCCAAGAATACACACCTGCTAGCAGCAGGAATAAACAATGTTGTTGATGCCATATCTGTATCAAAACTTATGCCTGTATTTTCAGCCAATGTATCAGCTTCACCTTATCATCTCTGCATGGGTTCATTTAAAATCAACAGTGTCCTGGCTACATCACATCTGATCATAAACAAATTAATAACATTTTTAGTACATTTTATTTTAATTTTAATCAGTCAGAAATAAAGCTTGACAAAAATAAATGTAGCAGTTTTCTTGAACACACACAGAGGACCAGAGAGGGAAGGAAATGAAACATGAGAAACAAGAGGTTAAAATAAAACTACTGAAACTGTGGCCCCCTGGTCATTTAAGAAAAGGAGATAATGCCCAGGGCTGTTACTTTTCAGTTCTCTGACTTATATTAGTCCCCCCACTATCTGTTTTATTTATTAAGATAGTTTGTGACACATTTAACGGGAGAAATTCACCTGAAGTACCTGCAGTGATCTTTGTTTTGTCCAGTAGGTGTCAGTAGTTGCCCTGGTCATGTTGTCAACTGCTGCTCTGCTGGCCTAAAGGAATAAGCTCAGTGCTGCATTAGACAGTCTGCACAACAACACTCAACGCTAATACTGACATAAGACTGTCTTTCTGTTGTTTGCAGGTACTCAGGCTGTAAATAAAGCACCTTTTCTCATGGAGCCACACTGTCATCATTCAGTGTGTTACAAAACCATGACAAACACACTCCTGTTACACAGGGTTTTATTAGCATTTCAACATATATATATATATATATATATATATATATATATATATATATATATATATATATATATATATATATATATATATATGTGTGTGTGTGTATATATATGTGTATATATATATATATATAGATATACATGTGTGTGTGTGTATATATATATATATACATATATATACATATGTATATATATATATATGTATATATATACACACATATATATACATATGTATATATGTATATATGTATGTGTATATATATATACATATATATGTATATGTGTGTGTGTGTGTATATATATATATACATATATATATATACATATATATATATATACATATATATATATACATATATATATATATACATATATATATATATATACATATATATATATATATACATATATATATATACATATATATATATACATATATATATATATATATATATATATATATATATACATATATACATATATATATATATATATATATATATATATATATATATATATATATATATATATATATATATATATATATACATATACATATATTTATAGATATAGATAGATATAGATATATATATATAGATATAGATATAGATATATACATACACCATGGATAAATAAGCATAATTTTTATGAAAATATATACATACATACATACACACATACATATAAATATGTATGTATGTATATATGTATATATACATACATACATATATATATATTGAATATTCAATACATTTAAAACATAAAAAAATTATATTAAAAAAACCCACAAAATATACATTGCCACTCAAGATCAGATCTTTTGAAAAAACAACAATTTTATTAGATAACATAAACAATTCTATAGTTTGTATAACACAAAACAAATGGTGGCTTATTAAATATTTTATTCATCTGATCTGCAAATGACTTTGTTTCCTATAAAAGGCAAAATGTGACTTGTCAAAAAAAAAAAAAAAAACATGTCTTTTACCTGTTTGGTAAAAGAGTATTGCTGGTTTGCTGTCA
The DNA here is from genome assembly GCA_037902135.1 of Cetoscarus ocellatus. Lineage (NCBI taxonomy): Eukaryota > Metazoa > Chordata > Actinopteri > Labriformes > Labridae > Cetoscarus > Cetoscarus ocellatus. The sequence goes on along the minus strand of JBAMNC010001591.1, from coordinate 624,953 downwards.
GTGCCTGCGCGTACATCCTGCCTCGTAGGACACTTTGGACAGAGTTGATGAAACTGGATTTTCCTGATCCTTCTGGACCGTAAAGCAGAATCCTGATGATTTGGCCCTCAGTGAGAGGTTTGTAGTCCTTCACAGACTGCAGGATGTTCTGCCTGTTGCTGTTCAAAGGATCATAAATAAATCCTGAAGTCATTCAACACAGAGAATTGAAAAAAATATTAAATGATATCTGACACACTTACTCCTAGTTTATTTCCCTCCAAGGTCTGTGGAGAACTGACAGAAGAACAACAGAAGTTCAGGTGAGAACAAAAATGATAACAGTGAATCAACAAATTTTAGCACTGAATAACAACAAAATGTGTCCTGAATGCAACTAACACGCAGAAAACAAACTTAGGCTGTGGTTCCTCAGGTTTGGATTGTTTTCCTCCCATATCTGGAGAATAACTTCAGTAAAATCAGCTGAAAACCAGAGAAAACTCTGACAAATAACTCAATATCCTGTGACAGGAAATGGTGCAGTGCAGTCCAAACGATAAACGTTTATTTAAGTTAATTCACTTTAATTTTACAATTATTTATCATCTATCCAGAGTCAGCAGATACAAGAGAGGCCCATTTCCACTTTTACAAAGTAACTGAAGATTAAAGTAAAGTGAAGCAGAGCCTCAAGTCTTACCTCAGATGTTCTCGGATAGTGAATGCAGTTGAAAAGTCAGCAATACTTTGATACACTTTAACTTTTGTTTTTATCTGGTTGGTATCTGTTGAACAACTTCATAAATACCACCGCCACCACAGAGACAGTAAAACTAGTTTTGAACGAACACAGCCTGAGGCCAGAGATACTTTTCCTGTTTTATTAACATTATATAATGTCCCAACTTCATAGGAATTGATGTTTGTACCAAAATATAAATATTATCATGAAGTGAAATGGTGGATAGTCAAGGCACCAGCAGGTAAGGACATCATTTTCTGTCCCATAGCACAAAGACAAACTATTCCAGCACATAGTCTGCACCGTGACATGAGGACTTCAGGCTGTTCTTGTTCAGAGAGTCATGAAGGTATGTCACCTTCGTAATCACTATTTATCAACCAATCACTGTGAGGGTTTTGTGATGGCCAATCCGACTTTCGGGGCTGTGTTCGGCCCTGGCTGCACAGGAGCCACCCTTGGTGAAACTGTGTTCACGCCGAACGAGAATTTCAGTCTGTGGTGCGATGAAAATACATTGAAAGTGAAATTAGCATGACTGCTAGCAAGGCTGCTGGTGTATTTTTGTAGCTCTCTAGTGGTGATATAACATGTTTTTACCAGAGAAATTAGGACAAACATCACAGTCACCGTAGCACCCACAAGAGAAAGTATAGACCGGGGAAAGAGGAGGAGAAGGTCCAGATTTGACAACAGTGGGGTCATCACATGACATCATGGTGAGACTACAAGCAGCTCCAAAGGATGTTTTAGACCAACTTCTCTGGGACATTTAGCTTCTCGCTTTCAAGAACAGGAAGAAGACAGAGATTGTACAAACATCCACCATGGTTGATCATGGGACAAGAAGGTGGAAACACACCTTGTTAACAGGCAGCCTCCTTCTCTCGTAGCTTTCAGGTCTGAAAGGTGAAAATTTGACTCAATAAATATGAACCATTTGAATATGTAGAAACATGCACAAAATTGAGTAGTGCAAAGACATGGCATGAATATTTTTTTCACGTTTGGTTTTAACACAGCTTTAAAATAATGACAAAGTCCTGTGCAGGTAAGACAGAGAGAGCTATTAGTCAATACATATACAGCCTGCTTCATCTTCCTCCAGTTCCTTTAATCTGCAATTAAAAAGATGTAAAGAGAGCAGATCTCCAAGACAGTTTTCCCACAGCAGATTTCAATCTGCAGGAGCAGCAGATCTGAAACTTGTTTTGCCCATTTCAAGACAAACTTTTGGGACAAAGAGCAAAAGTACATTTTGTGACTCAGTCACAGAACGTAGTCTGTAGCTTCCTCAACTTTTCACCTGACAACAGTTACTCAAGTGTGAGTGAAGCAATCCAAGTACAGCGTTATAAATCAGGATGTGACAATAATTCAATCTATGGAGAGTCAGAGAGACCCTAACCAACTCGCTCATACTGAACACAGTGATGAGTTAGAGCCTTGAAATTTGTTAACCTTCGAGCTCCATGACACAGAATCATTGATCACAAACCCAGGGTATTAATAAGAAGATACAGACTCAATTACCTGACCCTAAGCTGTCACAATAGAAAGCAGGTTCTGTGACCTCTTTATTGAGTTTGTGAACTTCATCACCTTATTTTTGTAGAATTCAAAACCAACTTCAGGTGCCCTCAGATTGTCCTGCACAATATCAAAGGCCTCCTGCAGAAGACAAAGGGCTTGATCCTGTGTTGTAGGAACATTTCGACAGATACTTTGGTAAACTTGAATGTTTTTTAAAATGTGCTATATAAATAAAGTGGATTGGATTGGATAGAATAGACAAAGTTAATAAAAGTAGTCCCAAGACTGAGCCTTGTGGTACACCATTTAGGACCTAAAAATATCCAGAGGTCAAGCCATCAGCTGACACACACTGTGATCGGTTTGATAACTAGTTACCAAACCAAGTGACTGATTGTTCTGATAGATCAAAACTGTGAAGTCTGTTTTTCAAAATTAATTGGTCAACAGTGTTGAAGGCCTTTGACAGATCAATAAAAAAGGCTACACAATGGTCCTTAAGATCCAAATAGTTAAAATCACTGACCACTTTTAGGGCAGCTGTGATTCTGTTGTGTTTTTTCCGAAACCCTGACTGATAATATGCTAAAATATTAGTACAATTTTAATACAATTTAGAAACAGGCCTGTAAATGTTCAGCAGGGTGGGGTCTCCCCTTTCAACAGGGGGAGGACAAAGCAGATTTCTAAGAGTGGAAACTCACCAGAGGCCAAGGACATGTTAAAAAGGTAGGTTAAAGGAGATGTGATAAAATCTATGGCTAGTTTAAAAAAAAAAAAGGTAAGATAAGGACATGCCATATGCTATTGACAGGTGTGAAGACCCACAAAGACTGAATTAACAAATGATGATAAGTATGTCCAGAGTAAAAAAAAACAAAAACAGCTAACCCAAGTTTAGATTAAAAAAATGTAAAAACTTTGACTCTTAAAAACTAGACTGTGCTCAGTGACAATGAAACACTGTTAAACTAGAAAAGCACTCAGAGGGTGCAGACCTCCACCAAGCAGCTCAGATCACCAGATCCAGAATAGAGCCAGGATCCAGACCAAGCTCAGCAACCACATGGTGGTTGTTATCCTGTATTAACACAATTGATTTGAATTATTTTCTATGAATTATTGAATGTTATCAATGGGATTTCCCATTATAAAGTTCAATGTTTTTTGGTGACTTCAATCTCGATCAGATCCAGATGAAATTTACCTGGATGACAGAGACATGGACCCCATATTATCCTGTCAAATTGGAAGTGAATCCGTTGAGAAATGGCAGAGATACTATTATTATTTTTTTATAATTCCATCCAATGTTAACTTGTGAGATTTTTTTAAATTTTGGGAATTTTTTTGCATCTAGACAAATATCCGGATCACCACCAAAATTTTATGGCTTCCTCTTTGAGCCAAACCACACCTATGACAAAATTTTCATGTAAATCCATCCTGCAGTTTTTATGTAAAGTTGCGAACCAACAGACAATCAAACATACACTGGCAAAAACATATTCTCCTTGGTGAAGGTAACAAAGTAAAACCACTTAAACAAGCACACATCAGGACAAACAGACGTGGACCCTCATCTGCTGCCATCTTTGATTTCTGTTGTAGACGACCCAAATGAATGAACTAAAAAGAGTTTATAAAACAAAAACTGTAATAACAAAATCCAAAAACTACAGACACAAGACTAGACACAAAAAACAATGGAAAACTCAAGGAGCGTGAGGACACGGCAGGGAAGAGTCAGAAAAAGCTGATGGGAACACATGAGGAGCAGACTGGAAACATTCAGGTAACATGATTCACACAGGACGACCTGACAGAGCAGCAAACAGACTTCATACACACAGGAGTTATCAAACACAGGTGACCCTGACAGGAGACAGGTGAGGCAGTGACACAGGTGGACACAATCAGGGTAACAAGGGCAACACACACAGAGGACCAGAGAGGGAAGGAAACGAAACATGAAGAACACGAGAAACAAGAAATTAAAGTTACTGAATAAAACAAAACTACTGAAACTGTGGCCCCCTGGTCATTTAAGGAAAGGAGATAATGCCCAGGGCTGTTATTTATCAGTTCTCTGACTTATATTAGTCCTCCCACTTTTTGTTTTATTTAATAAGATGTTTTGTGACACTTTTAACAGGAGAAATTCACCTGAAGTACCTGCAGTGATCTTTGTTTTGTCCAGTAGGTGTCAGTAGTTGCCCTGGTCATGTTGTCAACTGCTGCTCTGCTGGCCTAAAGGAATAAGCTCAGTGCTGCATTAGACAGTCTGCACAACAACACTCAATGATAATGCTCATATAAGACTGTCTTTCTGTTGTTTGCAGTTACCCAGGCTGTAAATAAAGCACCTTTTCTTATGGATCCACATTGTCATCATTCAGTGTGTAACTAAACCATGACAAACACACTCCTGCTACACAGGGTTTTATTAGCATTTCAACACTGCCGCCTCCAATAATAAAAATCATGTTTGGTAAGAATACACACACTCATTAATGACATTATCTTAATATCAATTTACACAAAATAATCACATTACATGAACCATCATTGTTATTTAGTGGAGTTAAAAAACCTCAGAGCTATGTCTAAAGAGGCAGTAAAGTGTAAGAATTATTTAACAATATTAAGCACAACAGCTCTTTGGACTCACAGCATAAAGATATTTAGTGAGAAAGCAACATAATTCGCAGAAGTCATAAAGTTAATGTGGCAGGCCAATTTTTTCACATGTATCACATGATTTTAAAGCTGTGGTTTAACACATTTGACTTAACGTCCAGACTGTTTCTCACAGAAGTTCAGATGGTCATCTCCAAAGTTGATGATGTTTTTGAGCGCGCTGAGGATCAACGAATCGATGTCATCGTTGAGGTCGATTTCTTCAGAGTAGTTCTTCACGGGGAAGATGCAGTTCATTGGGATTCCCACGTCTGTGCTGAACTTCTCCATCTATGTGACAAGTTAGAAACAAACAAAACTGGTACAGAAACTCTGCGAGATTTAGAACATTTGCTGTGATTTAGAGGTCAGAGTTCATCAGTTACAATGGTCCATGTCCTGCGTGATGGTTGCAAGGAGGGGTGACCTGACGGCTGCAATCAAATATACCAAACAAGGGGGAACTCCCAACTCAAGGTGCAGCTGAAGGACGATGCCGAGTCAGCAGCGGAGCCATCAGCTGCAGTGTTTAACAGCTGTTAAATGAGTGGAAAGGATCCAGTTGGAATAATATCAGCTAAACCTATATATTAGGGCTTAGTGATTATAGGAAAAGATCTAATTGTGATTTTTCTGGCAGATATTGTGATTTCAATTTGATTCCTGATTTTCTTCAAATCAAGCTTCAGTGTAATATTCAATATGTTTACAGTATAGACAACAGTAAGGAAACCAATGATCAAAACACATAACACTTTATTCATTATCTAATATTGATGATAAATAATCTGTTTTCATTATTTAAAGGATGCTCAAACTTCTACTCCTAAACAGAGGCTGTGTGTTGTTGACCTGCTGACCAGCTCTTCCACGGTGGAGATGTGACATCCACCAACAAGTCGACTCTTTTGAACGGCTCTTTTAAGTGAACAATGGGAACTGATTCACAGTTGTGGGAAGGCCTTTCATTAGCGAGCCATTCTTAAATGCAAATGCTTGCAAATGTGTAAAACAGTATGTGTAAAATAGTTGACACACCAGATCCTGGGACAGTCAGGAGCAGTGCAAACAATTAATAAAGCTCAATCTAATCTAATCTAATCTAATCCAGACAACTCAGTATAATTACTCAGAGTGTTCAGAGAGGACAAACTTCACTGTTGGTGATTTATTGTCTAAAATGTTAAAAACTGCCCTCTTGCACTGTTAACAAATCCTTATTAAAAGTCCTGGATCCACATCTGGATTTGGATCACCACCAAAATCTAATCTCTTCTTCCTCGGGCCATGACCAACATTTCCTGAAAATGTCATCTTAATTGGTTTATGACTTTTTGAGTCCTACAGTTCAGCCAGCAACTCAACTAACCAGCTGTTCAGCAGGTAGCCTTCACTGTGGCACAAACCGATAGAAATCTAAGTCCTGCGATATTACAAAGATGGGCACTCCTGTATTTATCCCAGCTGTAAAAACAGGCAAAAAAAAGTGGTTAAAATTCTGATTTCGGCATGTTCTGTTGCATGAAGTGGAACTTTGCCATCTTTGGCTTGTTGTTTTGGATACAGACATCAGGACTCAACCCTCTGCAATGACAGAACATTGTGTTTGCAGTGCCCATTTTACCAATCAGGGTAATCAGTATTGGGCCTCCAGGTTTGTGTACATGGGCTCACAGTTTATTCATCTGCACCACCAGGTAACTTGTGTTTGTCCATCCCTCTGTACACCTGTGACTCCATCAGCTAAAGTTCTTCCTCTGCTTACTCTGATTCATAAATATATCATCTCGTACCATGACTAACGGCATGTCGTTGTCACTCAAGTAGAAACATAGGGAAGAGGGAAACATAACCCCTACATCCCAACGCACAGAAATTCCAAATGCTGAGGCTTTGTCAAGGTTAAGTGAAGCACTGTTAGGGTGCTTACTGCAGCATTCAGTTGAGATAATGTTTTTTTCCGTGTAGCATTAATCTAAATGTTTGGTCATTGCGTGGCTTTCAGTGGCAGCAGTGACTGCTATATAACCCCTAGTGTCCCACATGGGACAAAACTGCTCTGGTTCTTTAGTGGAAATCACATTAATAAATGCTACAGGCCTCAAACAAAACCGCCTTAAAAAACCTGAACTATCCTTTAAAATAAACTTACCTGTTCTTTCAGTTTAATAACCTTGTAGACACTTTTTAGATCTTTTTTGATTTCAGGTTGGGCTTCATCGATCCTGGTCAGAATCACAACTTGAGGAATACCTGACAGGTGAACAAGCACAGAACTGAGAAGCTGTTTGGAGCTTCAGAAACAGCACAGGAAAAAAATCACCTGAGATTTCTATTCTTACCGAGCTCACTGGCTGCCCCTCTAATGTCCCGAATCTTCTGCAGAATCTCTGGTGGCGCCCGAAAACATACTGTCAGCAGGAAACACACAAACCAGGACGTGCACTCTGTCGTTGTCCGTTGGAGATTCGATGTAGTCTGGATCTTTCTCTGACAGTTTAGATCCAGGATTAAACTGGAAAACAAAATTTTAATTCATTTCCACAACACACGTTAGATGTATAAATGTAAATGTTATTCAATATAACAAACTAAACTTTTCAGAGGGATAAAAACAGTTAAGATTCTCTACCCTGTATCCTTCCTTCACGTGTCCCTTCAGAGCCAGTTTGACATCGTCCACGAGGACGCCCCTATGTCTGGCTCAGACCCATGATGTCGTTGAAGACAAAAGGGTAAAAGGTCTCCCGGTCTTCTTTTTCAATCTTGTAGGTTTTGTACTGAGACAGACAAAAGAAGAACAGACCAGGTCATGCAGCTTGATAAAATACTTGATCCACTTCTCCTCATGATACTGAGCACAGAAATCTGCCTCTGGGTCTGAAGGACTGAGAGTCAGTCCAGAACCCTGTTCAGGAGCTGGACTTTGTCCTGGTGTAGGTACCAGATTCCAGTTCCATCCTATCTCTGTTCTCTTCTGCAGAAATCGAGGAGCACCCATGCCTTACGCTCTTGTGCAGTTTTTCACCTAAATGTGCCCAGAGTCTGAACTGAACTGGGGAAACAGCCTTTTTGTTATGCTGCCCTCACAGCAGAGACTGAACTGAAAATGTCAGAACTGGTTTCATTTAAAGATTTTCAGTCCATTTTACTCACAAGGCAGCAAGAATCCTATGAGCAATGCCTGTGTTTGTAATGATTTACTGTTCCCTAAAACTGTCGCACTTTCACTGTGAATTTATTGAATAGTTTGATGTATTTATTGTCTTGATTTGCTATTTATTGCCTTAAACTTCAATCATGAGTTTGTGTTTATTATGACATGTGATGCTGACCAGGTCACTCTTGTAAATGAGATTCTGATCTAAGTGGGATTTATCTGGTTAAATAAAAGTTAAAAAAAAAAATAAAATAAAATAAAAAGGTTGTGTTTGAATGAACATCTGAGGAGTTTAATTACTTTTCTAATTAATGATTATGAAGTGAAAGACTTCTTAAAAAACTTACACAGTATAATACTTATAAAAAATATATCAGTGATTCAAAAAAATGAAAAATAAAATGATACATCAAATTCATTGAAACAATGTAAATATCTACATAGTTTTGCAGAATTTAATTGATTGAAAACTATGAATTATATCAAAATTGGCCATGTATAAATAATATATTAAATAAAAATTCATGTTTGATAATGTGTATAACATTTATAACCTGATAATTTATGTGATTTCGTAAGTATTTAATTTACTGAACATGTTAATTAGGTGGCAATTGATTAAGAATAAATTAATTTAAAGCATTAATTTGATGATTTATTAAGTATTGAGTTCATGCATAAAAAGAAATTGTACAATAATTATTTAAACATTAAATTCTGTAATTAACTGAACAACAAATCAAGTGATGATTTATCAAGATTGAAATTTTTTATAAAAGAAAATGTAAAATATTTTATCAAGTTTTGAATTTATCTTTTAAAATAAGGTCATCTAAAGATTCATCAAGTAACTCATATTAAAACTATAATTGTTTATCAAAAATTCTAATTAATCATCACAACAAATGCTAATTTATCACATTTTTGTATCGAATATGCAATATAAACAATAATATATTAAGTTTAAATCATAAAGATACATTAAAATATATATGAGAATGCATAAAGTTTTGTTTAATCAAGTTTGCAAGGTATGTAAAATATTTCTCAAATGTTCAATATATCCAAACAAATTAAATTGTGAAGTATCATGCTAGATTAAGAGTTACCTTGTGGTGATCAACAGAATAATAAAGTTATATTTAAAAAAAAACACAAAATAAACAAAGCTACTCAATATCAGATTTTTTGAAAAACAAAAAACATCATCCTGATATAAAGCTTGATAAAAATAATAATAATAATAATAAAATACACATGGTCTATTAAGGATCACATTTCTTAAAAAAAAAGTCTATGTTGTATGATTTCAAGTGGTAACTTTATCAGAACATAAATAATTCTATAATATCTGTAACCCAAAACGCATGATGGGGTTTTGGATATTTAATTTATTTGATCTGTAAATGCCTTTGTTTTCTATAAAAGTCAAAATGAGTCAAAAATGTCTTTTTGACTCTTATAGTCACCTTTTTGGTAAAAGAGCCACTGGTGTTGCTGTCAGTGCCTGCGCGTACATCCTGTCATGCAGGACACTTTGGACAGAGTTGATGAAACTGGATTTTCCTGATCCCTCTGGACCGTGAAGCAGAATCCTGATGAGTTGACCCTCAGTGAGAGGTTTGTAGTCCTTCACTTGCTTCAGGACGTTCTGCTTGTCACTGTTTAAGAGATCATAAAATAAATCCTGAGGTCATTCAGCACAGAGAATTGGAAAAAAGGTGAATATTATCTGGCTCACTTACTCCCATTTAATGACCCTCCAAGGCACTGATGGAAGAACAACAGAGTTCAGGTGAGAAAAGAAAATTATAACAGTTAATCAACAAATGTTTACATTAAATGACAACAAAATGTGTTCTGAGAGCAACAAACAGAAAACAAACTTACATTTTGGTCCTGGCCAGAAATAGTTCAGTGGATTCCAACTTCCAGACATTTTTGGGATCTAATTCAGTTTAATTACAATTATTCAACATCTATCCAGAGTCAGCTGATACAAGAGAGACAGTTCTCCTCTTTTCCAAAGTAACTGAAGATTACAGTGAAGCAGAGCCTCAAGTCTTACCCCAGCTGTTGTTCTCAGAGAAAATGAACACTCTTAAAATGTCATTTATTTTTATCCGGTTAGGACCTGTTGAACAACTTTCACCTACAGAGCGAAAGTGAAACTTGTTTTGAACACAGACAGCCTCTGCCAGAGATTATTATTCTGTTTTATTAACATTTTACATAATACCCCAACTTCATGGGAATTAGGGTTTGAAACAATATAAATATAATAATAAACTGAAATGGTGGATAGTCAAACCACCAGCAGGTGAGAACCTCATTTTCTGTTCACTAACACAAAGAAACTATTCCAGCACATAGTCTGCACCGTGACATGGGGCTACAGGCTGCTCTTGTTCAGAGAGTCATGAAGGTGTGTCACCTGAGTAAACACTCTGTGACGCCACATTTACAAACCAGTTCACCACTGTAGCTGTTGGGTTGTGCCATCTGTGCCCAATACAGCACATGCAAATTAAGCTGGCACACTATAGTGCTCTCACCAGTCCTGGTGTGAGTGCACGGTTAGCAGGTAAAACAGCAGACTGCTTGAAAACTCCCTGAAGCTTAGGGGGGCAGGATTGTGCACGTGGAACCAAAGGGGAGTCGCTGACCCTGTACATGGCCCTGCCCAAAAAAAACATAAAAATGAAAATAATGAAACGGTCTAATTCAAGGGACTCAAAATTTTTCTCACCAAGGGCCACAAAGAAAAAAATAAAAGACCGGCCCCACTAATAAACCTTCTTTTGGTGTGTTTGAGGTATGCTTCAAGAAACTGAGTCAGCAAACACTTAAAGGTGCAGTGTGTAGAAGTTGGCAGCATTTCGCAGAATAGAAACAGTGAATATAGGATGTAATGTTTCTATTTGTATGTAAAGTCCGTAAAAATAGCAGCACAATCATCCCCGTAAAACGTTTGTTTTATTTTTATTTAGTTAGAAAAAGCTTAAAAAAATTTACATTACCGCGGGCCGCATTCATGTAGGCCGAAATAACGATCCGCCATGTTGTCTACGGGTGGATTTTAGGGACAAAAGAAACGAAACGCAAATCTGTCCGCCGGTTCTGATCTGATTAGCATTATGCGCTAATGTTTGTTTGTGTTACTACAAGTTTACAAAACCTACAATCGGCAGCTAACAACTGACCTATAATCTACAAAAACAATGGTTACAAACCTTGTCACTTTAGTAAATGATGCCATGTTCACGATCCCTTTTTGTCTTCACAGGCTTCCGTTGTTAAGTGATGTGACGTTTTGGTTACGGTTGGGCTCATTCTAGAATCTGAACGATAGATGTCACTCAAATGCCAAATTCTACACACTGCACCTTTAAGTGTATGTTTTAATATCTTAACGATGCCCTCAGCCAATCACTGTTGATGGCCAGTGATGGCCAATCAGATTTTCAGGGCTGTGTTCAGTCCTGGCTCCACTGGATCCACCCTTGGTGAAGCTGTGTTCAATGAACACAGCTGTGTTGAATTTCAGTTTGTGGTGAAAAAGAGGATGGGATAATGTGGAATTGTCACATGAATTGACACACAAATAGGGATGTAACGATTACCGGTAAAATGATAAACTGCTGTAAAATTTCTGATGGTTGGTATTACCGTTTTCCTGTTTTAATTACCTGTAAACTGTGTTTTATTACCATGCTGTGTCAATAACTCACGGTGATGCTGCTCGCTGCCTGGAAAAGCCAGAACTATGTATCTGTTCCTCGGTAGAGCAGCCGCGGTCCCTCACAGGCGCGCATGCACAGTTTGCAATGTTCGGCCTCTGAAAGTCAAAGTATGTTGCAGTTGGTACAGACACTGTAACAGACATTTTTCCCCCTCAAAACGGACTGAAGTCTGGTCAAATTTTGGATTTTACAAGGTTGTCGAGGGGAAACTGAAGATGGTCACCCTGTCTAAAACACAAAGCTGTTGCCGGCAGAAGAAAAAGACGAGTGTGAGTAAAACTCCTGTAACTCCTCGAGTAAGTGAGCTGACTGAGCTGGAGAGAGTGAGAAGATTCAGTGAGCCACACCTGAGTGAATTATAGGTGGTTTGTCAGTATTTTATGTGTAAATAATGTATAAATGTTGTCAATTGTAGCATTAGTATCATTCTGGAGAGTGTTCTTGCCATTCTTCAGCCGTTTTTTAGCTGTGTTTTACCATATTTCGTAATTGATCATCTTTTTCCATCATAGTTCGTGTTTTATGGATTTCGTCAATCATAATTTAGAAATATTGGAGGAGGAAATGTGGAGGAGATCTGACAGGGAGAGGGGAGGCCAGAGGAGAGTCATTGAAGGAACTGCCTCAGGGACTATCGTCAGTAAAATAATGTCTGGACATGGTGTAATATAACGAGCTGTAACATGGACACTAATGCTGTAGGCAAGCAAAAATATGTGAGTGTATGTAAAATAGGTTAAGTTTATTTTTGATCATCTCAAAACTTTGAACATGTTCACTTAAAGTTGTTTATGAAAAGAATCCTGTTTAAAGATCAAATACGTTTTTTTCTTTGCTCGTAATTACACACTGCTTAAGCATTTATAACGTAACAATGACAAATACTTGCCAGAATTGTTTCTTTTATTTCTCATGAAAAAAGGGTAAAAAAAATACTCAAAGGACGCTTCCTGACACATTTATTTACAAAAAAGACAAAAAGGCCAGGCAACCTGTTACAATTATAATTTTAAAGGGAATAAATGTTTTCAGTGTGTGTAAAGGTAGTTTTTGAACATTTTGAGCACACTGCAACAATACCGCAATAATAATGATAACCGTGATATGAAATTTTCATACCCTTACATCCCTACATATGAACAACACAAATTTATGTGATGTGACATAAATTTTGCATCTTTCAGTCCTTCACTAAAGGTAAAACTGAACAGCCAATCAGATTGAGAGTGAACAGTGATGAGGATGACATCATGGACAGAGGAGGAAGTAAACGTTGCTGCATGTTGGCAGCTCCTCTCTCCGGTTCTCTTAAGCCCCGTTTCCACCAAGTGGTCTGGTATGGATCGGCACGGTTTGGCTCAGGCTGGATCGGTAAAGCCTGATCCTGGTTGTGTTTCCACAGCCAGCCGTACCCTCCTTGGTAGGCGGCGTCTAAGCCAGATGCCAATAGCATGATGTCATAGCAGCGCGACACAGTGTACCCGGCTATTAAATACAACGAAGAAGAAAACGCGACACAGTAAACAAAGAGCAACGATTCCCTTCACCGAGAATACTGAGGAAGGTCTGCACCTCCACAGTAGACCATGGGGCGCTCAATCTTGATGCCATTTTCCAAACAAAAAAGCCTCGAGAGTTATCCTCACGAAGACGAGTGGAGATTTAAACATGGAGGGGCTGTGTTGTTCTTTATTACCGCTGTCGCGCAGGAAGTAAAGTCTCCTTCGACCAATCAACGGGCTGCAGTGTTTCTAGCTCCAACTTCTGGGGTCGGATTGGTATGCTTGGCACCCCAACAGAAGGGTCCAAAAAAGTAGGACGGTCCGGTTGCTTATAAGAGGTCCTGTCCCGGTTTTAGGCTATGGAACGCCCCAAAAAGCAAGCCGTACCAAGACGAACCGAACTGAACTGAACCCTCTGGTGGAAACGAGGCTTTAGTGTTCAGAGACCAAACCACAGAGAGAAGAAACAGGGAGAAAGTCTCTGGAGAGTTTGGAGCGTCACTTTTCATTGGCTGTAGTGTGAATAAATCAGCAGTTAGCACGACTGCTAGCTGGCTGCTGGTGTGTTTTTCTGGCTCACTAGCAATGATTTAACACATTTTTTTTTTTCAGAGAAAAAATGAAAAACATCAAAGAATAACTACCGTAGCACCCATGAGAGAAAGAATAGACCGGGGTGAGAGGAGGAGAGGATCCTGGGCCAGGCAGATTTGACAAGTGGGGTCATCACCTGACATCATGCTGAGACGACATGAGCAGCTCCAAGGATGTTTTGGATCAACTTGTCTTGAACATTTAGCTTCTCATTTTCAAGAACAGGAAGAAGATGGTGATTGTAGAAACATCTACCATGGCCAATCATTGATTTAGAAGGTGGAAACACACCTTGTTGTGGCTAGGGGACAGGCGGGCCCCCCTTCTCACGTAGCTTTCGGGTCTGTAGGGTGAAAATTTGGCTCATTAAATATGAACCATTTGAATATGCAGATAACATGCAAGAAATTTAGTCATGCAAAGACATGACATGAATATTGTTTTAACGTTTGGAGTGAACCCAGCTTTAGGATGATAAAGTCCTCTGCAGGTAAGACAGAGAGAGCTAATGTCTTATCAACACATGTAGACACAAAACAAGAGCAAAATGCCAAACTTCAGCAGTGTTGGTTCTTGAAGATGATCAGCACTGTGCTTCATAAACCAGAACTTCAGACGGAGCAGGGAGAGGAGAAAGTTCAGCCTGTGCTGCTATTTGCTGCAGTAATTCACTTGTTTATATATTTATCAGTTTTGTACGAGCCTCGTGCTCTAATGTGGGTCATTTTGTTTTTTGAATCAGATGGGGGCCAACTTAGATTGGACTGAAGGCTGCTTGTGGCCCCTGAGCCATCGTTTGGACATCCTTGGTCTGATTCAGTAATGCAGTTTATCAGCTCTTGGTCTTTTAATATGATTAAAGTTTTTCTTTATTTTATTTAATGGATGTTTGGAGGGGATATTGCACATTAATGAACATCAGTTGATAATACAAATGTTAATATGCCAGAGTTATCAAAGTTTCTAAATTACATCAATAGACCTTTATAAAGTAACTTAATTCCTTCATATGATGAGTTCAGGGACACATTTCTAATTTGTGTTACAAGGACTCAGCTGTATCGTGGAAAGTTCCTGAACTGGATGACTGAGAGGAGAATATTGGGCTGTAAGTAAATATAAGTGGATGCCAGTGGAAAAAAAAATGTCTGCCCTATTTTACAGAGAGACTTGCACGGAAGTTAAGGCAGTCTTCGCCAAAGTTGATGATGTTTTTGAGCACACTGAGGATCAATGCATCGATGTCATCGTTGAGGTCGATTTCTTCTGAGTAGTTCTTCACGGGGAAGATGCAGTTCATGGGGATTCCCACCTCTGTGCTGAACTTCTCCATCTATGTCAAATAACAAAAACAGACAAAATCAGGTTGACACTGTAGCACAACCCAATGAGCCTTCACACTGTTTGATAGCTCTCAGTCAAAGGACGGGTGCAGAGGCTGTTGTCAATACATGGAGCTGTGGCACCAGCTTTCTGACTTGCAACAAAGTACAGATGTTTTCAGGGCTGAACAGTATGTTGTTTTTTCAGTGTGCATTTTTGCAATCACATTGCAGGCCATGCAGTGTCAGTCACATGACCCAAAATTCTGCGTGTTCTGAGTGTTAAATGTACGGGGGTCCAAACTCTTTTTGCTGAGGGTCAATGCAAGAGAAATGTGAAGATGGACAGGCCAACTTTAAGGCAGTAAAGTCAGTAAAACCAACTGAGTGTCAAAACAGTCTCACAGCTCTCCATCAGTGACTTGTCAAGACAAAGAGTGAATTAATGATGAATTTGGGGCAGCTGGTCAGATTTCAGAAGGCCTGTTTGGGCCCGGCTACCACTGGATCCTTCTTTGATTAAGGGGCAAATTATGCTCTGTGCAACTGATTCATTTCAACAGTCAAATAAAAAAACAAAAACCAACTGCACAAAGATGATGAACTTTCAGCCAAGCCTAAACTTCATTTCTTCTTATGGGCCTTTTTTTCTTTACTTAGACTTAGCCAAGGGCCATTAAAACAGTCCTCAGGCCAAAGTTGGCACCTGGGATGCCCCTGGTTCAATGGAAACCAAAACTGCCATTTTTCTCTTTAGGTGACAGGATAGGCGGGCCCCGGGATGGTGAACTGTTTTTTTATCAGGAAGTCAGGAAGATGGGAAGCCAAGAGTGCAAGCCTGTTGTTCTTTTGTTTGTGAGCCTTAATAAACCAAAGGAAACTTTATCTTGTGGTTTGAACATTGACATTTTCTGATCCTGCATAAGATCCACTCTTCCCGTGCCACAGTGGCCATTTGGAGATTTCAGATTTATAGTTGTTTTAAAGTTAACAAAGCCAAATGGCCAAATTATTGATCTGAGGTTTTCAAATGCACAGAATCGGGTCTGAACTGATCCATTTTGAATCTCAGTCCATGAAAAACACACCTTCGTTTTCAATGATTGGACCCTGTAGACACTCTTTAAATCCTCTTTGATTTCAGTGTAGGCTTCGCCGACCTTCGTCAGAATCACCACTTGAGGAATCCCTGAAAGGAAAAACAAACAGGAAACATCAAATACACACCAGAGTTTGATTAAAAATACAATACACTCACGTTAGCCACTTTATGGATTCAACTGATAGTTTGATGCAAACGGCCAATCAGCCAATCACATGGCAGCAACTCAGTGCATTGAGGCATGTAGACATGATGAAAACCTGCTGGAGTTAAAACTGAAACACAGCATAAATGTCTCTTCAGGCCTTGATAGTGAACATGCCATCTCAGAGACACTTTGAGGGATTTTCAACAAACTCGGCACAAATGTTCACTTTGACTCAAGACTGATCTTACCCAGCTCACTGGCTCCTCCTCTGATGTCCTGGATCTTCTGCAGAGTTTCTGAGGGCATTAAAGATAGAGTGTCCACAGGGATCACACAAACCAGGACGTGCACTCTGTCGTTGTCCGTTGGACATCTGTTGTAGTACGGATCAGTGTCTGAGATCTTTGATTCAGGATTGAACTGGAAAACAAAAGTTTGAATCATCTAAAGAACATTTGTACAGTAAAAATGAAAATATTTAATGTAGTAAAGTAATCAGATACTGTACCCTGTATCCCTCCTTAATGTGTCCCATCAGGGCCAGTTTGACATCGTCCACGAGGACGCCCCCCTGTGGGCTCAGACCCATGAGGTCGTTGAAGACAAAAGGGTAAAAGGTCTTCTGGTCTCCGTTTTGGATCTTGTAGGTTGTGTACTGAGGAGGACAACAGATAATCTCAACATCGCCAGCTGCTCCAGTCTTTCCTGCTGCTGTTACTGTAAACCCCCTACAGACACCTTCCTGTAGTTTGGTTGGCCCAGTGCTGCTCCTGATGGAGTCATGTTGGGTTTTGGATATATGACCATATTGGATTTTTGCCGATATCTGATATACCGATATTTTTTTATTTATTTTTGCTGATCACGATATTTCTGGTCAAGAGCACAAGCTCTGTACTTAACAACGATGGACTTGTTTCTTTCAGTGTTTCAGGAAACTTTTGTGAGGAACAGATGTAAAACAAGAAAAACAGCATTTAAAACAGCAAAAATGAAACCCTTGATTTTTAAATGTACAATGCAGTGATGAGAAGGTGCATCAGTATTGTACATATATATTGGTATTTTGCCAATATATAAATATTGGTGTAATTTGCCAATATTCCAGCCGATATGTGTGGCCAATGTAAATATCTGCAAAAAGTTCAACATCGGCTGACACCCATACTTAACTTTTTAGGCTGATATCAGCCGATACCGACATCAAACCGATAATATTGTGCATCCCTAGTGTATATGTGTATTTTATATATGTATCTATGTGCAGTGGTGGACAAAGTACTCAACGCCATTACTGGAGTGAAAGTATAGATACTCCTGGTCAAATATTACTCCAAAACAAGTGAAAGTTGTTCAGACAAGTTTTTACTTAAGTTAAGGTACTGGAGTATCAGCTTTTGAAAATACTTAAGTATTGAAAGTACATTTTCATTTCAATATCAACGCGTTATTGTGTTGTTGCCACGATGAATTTACAGAACCTAATGACTGAAACAACCTACTGAATGCATTGACCTGCTTATGGAGCATGTAGAATAAAAAGCTTGTGAAATATTGTATGAAGCCTATAGAAATGCTGATTTAAACATGATTAAATCAAACTTCAGATGTGGCCGTGGGTGCTCTGGTGTGGAATCAATGCCTGTATGTGCCGTAGCCATCATTACTGCCAAGATGAGCCACAACATTTACCTGCCTGATCTGAGTAGCATGCACATGCTACTCACATGAGCGAGGTACAGGTACGGCATCACCACTTGAACAAATCACACACAGATTGCATTTTAGAAGAGAAAAGAAATTTCATCCACTGACTTCAGAGCTATACTTAAAACTAACGAGTAATGAGACCCTTCTTAGAAATGTAGTGGAGTTGAAAGTACAATATTTGTCTTTTAAATGTAGTGGAGTAAAAGTCATAAGTTTACAAAAAAAAAAAAAACTCAAGTAAAGTACAGATACTCAAAAAGTAAATCTAGTACATCTACTTCCTTACCGTCCACCTTGTCTATGTGTGTCTATAACTGAAGAGTCTGTCTTCAGCCTGCTCTATTGTTAAGTGTTTTGAGATAACACTTGTTATGAACTGATTGATTGATTGAAAACAGACAAAACCGGCCTGATATGCATGACTTTGGAGATGTAGAAACTCCTTAGGTTCATTTTTAAAGGTTTGCCAACAGAGAATGACCTATAAACAGAACTGAAAATCAAACCTTTTTGGTGAAGCTGCTGATAGCAACATTTGCGGCCAGTGCATGTGTGTACATCCTTCCGTGCAGGACACTTTGGACGGAGTTGATGAAGCTGGATTTTCCTGCACCAGCCGGCCCGTGAAGAAGAACCCTGATGTGTTGGCCCTCGGTGCACGGTTTGTAGTCCTTCACGTACTTTAGGACGTTCTGTTTGTCTCTGTGTGAAGATGCAGAGATGTTAAAGACTGGCGATTTACAAGAAGTATCATTTCACAGAGATTTAATTTGTCCCTGAGATGAGGCGCAGTCCTAAACTTCACTTCAGTGCCACAAATAAAGCCCAAAATGTACAAGACACTCACAGTTTTCCAATTTATTCCTCCTTGACCCTGGGTGTGCAAGTGTTAGTAAACATGCATGTTTACACATTTATTTTCTTGTTGGTTAATAATGTGGCTGTAATACTACACCATGTAACTTGTAATATCAAAATCTGGAAACCACTAAAATTTGGTTAGAGAAAACATGGAGAAGGAGCTGCAGTTCCTCGAGTGTCCACTAGAGTCTGACTACAAAAGCAGCAGGTCACATACACACCCCATGTTAAAATCTCCATTCTCACACCAGGAATAAACATGTTCACAGCTGGGATCAAAAATTATTTTAGACTGAATAGTTAACGGATTTATGTCCTTACACTGAACGGGATCTGATTTTTTTCTAACTTGTTTTATAAAGCATGTTTGTTATGCATATACACGGGCATAAGGATTACGAGTACATGCTAGTGTGGTGTTGCTTTTAGTCGGAAAGCCTGAAGACCCACTTCAGGTTCACCTTTTTGCTATCTCTGCCAAGGAGATTATGTTTTTGCAGGTGTATGTTTGTTTGTTAGCAAGATTATGAAAAAACTACTGGATGAATTTACATGAAAACTTAACCAGAGGTGTGGTTTGGTCAGAGAAAGAAGCCATTAGATTTTGGTGGTTATACATATATTTTTCTGATTGCAAAAAAATCCCAAATAAAATAAAACCGAACAAACATAAGTTAACATTGGGCAGAAATTAAAATAAATAATATCTCTGGCATTTCTGAACGGATTCGCTTCCAATTTGACAGGATAATATGGGGTCCATGTCTCTATTATTAAGGTGAATTTCACCTGGATCTGATCCAGATGGACATCATTAAAAAACCTTAAACTTTATAATGGGAAATCTGATTGACAACATTCAATAATTCATATAAAATCAAAATAAGTGATGTTCCCAAAACGTGTTGTGTCAATACAGGATAGCAGCCTCAGCATGTGCTGAGTTTGATCTGGATCCTCGCTATATTCTGGATCTGTTGATCCACAATTGTACCTTTACAGGGGTTGTGGAAAAGCCACCGCAGGAGCTGAGCTGCTTGGCGGAGGTCTGCGCTCTCTGAGTGCTTTTCTAGTCTGTTTCTAGATTGATTTTATGTTAATATTTTTTTCAACATAGTAGCTGCCATGAATAGGAGTCCTTCATTGATGACACTTGTCCATTTTGATGGCATGGAGCGGGTTGTCTAAAGCAGTGGTTGTCTGGCTTTGGGACCCAACGTCATCCCTTCATGACAATCTGCGACCCACATCGAGAAAAATTTTCAACTTCTCAAATTCATGTGATAAAAAGATGCTGCACTTTCTAACTTGAGATAGAGCCAAATATCACAGTATGCCAACACAAAAGAGTTTAATGAGAAACCAAAATGGCCTGCAGGTGGCGACACTAGAGAGGGAAATATACTGTTTTACTTTTAATCAATTAGCTGCATTTTAACTAAAACCAAAAGGTGCATCTGAGGGATGCATGTTCTTGGCGGAAAGAGGAGGGATTATGTGCCTTGTTTATACATTGGTGTGTTCTGGGTGTAACAACGATCACTCCAATCAGAGCATCAGCTCTCATTCTCTTAAATCAGTGTCCAGCTGGCTTTTTGCTATTGATACAGCGGGTTTAGTTGTTGATCTGAATTTTGGCTGAATTATTTGATACCTATCCTATTATTGTGCCATATACTCAAAGAGCACACACAAAACGCTGTACGTAATATATAATTGTTCAGATTAAAGTGTCATTGAAGCATCCAGAGCACGTGAAACAATAAAATTCAAAATTTACGTTGTTTACGTGTGAACAGAAGGACATAGCTGTAGAGTAAGATTGCCATCAGGCCGAACAAAAGGCACATGAACCAACGACTCAGAGGAAATCCGAGAAATTACAGGAACTGTTTCTTAAGTTGCAAAAGCTTGCTTGGTAGCCAGTTGACTGTGACTATCACTGACTTTACAAGAAAATACTCACAATCTGTTCCTGGAGGCATTTTTCACTTATCAGATGAAAACATACCTGATTGTTTCAGGCACACTTACTTCCAGTTTATTGTCCGCCATGATCTGAAAAGAACTGACAGAAAAACAACAGAAGTTTAGATAAGGCGAGAGATTATCCTCGTGCAGCAAGAACCTATAACTTTCCATGACAAAGAAATATCTAAATAATCTTACGTGGAGGCTCTTCAGGCTTGGATTTTTTTCCTCCCATACCTGAAGAATAAAACAGCTTCAGTTAAACATGACTTAAAGTTTGAATTTATTATTTAAAACAGAAAATGTTAGAATTAACTCCAAGAACAAAGTAACTCAATATTAACGTGATAGAAAAACCTAAAACTGATTCATGCATTTGTGTGTTTAAAGAGGTTAAAAACGGGTAAAAAAAAGTCTAGTTTAAATAAGTTGAAATTATCAAACAATAGCTATAGTTTTGTTACACTTATGCCCATTAATACAGAACAGGATCAGAAAGGAGAAAAAAAGGGGGGAACTTTTTTTTACATGATGCATTTTAAGCTCGTCCATACATGGAGAAAAAAAGTGTTGAGACAAAAACGATATGTTGAGTAAAATGTTGATTTAAAGAGTCAGGCATTAGCTCAAATTGAAATTTACACTCACTGGCCACAATCTCAGCTCCTTAATTCTTCATGTCATGAGTTAAACAAGGTGATGAAAACATTCCTGACGACATGTTATCTCACCAACTGGAAGTGTATTTAAAGCGTTGCTAAGCAGAGCACTGGCCGGGAAGCTTGAAAAACAGGATTTAAAGATCAGAAGAGAACCCAAACTTCATGACTTAATTGTGGGTTTAAGAGATGACAGGAGGAGCAACATGTAAACAACAGGTCAAGTTTCCTGCCTGATGTTGGTTTCTGTGGACATCTATATTATTTCCTCTACTTTTGCTGTAATTTGAATGACCTGGGAGCTCGGCACTTTTGTACTGTCCTGATTGAAGGAGACTAACAAAGTTTAAATTAGACTTGTTGCGTATTTCCAGCAAACCAGCGCAAAGCTGCTGGTGTGCTCCCCATCAAGGTGCAGGCTGTACGGGCGAACTACGAGTGGAAATCTTGGGTTACTGTTGACCTATGACACTGACAAGGCCCAAAAAGCTGCCACACACTGGATATACATGTATTTTTTTGGACTATTCGATGTAAACCCTGGAGTTGGTTGTGTGTCAAAGTCCCTGCAGATCAGTAGTTTGTGAAATATTTTGACCAGCCAAACTGGCATCAACAACTAAGTTACATTTAATGTCACTTAAATCACCTTTCTGATGCCTTGTTCAAACTTAAGTAGGTTGTCTTGACCATGGCTACATTTTACATACAATATAAAATGACCAGTAAGCTTGTATTGTATGTAAAATCCTCCCTGTTTTTATATATATTTATTTCCTTGTTGCTCGTTGTTGTCTCTAAGTTGGTTGTTGCTGTAAAAAAATCATAATATATATACAATCATGCATTTCAAATAAATATTAACAAAATGAACCATTTATTTCCTGAACCTTTAATTTTTTAAAGAGATCATTTCAAATTCAACATGAAAAATATCAGTTTTTATACCTTTTGGAAGAAAAACTGCAACATCTGCATTTACATGAAAACAAATAAAGATATCAACCATTATAGCAGCTTAAACTAATCCACATACAGTGAAGAATAACAGAGAAACGTCTTACCTGGGCTGCTCCTCTGGAAGAATGAGCCTCAGAGTGAACGTGCCGGTTTTTAAAACCACTGGATATCTGTGTTTGACTCTCAGTTTTCATGTTTTTACCAGTTATCTGCTGGAACATCTGAACACTGAAATAACCCACAGATGACGGTGCAACTTTGTCTCAGTCACGGGCCTGCCTCCTCCCTCTGTCGTCATGTCAAGTACAAAAATTCAGTGGTAATTTCAGTCTTATATTATTTATTTTTTAATCTGTATTTTACCAGGAATGTGTCACTGAAAGTCACACATTCCTGGAGTCACAGTCAAGACAGCAGCACAAAACTTTCACAAAAATAACCCTAAATAGATCATAATGAATAAAGATTTCATCAATTCATCAATTCGAGCATAAAATACATTTACACATTGGACAAGGGATCCTTAATAGATCTTCTGAGCTAACATGCTCTTGTTTGAAGGGTTAGTTTGGGCTTTTTCGAAGTGAGGTTGCTCGAGGCCTGACACCAGTAAATATATAAAATATATAATAAATCCATTGGCCAGCTCCACCCTGAGGGGAGGTAGCCAGGTCCAGACATTTGGTGATGTATAGCAGTAAAAGCCTCAAAATTACCCAATTTTTTGATTAACAGATACAGAAATCTCATATGATCAAACATGATCTAACAAAAACGAAGAAGAAACATCAACAACCGGAAAACACAACACGCAACATGGAAGAGGACGTACAAGAAGAGGGAATGATGGTGGTCTTGAGATTATATTTGATGGAAAAATCCAGAACTAAAAAAGAAGAAAAGACTTGAAAAAATCCTGGAGACAGTGTGAACACGTGAGCTGGTCCTCCATTTCTGAGGTCCAACAAACTTTATGTTTCAGGTCGGCCATGTTTGTTTTTATTTATGCCTGCTTCCTTGTTCCTCAGTCAGCTTGCTTCTTGATTGGCTACATTCATGTCACAATTCATTGAGTCATGACTCGGGAGTTGTCGGCTTTCCCCACACACGTGATTTTTGGTTGTATATAGTGAACAAGTTTAATATTGAAGATTGTAAGCCCCGACCCGTTTCAGAGCTGATTATTGGGACAAATTCAGTCTTCACACCTCAGACCACAGGATAATCTTATAGGATAATCTTATAAAACAGAAGATAATCTTAAATTTGCCATCCTTGGTCAGGAAGGAGGAAGTTGGGACAAAAACAGCCCGATAATCTTTATGTGTGTACCCTGCTTAAGGCTTGGACACAAAGATAAAACAGCAGCATCACTGAAGAGCACAGTGACTCTGTTGATGTTGGTCTGTGTGCTGTTGCTGCAGCTCCTGACGGGTCCTATTTCCTACTTTAGACGTCACTGTCAGCTTTGACAGTGAGATGGTGCTGCAGCGCTGACGAATCGAGTCTCCTTTCTCGTCTGGATTGTTTCCTCTTCTCCTGAGCAGGTTGTGAAGCTATACTGAGAGGCAGCGTGGGCGATCGGCTCAGCGGTTTTGTTTCTTTTTTTTACTCCCGTGAAGCGTCGGCATGTTTGACTGACGGCTCCCCTCCAGTTAGACGACAACCAGGGCCGGTTTCAGTGGGTCGAAGGCCCCAGGCAAAGACCAAAATGTGGCCCTCATGCATGAAAAGGAGGGTTTAGAGGGGCTAAGAAACTGCAAGATCCACAGTCTTATTTTTTGTAAATGAGACAGAGAGAGAGCACTGTCCATCCTCAAACCAACGGTCTTCTTTGGATATCACACAGACTTTGTTGTCACCAAAAGAAAAGATGGAAATGATCATCCCAGTCCCATCCACAGGAGGGCGCTCTCCTATGATGTGTCATGTGTTTATGATCTCCTACATATCGTGCAATTTTGGACGACTGAAGGACAACTGAAGCTTCAAAATCCAAGGGATACAGACAGGACAAGTTACTGGATGGTCATCATCTTTTCTGCGACATAATCCAACGCTGCAGACACACACCTGCTGGACTAATGTAAATATGTTTCTATAATTACCATTTTCTGTTTGTTTTTACTGAGAGATGCACGGCTCGTGGAAAAAACAGATGAACCTCCTATTTTCGAGATTTGTGGCGTGGGAGACTCTCAGCTCCAGTCTGAAAGCTCTGACATGATAACATGCTCGCTGAATTGAAGACGGGGATGCACTGCTGCCACCACGCAAGTAAAACACATCCAGTGTGAAACAGACCTTAGAGGATGTCAGAGCCTGATATGTAACAATAAACCAAAGTGTTATAAAAAATGTAATTAAACCTGAATGTAACAAGATGCTGGGCCCAAAACGTAATAACTTTTTGCCCAAAATGTAACAACTTGATAGATTTTGGGTCAGTTATTACATTGTGGGGCAGGCTAAATATTTTTCTCCTAATAGTGTAATAATTTTATTACATCATGGAGTGATTGGCTCAACACTTTTGTACATTATTGACCAATTATGACATTTCGGGTTTTATTCCTTTTTCTTTTTTTATAACATTTTGGGTCATTCTTACATTTCGGATCATTGTTACATATCAGGCTTAACATAAGGTTAATTAGCTACGAGACTACAACCAGTTTGTGCATTAAAGGTTATATCTTGTCCCTGATTTATGACCTCGGCATGTACTTTTATTATTACAACTGCTATAACTTTGATTATTGTCTTTAATATTGAATTATTTAATACTGACCATATGAAGTT
The DNA here is from genome assembly GCA_037902135.1 of Cetoscarus ocellatus. Classification (NCBI taxonomy): domain Eukaryota; kingdom Metazoa; phylum Chordata; class Actinopteri; order Labriformes; family Labridae; genus Cetoscarus; species Cetoscarus ocellatus. The sequence goes on along the minus strand of JBAMNC010001591.1, from coordinate 599,483 downwards.
CATATTTACTTTAAGTTGGTGCTTACTGCATGAGGATTTCATTTTTTATTTTTACTGAATATGTTGGCTCTCTTGTACTGCAGTTCATGTTTTGGATCTTAACCCACTAAAGAGAAATGTCGACTCAGTGGGCTATTTATCAATCAATTCAGTTAATTTATTTTGACATGTCTTTCCCTTTAAGCTACATAACGGTGGAGAAGTAAAATATGAGGACAGATATTGCCACAACCCTCCATTATCTCCCCACATCGCAGGGAAACTCACTCGGTGTAAGGCCAGCTTTTGTTAAGCGCCCTGCCCATGCACTGCATCTATGTTGGCGAACGTTTAAAATTCATCTGCAATTAGTCAAGAGGCCACAGGGTAAAGTCATATTCTAATAGCACAATGTTTCTGTTGGCTTTAGATACAATGACCTGCTTTGAACACAGTAAAAAAACATCAAACTGAAGCTTTTAGGAGAAGAAATGAAAATATGTTCAAGAATCTGAACCAGTCCAGTCGCCTCTTAGATCAACAGAGGACAATAACGATTGTGTGCAAAGGCTCATCATATAAAGAAATGTCAGACATATACAGATCTGCATAATGATTTTATTTTGGGGCCCCTTGCAGCACGAGGCCCCCAGTGGAGACCTTTCTTTGTCTTAACATAACCCCCCCACGACCTCCAAATGTTGTCTGGTCCCCATCGAGCTTCACAGAAACATCCTGAAAATGACTGCATGTCCTTTATACAGCTGAAGGAGGCTGTGTGTGTGTGTGTGTGTGTGTATGTGTGTGTGTGTGTGTGCGCGCACACCCGAGCGTGGTGAGAGGATAATGGGAAAGCAAAGAGCATCATTACCTCTCTCCACGCCACGCTGCACCGCTCACCTCCCCCTCAAACCGCTGGGAAAAGACGGAGCGGACGGCGTCACTTTGGCTCCACAGATCTGGATTTTTTGTTTTTTAAATCAACATGAGTTCAAAAATATCAACAACGCTTTTATTCCTACTGGATTTTTTTGTCATTACTGAACAGAAGCAGCAGCTGAAGCAGTGATATGAACAGAGAAACATCTGAAAATCAGTTTGAGAGCCGACCCAAAGCAAAGACTGAGGAGATTAAACACATTTAAGCGTTTGATTTCTGTTTTGTTTCAAGTTAAAAATGTTTTACACTGAAAACAAACGTGTTTATAATTTAGTCTCAGGGAATTGTTAAATAAGTTTAGTACTGGGAACAAAGACCAGGCTTTAAAACCATCTTCAGACTTTTTCACATCATCCATCCTTTATTTTACAATCATATATTTCAGTGGTGGGCAACTGGAGGCCCAGGGGCCACATGCAGCCCTCCGACTCCCTCAACACGGCCGTCCAGAGAACTTAAATACCAGCAAATGCATTTCAATGAAAAAAACTAATAAAATATACCATCCATCCATCCATTATCCATACCGCTCATCTCTTTCTGGGTCTCAGGGGGACTGAAGCCTATCCCAGGCAGGGGACACCCTGAATCAGTCACCAGCCAATCACAGGGCCACACAGAGAGAAAACCATTCACACTCACACCCACAACTAAGGGCAGTTTAGAGTCACCATTTGACCTCATGAGCATGTTTTTGGTTTGTGGGAGGAAGCTTAAGAGAATCCATGCATGCACGGGGAGAACATGCAAACCCCACACAAAAAGGCCCCGACCGACACAGGAATCAAACCAGCAACCTTCTTACTGTGAGGCATGTGCAGCGCCTGCTGCGTCACAAAACATACCATAAAAACTTTGAATAAAGCAACATTTCCACTAAATTAGAGCTTTATTTTTTGTAAAACTCCATTTTGTGCATTCCTTAAATACAGTTCAAATAAAAAAAAAAAATGGTAATCTGTAAAATATATTTAAATTAGAGGGACGCAAACCTGCGCCAAGGCATTCCTGACATTCTTAGTCAAGTTATTCTTGAAAATGCGGAAAACTGCCCTATCGCGTGACTTTGTCAAATCCTTAGAAACAATTTCAGAATTTGCATCTAAAGTTAGAGCACTACCAAATTCCCATCACTTCTTTCTTGTGCCATGACCAACATTAGGGCTGGGCAATATGGCCTTAAAAAAGAGATTTTTTTTACCACAAATCTGAATTTAGATTTTGATTTTTTTTCCTTTAAAAGAAAAAACTATTGAGTGACAGAAAAATTTATGGATAAAGTTTTGATTTACTGTAAAAAATATATTCCTAACTTAACTGAATTTCTCTCTGTTCATTAATTGCATGCTGTTATTTTTTCATGAAATGCTGATAATGTAATCTGAACGCTGTGGGACACTGATTTCAGAGCTGTTTTCTCAGTATATTAACATGAACTCTCTGATTAGTATTTAATCTGGTTAAAAAAAAAACAAATACAAGCCTAAACATGTACTTGTGCAAAACCTGACAAGGCCTACCATCATGAAAACTGTAATCGTTTTAGTATTTATACTTCCAAACATTGCAACAACTTGAACAAGCAAAAAATCTTGATTTTTAATTTTTTACATCTTCCAGAAAAAATGAATTAACTGATATATTTCACAGCCCTACCAACATTCCCAGAAAATTTCAAGAATTTTTCGAGTTATCTTGCTCACAGACAAAGAAACCAAAAACATGAACAAACTCCACAAAAACTCTCCTTGGCAGAGGAAAATAACAAGTAAATAGTCTCAAAGTATAAGGTATATATTTAAGTTCCAGCGTTTCGGCTCCTCTGAAAAAATGTGGCCTTCTTGGTCACTTTAACAGATTTGCTTCCAATTTTACAGGATAATATGGGGTCCATGTCTCTGTCATCAAGATAAATTTCACCTGGATCTGATCAAGACTGACATCACAAAAATATTATTTAACTTTATAATGGGAAATCCCATTGATGACATTCAATAATTCATATAAAGAAACCTCCATGTGTGTGCTGAGTTTGGTCTGGATCCTGGCTCTATTCTGGATCTGGTGATCCAGGATTATATCTTTTACAGGGGTTGTGGAAAAGCCACTGCTGAACTGAGCTGCTTGGAGGTCTGTGGTCTCTGAGTGCTTTTCTAGTCTCAAACTGGTTTCTTGACCATGACATTGAGTTCTCTGTACTCCAGAGGGTGTACCTAATAAAGTGGCTGTCAGGGATATGACTCTAGCTGCGTTTTCTTTTCAAAGATTTTAGTCTTTTCAAAATTTCTGAACAAAACAATGAGTAAGATTGTGCCTTTTTCAAAGTAAAACTGTGGTAATAAAAGAGCTTGAACACTTTAATGATCGCCCTCAACAACAGACTTTTCTTTCTTTGTTTTTTGTTTGATGAAATCCTGCTCCCAGCTGCAGGACGCTTTGGGCCGGCTCTGCTTCAGCGATATTTTAATCTCAGACGACATCTGCAGCTGCAAAACGATGGCTTTTGATTTCTTTTCTTTTTTTTTCTACAATCAGCAGGTTCGGCTCTTTGGTGTGTGAAAGCTGCGTCAGTGTTTAAAGGATTTACAGCGTGTGGCTCACGTGTGGGGCTCCACTTCACCGCCTTTTGAGTCCTTTCTCAGATTGAATTTGGCAATTACGCCCCATCAAACACACCTTCCCCCCGCTCGCCTCCCCCTCACTCGCCTCCCCCTCTCCCCTCATAAGAGCAGAGCGCCTCAGCTGAAGGTCCACACTTCCACGCCGTGCTCAGGCTCAGACGTACTCCTGCAGGCTGTAGCTGTCCTTCAGGTCTTTTGGGGGGAGTTTGGCGGGGGACGAGTAGACCCTCTGCTCCTCGCCGTGTTCCGGTTTCACCTCGTCCGTTTGGAGCTGCACTGTTTTGTTTTTCCTGTTTTTCGGCTGCACGTGCTCCGTCTGCAGCTCCCGCCTCCGATGCTCCTCGCCGTACATCCCCATCCTGTCGGGGTCGGCGTTGTACGGGTAGTCCGGCCGTCTGGTTCTCGTCCCGGGACACGACATGCAGAAAATGACCCCCCCGGCCAGGAGGAACCCCGCTGAGATAAAGGTCACGCATAGCGCCCCTCCTGGCTGGTACTTGCTGCTGTCCGGTAAGTCCGTAGTCAGGTACACGGTGATGACCTCGTTGGTGAACCAGGACGCCGGGATGAGGCACAAGAGACTGGCGAGGATGAAGCACCCCCCCGCCACGATGGCCGTGTGCCCCTTCGCTCGGTGGCTGCCCCCCCAGCGCGTGCACTTAAGCCCCAAAGAGGCGAGAAAGAGCCCGAATGTGGCCACGATGCAGCACAGCACCATGGCGGCGCGAGTGGTCTGCAGGTACGGCGGCAGCGACAGCAGCGAGTTCTTCATGGTGCAGCTGAAGACGCCCGAGCTGTACCACACGCAGTCCATCCACAGGCCCTGCATCTGCGAGATCGGCGTCATCACGCTGGACCACACGTTCATGCTCACCTTCCAGTTGGGGAGCAGCGTGGCCACTGTGGCGCCGAGGACGCCCAGGAGAGCCAAGGCGAACGCCAGGATCTGGATGGCAGCGGACAGCATGGCTCAGCACCGCCCCCCCCAACTCCTCGGTCAGACTTGGGGTCCCGGTCGGCGGCGGGTTGATTCCTCGCCGTGGGCTCCGGCGGGCTGAAACCAGAGGAGAAATGAGAGGAGAGGTGAGCGTGGGAGCGTGACGGACGCACAGCTGAGCCCGCTGATGGACTCCCTCACTCCTGGTTTCTGTTCCAGCGGGCGAGCGAGCGTGATTAGTTACTCTGCAGCTGATGTGTGATCATTGACTCTCAATTATGTCCACTTAAAGCTGCAGCGTCCCCGGGGACCCACTCCTGACTGCAGGAGAAAAACCAGCACAGAGGGAAAAACCAAACACTCTAGGGCTGGGCAACGTGGACAAAAAAATCATATCACAATATTTATTCTGTCATTTACATTTCAGTATATTTTTCTACAAAGCTATTAAAATATTTAATTCTTATTATTTCTGGCCTAATAACTCAAGGCCTGTCATTTTTCCATCCTGAGAGCTGCAACCTGGGACATTTATACCAGTGCTTTCTCATTCTCATCAGACATTCAAGATTCAATTTAAGTTTGGAAACAATCTAGGGACATTAAACCTTCTGAAATTAAATTTAATAACAGAGTTTAAGACTGGAGTCAGAATTGTGTAAAAAACAGTCAGGATCCTGAGATTAAAGTCAGAATTTTAAGACTGAAGTGGGGCTTCTTAGAAAAGCTAAATTCTTCGATTCAACTAGGAATATAAAATGAACATTTTTATTTATTTTATTTTATTTTATTTAACTTTTATTCAACCAGATAAATTCCACTGAGATCAGGTTCTCATTTACAAGGGTAACCTAGCCAAGAGGTCAGCAGCACACATCAAATATCAATACAAAATTCAAGATAAAGATTTAGGCAATAAATTACAACCAATAAATATGTAAAAATCAACAACTTGACAATGGAAAAGCAACAATACTGGGGACAGTAACTGCCTGTTGAGTAAGTTGGAACTCCGAGATATAATCTCAAACTTTAAGATTAAATTTGGAATTCTGAGAAAAGTCAGACTTCTAGGATTAAATTAAGAAATTAAAGGTCGACGTCACAATTCTTAGAAAAGTCTATGATAAATGTAAGAATTTTAAATCAAAGTTGGAATTCTGAGATTGAATTTTAAATTTTAAGTTTGAACTCTGAATTCTGAGATTTATTTAAGAATTTAAGACTGAAGGGAGAAATCTGAAATTAAATTCAGAATTTTGAATTTAATGTTGTTATTCTTAGATTAGTCAGAATTCTGAAATTAAATTCAGGTTTGAAATTTAAGGTCAAGATTCTTAGAAAATTCTGAATTCTACAGAAAATTAAAGAATTTTAAAATGGAAGTTGGAATTCAAAGATTCAATTTCACATATTAAGACTGCATTTTGAATTCTGAGAAAAGTTAGAATTATAAGATTAAAATTAAGAATTTAAAGGTTAACGAAGGAGTTTTGGATATATATGAATTCTGAGATTAAATTTTGAATTTTTAGATGAGGCATGATTGGCTTTGATTGATCCTGCATAACTCCTTTTTTTGCATTTAACTTATTAGAAGTTAAAAAAGGATTGAAAATATACTTTAATAACCAGTTAATGATTTGATGCATGAAAAAGTAGGTTAAAGGTGGCTTGATTTCTGTCTTAAATGTTGCCTATTACTTTTAAGTTAAACATGTATAGATATTGATAAGGTTATTTTATTTTTATTTATCCTTTATTTAACCAGGTTTGTCCCATTGAGATCAGAAGATCTCTTTTTTAAGGGAGACCAAGAATGGCAGCGAAACAGGTTTCACAGTTTTCACTGCAGATTGAAAACACTCAGAGACACAAAGTTCTCCAGCTTAAATTCAGTCTGAGGATTATTCCACGCAGAAGGTGCAGAGAACCTAAAGGCCTTCTTTCCTAATTCAGTTTGGACTCTGGGAACAACAAACTGCATAAAGCTCAATGATCTCAGTTTGTGTAATCCATCCTTTAAGTTTAATAAGGAGAAGAGATAGTCTTGAATTTTGCTAAGAATGGCTTTGTAAAGGTGTAAGGTGACTTCTTATGACAGTTATATATGTATTTTCCTCCTTTCAGTCGCCGTCATTGCTCTAAATTGCAGAAATTGGCTTGGCAACATATGGAAAAGTTGCAGGATTGACCTCGCTCCTTGGCAGTGCCACCGAGTTTTCCAAATGTTGCCAATTTATTTGTGTAATTGAGATAGTCTGCAGAGTTTGGCTGAAAAGAATTCAAAATGATATTAAAGTTGTGTAAATAAAGGAGTTATGATTTCTCATTTCCAACAGATTATCTTGTGGTCAGTGTGCATATCTTTCATCTCAACATCTGCATCGACGTGAGCTTTATTAGTGTAAATTACTCTGTAACTGGTGTGAAAATAAGCTTCATTACCTTCAAACTTGTCATGTTTCCCAGCCCTAGCCCCCTGAAAGAGTTAAAAATGAAGTCGGATGATAATCTGGAGTCGTACCTTCGTTGAGTGTTTTCAGCGTCTTCTGGAGTGATCTTGAGGACGACGTGGAGGCGATCGCTGTGAAAAAAAGAAATAATAACACGGTGTGTGGGTTAACAGCCTCTAACTACCCCTCCGCCTGCCGTCTCCGTGGCAACCGTACATACAGCTTCATCCTGGAAAAGATCCTCCATGCATCCTTTTTGTTTCATGGAAAAAGACCTTCAGACCAACAAAAGTGGCCAAACCATGGAGCAGGTTTTCGTCTGCTGAAGGTCACGGCTCGGCTGAAGGAGCCGCAGAGCAGCGTTCTTATCTGATGAGTTGATGGCGGGTACGACACAACCAACACCGCAGGAACTCCCCCTCTGAAGCCAAAACCTGGATGTTTTTGGATGTTCAAGAGTTTCACAAGCTCCTCAAAAATGCGTCAAACATCGAAGCGTGAATGTAAAAGTCATTAAAGCTTATTGCTGATCATATCTGCAGGTCCAAATCCTTCGCTCTAAAAAAAAGAAATAATGGACGACCGCCGTGATGCTTTAAAACAATCACCACGCACCGCCGAGCCGCCACTTAGGGCTGTTTTTGGGTGATAAACCGGCCGAGCTGCTCTCGCCCGGCCGCAGTGGGAATCAAGGTGTCGCCCCCGTGATGTGACGGTGTGAAGAATCGCCCACTGCAACACGGTGATAAGGTCCGCAGCCCGCCCACCCCGCTCGCCTGTGATGGGACCCTGCAGTCAGCCCTGTTATTACCATAATCCTCCAGTCGGACCGTTATCAGCCTCAGACCTGCACCGGCACGACCGGGGGAGGCGGCGGGGGCGCAGTAAATATGTTTTTGTTCAAACTGAGCTCCTGTGGGAAAATCCAACATCTGAAGTCCTCACTGAGCCTCAGTCCAAACTTCAGCTGCTTAATTGATGTTGTCATGTCTCGCATCAAATACAAACAAAGTCAAGGTGAGCGCTTCCCACCGCACAAACGCAGAGATTACGTCACTTTGTACGCAGAGTCGGGATTTACTGCAGCTGTAAAACCAGCAGAGCCTCAGAGAAGGTCCTCGCTGCAGCCCCGGGAAGCAGGTTCACTGAAGGAGGAGCGATTTTACTTTTAAGAGCAGAAATAAAAGAAAAATGTGGGTTTAAATTCAATTTGATCCTTCTGTGAGGCATTTGCACTCATGGCCACTTTATTAGGAACTCCCATTCAACCGCTCGTTAACCAGAATATTTGATAAGCCAATCACATGGCAGCAACTCAATCGGTTAGGTATGTAGAGATAATCAAAAGGAGAAAGGTAATTTTGAATGTGGCATGGTTGTCAATAAATAAATTATTTTTATAGCACCAAATCAAAACAGTTTATCTAAAGACACTTTACAAATGTCAAGGCCATGCTCTTAATTTTCTGTTAGTTTTTATTTATTTTTTTTATATAGTGACATATTTAATGTTGATTTTAATTGTTATTTATTTTTTTTATGTATTTATTTTTTTGTTTTGATATTGGTCGATATTACTCTATGTATTTTTTAAATTTAACTACATTTTTTAACACTTAACCATCTCCAGGGTTTACAGAGAATGGTCTGAAAAATGGAGAATATCCAGTTTTCTGGGCCAAAATGCCTTCTTAATGCAGAAGGTCAAACTGAATTAACCACTCCCTACAAACAGCAAACAAAGACCATTTCTGACAGCAGCAGATCAATGCCATACTTTCATTTATTATTTTTTTTTAATTATATTTTCTAAAATTATTTTTAATTGATATTTATCTATTATACTTTATGTATTTATTGTTTTGTTTAATATCGGTTGTTGGCACTGCAATAAATAGGCACTGATCTCACTTTTAAAGATGAATACCTACATACAGTTCAGTAAAAATGCTAATATTCAAGATATGTGTTAATAAGACCAAAATGGTCATGATATTTCAATGTATTTAAAAAAACTGCCCCCCACAGCATATTTAAAGAATAAAAGTGGCCGTTGTGCAAATGTGGTTGATGACCCCTGATCTTTTTTTTTAATCTACTTAAATCAAATTCGTGCTTAATAGACACTTAAGACATGATATAAACAGCCAAACAGAGCAGGACACGGACCTTTAAAGTGGTTTTGTCTAATAGTTTAAACTGTTTTTTATTGTTTGTTTTAGTTAATATTGGTTTATACTGCTATGATGTTTAATCTGCTTTATTAAAGTTAATATTGATATGTCTTGGGTTGAACATTGACAGACTTTAAAACACAGTGTAATGGTTTGATGTTCTATTGATTTTTAATTATTTATTTATTATATTTTTATTTATTTATTTTTCATGTTGTTATTGGTGGTTATTATTCTATTTTTTAAAACTTAAATGCATTTTTTAACACACAACCATCTCCAGGGTTTACAGAGAATGGTCCGAAAAATAGAGAATATCCAGTTCACTGGTCCTGTCATGTAAACAACAAGGATGAACTGATCCTGATTTTTCTGATGGCTACTTTCAACTCCATGTCACGAAGCCCAGATCATCTCAAACTGGTTTCTTCAACATGACATGAGTTCACTGTACTCCAGTGGCCTCCAGTGGCCTCCAGAGTCACCAGATCTCAATCCAATCAAGCACCTTTGGTATGTGCTGGAGCAGGAGATTCTCATCATGGATGTTCAGATGTGTGTGATGCTGTCATGGAGACATAGACCAACATCTCTGATACAGGGAGGATGTACCTAATACAGTGGCCAGTGAGTGCATTTCTCTTGGATAAATATAATTAAATCTTAATTATTCAAATGAGCCTTGTCTTTTTCTGTTTTAATCCTGAGTCCCTTTGTGGGGTCTCACCCCTCAGGTTGGGAAACCGATATTCCAGATAAGGACATAATTGGTTTCTCGATATAAAACAAGCGGATTAGAAATGAGCCTGGAGAGAGAAACCAGAGGAGTAATTAAATCTTTTTATTAGTAATTTAATAAGCGATTATTATCAGGTACATTATAAAGAACAATAATGAATGCATGTTTTTATTTAAATGTTTATTTTGGACCCTCAGAGCAGCAGAAGAGCTGCAGCGAGAGACACGTTTAATTTATTTTAACATTTATATTAAGACAAATGTTTCATAATTATTTCAAGAGACTTGCTTAAGAAAGTAAATCTGATTTTCCCTGAAGGTGAAGATCCAGACTAATCATAAATGAGAATTCTGAGCAGGATTTCTGATCATTTCTGATTTAATTTATTTATTACCATCATTATTATTATTATTATCTCCACCAAAGAGGTTAGGTTCTGCCAGTGTTTGTTTATTTGTTTGTTTCATCATAACTCAAAAAGTTCTCGCCCGATTCTACAGACATTTTTAGGTAATGTTGGTCATGGTGCAGGGAAAAAGTAAAAAAAGCCAAATGTTGAAAAAAAGGTAAAAATGTCAGAAAAAATCGATGAACTTGTTTGATTGTTTTGTTATACAGCAAAACTCATAAAATTATCTCAGCTGTTCTCGTCATAACTCTTTTTGTAGAACATGATTTAAAAAAACTTCTTGTTATTTATTCATGCGTAAATTTAAACTGTCAAATCAATTATTTATTGATTTATTTTGTAAAATTAATTTTTCCGAAATACTTTTTTATATTCAATTATAGTATGTGTTTTTTAGTATTCATATTTAATTTGTCATTTTTATATGAAGACTTTATTTTTATTAGCTTGAGGTTTTTGTTTTGTTTAAAATTAAAACCGTCAAATATCCATAAACTGACTGAGGTCCTTATAATATAACCCAGAGCACAAACAGCTTCATTATTTTAATTCTTAAATCTTTAAAGTCAGAGCGTCCTTGATGCATCGATCTGGATTTTTTTCTCCGCCCTCCTCCTGAGATTTATTATAATAATAATAAAAATAATAATAATGACATGTCTCTTAAAAATAAATGACTTATTTCACAGCTGACTGACCTCCTCTGTGACAGATCGTCTCTCTCATTAAATCTAAAATTGTTATGAATGAATTACTGAAAAACAGAAAGACACAGGCGGTGGTTTCAGAACAAGGTTTGAGAAGATGACGATAGATTAAAAATAATAAAATATGTGAAATGTTTAAATTAGTCCCAACTGACGGCCTGAGGGCCACATGAGGCCCCTCCACCTCTGAGCAGATGGCACATACGTTTCAGATTTAAAATAAAATAACTGTAAACACAATTAAATAATGACAAATTATTCACTAGAAAACCTGTTCAAAGCTCTTTTTACAATAATCTTTGATTACTGGTAAACGTTTGTTCATTTGCTGAAAGTACGGACAGTGTGTTCTTGCTTCTTTAAAAAGAAAGAAATACTGCTTATGTTGGTATTAACAAATTATTATTAAGTATTAATCTTCTTACTTTGAAAGTACGTAAAAACAGCTTTAATTCAGTGTTTCACTCATTAAATTAAGCATCAAAATACTAATTTAAGCTTTAATATATCAAAATACAAAACCTAAAAACTAGATGTATTATGTTGAAAATGTAGATTTAAAGTGTCTTTGATTTGGTTTCCAGCTCTTTAAATTAAATATTAAAATGTGCATTTAAGCTTAAAAATACAAATAAATATAACAATCTGAATAAAACAGTACAAATATAATCGGATTTTAATGCTATAGGAAGAATTCATGTATTTGTAATAAAAATAAAAGGGACAATGAAGTAATGCATGAACAACTTTTCAACATTTGGTTTACTGTTTCCATTAGTGGCTTAAAATGGCTTAAATTCATCAAAATAAACACTAAAATATGTGTTTAAGTTTAAAAATGTATAAATTTGGTCAAATAAATTCTGATCTATACATGCATCTCTATTTATATATTAGCTTTCTTTATTTGAGGTTCTCAAAAGGTTATGATCATATTGATGGTTTTAGGTGAAAGTATTTGCTTTTATTACCTCCGCCAAAGAGGTTATGTTTTTGCTGGCGTTGGTTTGTTTGTCTGTTTGTTTGTGTTCAAGATAACTTGAAAAGTTATGGACGGATTTGGATGTAATTTTAAGGAAAAGTGTGGAAAGGGATAAGGAAGAAATGATTAGATTTTGGGACTGATCCGGATCACCATCCAGATCCAGGAATTTTTTAAAAAGATTATTCAACATTGCGAGATAGGACAATTTTCAGCATTTGTGCATATAACTCCACCAAAAAAAATGGGTGGATCCAGGAATTAATTTTGAGGAAAACTTTGTCATTGGGAGATTGTGTTAGAGGTGGACTAAAGCTCTCTGAGTGCTTATCTAGTTTGGATTTATTTCTTTTTTAACTTCAATTATATTTTTTGGTCTAATTTTAAAAGAGTTTAAACGTTAATGAAGGTTATTAGGCTCTTATTGGGTTGTTAAAAGTGTTTGTGGATTTTTTTGTTTACAACAAGGGTTAATAATTCAGACTAATTTTCTTTTATAGCATGTTACCGTACATTTTATTATCTTTTTTAAACATTAAGTAATAATAACAGTCTGATAAATGTGTCCCTCTGAATGACCAAAGCTGCCCATCTCTACGTGTACAAAAACAGCAGAATGTCCCTTTAAGTGCCTGCAGTGTTCGTGTGTCACGGGTTGTGGGTCGTTTCCAGCTGCTCGTGTTCGCTGGTGTCAAACGTGTCCCGACTTCATTCGAACGAGACTCTGGAGGTTTGAGTCGACGCCTGAAGGCAACACGAAACGCCGCCGTCCTGCTGCAGAGGACGAAGAGACGGACAAAGAGACAGACGGACGGACGGACGGACGGACGGCGGTCACAGTTTTTTCAGCTCCGTTTGTCCTTCATCACCAGAGACAGAGAATTATGGGGTTTGGTTTTTATGTGATGTAGTTTTTTATTTTATGCTCCAAAAGGTTTGATTATCATTGAAGGATTTTGGAGGAAAGATTTACTTTGAATTTTTTTTTTTTTTAAGTTTAACTTATAAAAATAAAAGGTTAATAAGGTTATCAGCATTTTTAGGGTGAAGAATTTCTATTTTATGTGAGATTATTTTCTAATGATCTGAATCAGGAGTAAATAATTCTGCTTTTGAGGTGATTTATATTAGATTTTATTTGCTTTAAATGTTTATTTAAATAGTTATTTGGTTGGATTAATTTGCTCTATTTCCACACTTTTATTTATTTTTCGCAAGAAAAATGTAATATAGGTGTTTCTTTTTATGTTTTGCTGTATTGTGTATCTAAGGTTAAACTGATCATTAATATCTATGAATTTACCCCTTTAAAACATGTTTAAATCTTTTAATTTCATATATGTTTTTTGAAATTCTGTTAATCATTTGCTTTTTAAGAAATCTATAAAATGCCTCAATTTTCATGTCACTTTTTTAAATTGTTGGCGTAAGAGATTAACTGTAAAATAATTTCAACTCAATATTAAAGGCTGAAATTGAAAAATTTCACGGCATTAAAATGAAATGTCTGACACTTCAAAATGTCGTAACTCACCTGTTAAGATGTTTTTTAGATGTTCAGTCAAATGTCTTCATGTTGTTGCTGTTTTTTTCCTGTTTAATTCAACTTTTGAGCGGGAAGTTCAGTCCAAGGGAAGAATCTGCAGGAAAAATTAGATAAAATAAACTCAATAATTACAGAATTTCTACCTGAAACAGACAAACAAAAACACCTGCAAATCATCTTGAAATCTGTGGCAAAATAAAGGTCATGAATCAGTAATTCACCATCTGCATCAACAAGAAAATAAAATGAAAATTCAGTAAAGAATAATAAGAAATACTCATCATTTATTAACTTTTTGACTGAAATGATTAGACAAGATTTGATTAGAACTTTATAAATCACTTTGGGAAACTCCCTCAGGGAAATTAGGATTCTAGTAGCAGTTTGAAAAATAAATACAAAGATATATAAAAAACATAGATATAAACAAAAAATATAGAAAAATAAAATAAAAAGATTCATAAAATAGATAAAAAGATAGATATAAACAAAAATCTACATAAATATGAAATAAATCTAAAATGTAAATATATAAATGTATTATTACTGTTATTTTTTGATGGAGCTGTTTGTGTATTTATTTTAATAAACAGTGAGGTATTTGTGTCCCAGGAAATCTCTGTTTAATTCTTCTTTATGACTGAACTGCTTTATGATTTGTGATGGAATCAACTCAATTAAAACATCAAAATAAACTGATTATTATGAGGAAATGTTTGTGTGATCATTTTATGATCAAATACTAAAATCAATAAAGACGCTGAAATGAATAAAAAGGTCATCCGTTCCTCCACACTCATCAGCGCTGAGCTCCTCATAAAGGCCTCCGATTCCCTGGTCTTAAATCCAACATGGCTGAAATTAGCCTCACATTAAAGCAGACCGTTTGACCCTTGACCCCTCACATTTATGCAGATAATAGTTTGGAGCTGAATCAAACCAGCTGGCAGACCCCCGTCCCCCCGGGGCCCCATCAATCAGACGGACGGGAACACAAATGAAGTGCTTTATCAGAGGCAAACACACTCCGTTTGTCGAGGGAACGATAATGAATAAAGAAAAAAATATAGATTTGTTTATTTTCTGTTTAAATTTAAATAAAGAAAAAAAAAACCAAAATGGCAGAAAAACATGACTATGAGCTAACACGACCACTTCCTGTTTACTCGTTTCATAGGCTGTCTGAAGCCACTGCTTAAACACCGGCCACTTTATTAGGTACACCCTTTCAGCTGCTGTTTACTCAAACAGATAACCAGCCAATCACATGGCAGCAACTCAGTTCATTTAGGCATGTAGACATGATGGAGACAACCTGCAAACTGAGCATCAGAATGAAGAAGAAAGGAGATTTAAAGCAGCAATAAAAAGTTTACACCAGCTGAACTAACAGTAAAATAACTTTAAAGAACCTTTACTGGTTTTTTTTTCAGTTTTATTGAACTTTCATTGTGTTGAAATTTTCTCCTTTGTGTGAAGAGCACCTCTGTGACCTGTCAGCCACAAAACTCCTCTGTCCAAAATTTCTACCTTTAAGTAAATAAAAAAACACTACTAAACTACTACTAAATAACTGTCTAGATTACATATACCTTTTTTTTTATATCTAAATTTGGTTAAAATGTCATAAAACCCACAAACCAGCACATACATGACCAAAAACCTTGTTTAATGACAATTATTAAAAATAGAGATAGGAGGTTTGTGCCCCCGCCTCCCAGTGTGGTGTCAAACCGTCAGTTGCATCAGTATCTTCAGAATATCAGCACAATATCAGAATATCAGCATAATATTAGTATCTTAAGAAAATTGGCACAAAATCCGCATATTCGGCATAATAACAGTGTCTGAAGAATAAAAGCAAAAAATCTGAATATCAGCATAATATCAGTATCTGTAGTATATTGGCCCAAAACCAGAATATCAGCCTAATTTCTGTAAATGTAGAATATCAGAATATCGGCACAAGTTAAGCAATCAGCATTAATATCGAAATATAGGCACAATATCTATATCTTCAGAATATTGGCACAACATCTGTATCCACAGAATATCGGCACAATATCAGAATAAAATCGGAATATCGGCATACTATCATATCTGTACAATATCGGCCCCAAATCAAATCATTAGCATCTGCAGAATATCAGCACAATATCTCAATACTGGCACAATTTCAGCATATCGGTATAATATCGAAATATCTGCATATTACAAAGGTATCTGTAGAATATCTGCACAACATCAGAATACTGGCATAATATCATGTTTTTAAGATTATCATCCCAATATTGCTGTCTAAAAAATGTTGTAACAATACCTGTATCTGCAGAATTTCTGCACAATATTCTAGAGAAAATATCAGCACAATATTGGTATCTGCTGAATACCGGTATAATATGGGCATCGGCAGGGATCAATATTTCAGTTTATATTTACAGTTCATTTATTGTCCATACATATTAACCATATGTGTCCCATACATTGGGTGCAATATCAGGAGAATGTATGAAAATAACATAATGCCTCACCTATTTATCACTGGATGTCTGCATTTAAAAAGAAATCCACATGGTTTTGAAAATATTGTCATAGTGGCTAAAATCGTATCGTGCGTCCCTATCTTTTAGTGTTAAACCTTAAAAAACGTATGAAATTAAAGAACAAATAAACAAAAACACTCACCGGCTGAACACAGAGTTTGTCATCCTGGTGTCACTGTGAGATCACAAACACTCGGAGGCCCAGGTGTTGAAATGCAGTTCAGCTTCAGCACATTCCTGCTTTAACAAAACAGGGGGCTCAAACAGCGGCTCAGGGGTCTAACCTGGGCCTCCCACCAACACATTTCACCTCCTGCACCTGATTCACAAATAAAAACAAAAAGAAGTCTGAGAGAAACCTGACAGAAGTTTAGGAAGGGTGGAAGTACCTATACTTTTACAGGTACTCTTGGTGTGGAATACTTCCTTCAAATATTGATACCAAATGAGAAAACAGCTAAATATTTATTATCAATTTCCTTCCAGCTGTTTTCAGCCTCTCTGTGCCGAGGCATCGACTCTCCGTCATGAGAGTGTTTGGATCAGTCAAAGCTGCAGCTTCACACCGACACAAAACAGATCTGCAACAAAACACAGCAGAGGAAACAAAAATCTTATTCACGTAAATAACTTTGAGGTAGCCCAGGACCTAGTTTATTTAGATTTTAAATATAAATAAATTAGAGCTATCAAGGTGTATTATTATTTTTTTATGTAGTTGTTTCATTTTGTATCAGAGTCACTTTAAATAGATTACCTATAGTTGTTTTTTTTTTTTTAAACAAAGACCATAAACTAAACTCACTCCTCAGATCTGATTGTCTAGACCAGGGGTGTCCAAACTTTTTCCACTGAGGACCAAAATGAGAAAAAATATGAGGATATGAGCCACTTTCATACACCTACTTTATGGTAGAATTTAGTAAAGAACAATCTATGTTGAAAAACAGCCCATGAGCCATGGTTTGGAAATGAGGAAAATACATGGTGCACCCTGTGAAACACAAAAAAACTGACTGGTGCCAGACAGTAAATTTGCAAAATGAAAAAACTTTGCATTTCATGCTCAGAAAAGTCCTTTTATTTAGTCTTTTTTAATGGAGTAAAGGCATTTCAGTGTTTCAGCCATCATCAGGATACCTTTTCCCTGTTAAAATAGACCTGCAAAAGGACATTTCTGAGTGCTAAATGTTGTTTTTCGTGTTTCATAGTTTGGACACCTGGTCTAGACTCTTGGTCCCCAGCCCAGGGGCTCTGTCAGCTTTAAGGTTGTCAAACTTTGGTTTACATGTATTATTTAAACAAGTGAATTAGGGCCCGTTTACATGACAACAAAAACAGCCAAAAACGGAGAGTTTTCATTGCATTTGTGCCCTCCGTTTACACGAGAACGGTCCCTGGAGTCCCTGAATCAGCAAACTTTTGGAACCGGGGTCCAAATTGAAAAGTTTTCAAGATGTTTTAATTTTCGTTACGTGTAAAAAGTATGACCGAGGATTAGGGCACGTTTAAAAAAAGAAAAACATGTTTTAAAAAAGTAAAGTTGTGAGAATGAAGTCGTAAAGTCACAAGAATAAAGTCAAAAAGTTACGAGGGAAAAAGTCATATATTTATTCGAATAAACTCGTTATTTTAGTCTGTAAAGGCTATCAGAAGAGCAGCAGCCGCCTGTACAAAAATGAGGAATGTCGAGCATCTAGTTAAGTTATACTTTAGTATAGGTTTCACAAATAATGAAATACTTTGTCTTTTGGCACATCAGCATCACATTTTCATAAGTATTAGGACCCTGAAAAGATACCACAAGAAACTTGGGCTTTTCTGAAGAAAGAACCACCACCAACTTGGAGGAAATCGTCCATTTTGGAGGAGGAAATGTACGCTCTTCTGGTACAACCTTTCAGAATAAAGTTTGTTTTCTGTCTTAATTTAAACAGATTTATGACTTTCTTCTCATAACTTTTGAGATCATTCTTGTAACTTTACGACTTTATTCTCTAAACTTTACTTTTTCTTTTTAACGTGGCCCTTATTGTCAGTTGTAAAAAAGGGATGCGCAGTACACTTTCAGATAAAGGTAGTGTTCGCACCTAGGAACAACAACAGCAGCTATGGTCGACTACTGACAAACGTGTGTTGCTAACTGTGCTCAGTTTGTTTTCGCTCCTCCAACAAAATGTGGATTTGCTGCATCAATACTCTGACCAGCAGAGACGCATTTGTTATATTCGCCAAGGACGCTACAAACTTACATCGCCAATTTCCTGGCCTGGCATGCACGCCACCATGTTTTCAGTCGTTCTTGCGAATTCGTGTGAACACCTATCATTATCACACCGTCTCCGTGTGAACGCTGTTGAAAACCCAAAAGAAAAACCTGTTTCTGGTGACAACGTTATCATGTAAACAGGCCCTTACACTCAGCACATACCATCTTCAAGAATTATTTTCACAAGGACATGTGCGTAGGCTCATTTTATTCTGATTATACTGATTAAAACAAATAAAATTTATTTTCTTTTGCAAAGCATCGTATCATATTTTTCGTTTGACTCCTCTTTGGTCAATAATGAGAAGAAAAGGTGTGGAAACACTGGTCTAGACTGCATGTTTCTTTGGTGTTTCTGGTCATTGAAAAACTGCTAATTTCTAACATTATGTCTGACTTTTAGGAGATGTTTGGTATCAGTGTTGGTATAGGTATCAAACAAATTACAGCCAAAAGCATCAGTTTGGTATCACCATCACTTCAGTAAAACTTTCAGGCTTACCTGCTGCAGCCTCCTGGTCCCTGCTGTTTAAGATTAAGAGCATGGTCAATGTCAAACTGATCAGTCCTCTTCTTACCAGTCATATATCAAAAACTGTGCCTGTTCTTCTCCCTGAAAACAAACCAAACTGACAATAATAACAGTCCCTCTTTCCTTTGTGTTCGTACTTTCGTATTTTCTCACGATGTGCTGGATGTGAGCACCAACTGTCTTTCAACACCAGCCAAAGCTTATGTTGGTTTAAAGGAATACGCCAACTTTTGTTGTTTTTTTTGTGTCTTGCTTCACTCCCGATTCCATGACAAGCAGATAGACTCCATTCTTTCGACTGTGTGTGTATTAATAAGTAAGAGACAGACAGAGCTCGCCTAACTCTACTTAGCTAAGTTCAAACACTGGGTGTCAGTGGATAGTGTTAGCCTGCCTCTGCCTACAGTCTTAAGATAAACTCTTGAGCAACTCTAAATGGTTCTGTGTGCTTGTTGTGACACGTATTTTTACAGCATTGTTATGTTATCTATTTTAAGGCTAACATTAGCACTTTATGTAATTTTTAAAAGAAATACTTACAAAACTAAACCACAGGGCGCATGCACAAACCACCGCGGACGTGCTCGTAAGTAGGTCAACAAAACAACGCCTCAAAACAAAGCATGCGCCCTGGGGTTTACTTTCGTATGTATTTCTTTCAAAAACTGATCAAACAAAAATGAAGAAGAAGAAACATAGCAACAACCATAAACATATATGTCTTAGGCACAACTGGAAAATGCAACAGCAACATGGAAAAAGGCATATGAGAAGCAGGAAATGATGGTGGTCTTGGGACTATTTTTGACGGAAAAATCCACAACTAAAAAAAAACAGAAGATAGTGGGAAAAATCCTGCAGACAGTGTGAACATGTCAGCTGGTCCTCCAACTTTGTTTCAGGTCGGCCATGCTTGTTTTTATTTACGCCTGCTTCCTTGTTCCTCAGTCAGCTTGCTTCTTGATTGGCTACATTCGTGTCACAATTCCCGGAATCACGACTTGGGAGTCATCTACTTTCCCCACACACGTGAAGAGTTTTGGTTGTAAATATTGAACAAGTTTAGTAATGCCAGCCCCGATCCGTTTCAGAGCCAATTATCTGGACAAATTCTCTCTTAACAAACCCCTTAACACCTTTACATATGGACTTATCTCGATAACTACGAGGGGTGTTTTACTTTATAAAAACTTTAACCTATGTACATAAAGTGAATCATAATATACTTACTTCATTTAAGAAAAAAAAGCTAACATTGTAAACAAAAACAGGCTGTAGAAGTTAGCACATTTATTACAACAGCTACCTAGTTACCCATTAGTTACCTTTGTAGTTATGTAGACTCAACACTAGGGTGACCAGACACCCCGATTGAGACAGCACGTTTTCAGGTGTTGTGTACCAAACGATTCACCATGCTTAACAACACAACACAAATGATTTGTTGACAAATAGATATATGAATATCTTCATGCCAAGACTAATTTTGGCTTTGTGTATTAAAGTGCAGTATTATGAAGATAAACACTATTAGAAAATAAAATGAACTGTTATATTATGATATTGCTTTGTAAAATTACAAAGAGAATGATAAATTATGAAACAGATAACAACATAGTGTTATGCATTTTATGATTTTATGCTAAGATTTATTCAAAGATTTCATGTTATCACTGTTTAGTTAAAGGTATCATATTATCTGCAAAGTGAAGCATAATCCTGTTTCCTGACACCTCCCAACTTGCTTCCTGTTGATTATGCTGATTAAGCTGACCTGAAAGTACCAAATGTTAACACCCTGTCTAGTGTTTGACCTTTTCCTAACAGACATAGCTTATGAAATCAGTCATGAGGATAGATTTCAAAATAAGAAATGAAGACACTGCCCCAACAGCTGAGTGATTTTCTACTTTTGTGTATTGTTCCACATGTTGACAATAAATGGTTGGCTAACCAATCTAATCCGAACTTGTGCCTTCTTCCAAATAGAACATTCTCAAAAATAGATAACATTAAACTAACATAGTTAACATTAGGGCTAAACGATTTTAGAAAAAGATCTAATTACCATTTTTCTGGCAGATAATCGCGATTTCAATTCGATTCCCGATTTTCTCCAAATTAAGCAGTGCAATATTCACTATGTTTACAGTATAGACAACAGTAAGGAAATCAATGATAAAAAACACATTCGAGAACGAGTCAACTCTTTTGAACAGCTAATTTAAGTGAACGATGAGAACCGATTCGCAGTTGTGAGTAAACCCTTCATTTTCAAGCCATTCTTAAATGCATATTGATGCGAATTTGTAAAATAGTATGTGTAAAATAGTTGACACAACAGATCCTGGGTCAGTCAGGAGCGCTGCAAAAAGTTGCAGCTTGGGCGATCACATGATTACATTGTCTGAAATTGCAATTTTGATCCGAAAACGATAAGTCTTTCAGCCCCAGCTGACATAACGATTACTTATCATGTAAAGACAAAAATGATATATTTAAGTAAACAGAGGATATGGATTGTCTGGGTTTGGCATGTGATTTTTTTTTTTTAAATAACAATACTCTCATTATTATTGTTAGTTTAAAATAATAATAATAATGGTATTAATATGAATTAAAATGTTACTAAAAATAATCATAAGCATTGGTGGCACCAATAATTTTCTTCTCATATTGTTATAGGATTATTTCTAAAATTGTTTGTTTATTTGATGCTTTGTTGGTGTCAAAAGTTGCACTGATGTTAGTGTGTCCTGAGCTCATAAATGTGGGTTTGCCATAAAATTAAAGTGTCTCTTTTCTGAGGTCTGAAAATCCGATCACTAAACTCAACAATCCCACAGACTTTGAGACACAGAGCTCTCTAACCTCATCTCAGCTCCATGTTTTAGGTGTCATTACTGCTCCACAGCGACCTTGGTCGATCCAAAAGCAAAAAAAGCTGTTTTTAATAAGTCAAACATAAATTTTAATTAAATACTTCTTGATTTTATTGAACTTTATCACATCATAAAAAAGATGTACACAAATATTTAAGAAAATAAATTACCAAATAGTTTAACACGTCATAAAAACAACATGAAAAGTTCATTTATAATGAAACACATCCTCAGTTACTCACAGAAACACAAAAATATATAAATATAATGATAAAAATGACAAACAAGGCTCTGATGGATCCAGCAGCTTCAGATATTAAAACTGCTTTTGTCGAGAACAGATCTGTTACACAGAAAACTACAAACTGTATGAGGAAATATTTACAACAGATAAAGTTCAGGCAGCAGAAAGTTCAATAATCAAAGTCTTCAGGGTGATTAGAGAAGTGATATGAGATGGAGATGATCCTGAAATCTGTAGAAAATAGATGATTTATTGACGAGCTGAAGATCCAGATGTTGATCTGAAGGTTTGAAATCCTGAAGATGTTTGGTCCTCGCAGAAAAAATCGAATCCACCCTGAATTCACGAATATGAAAAATCCTGAATGCCTTTTCCAAAAATATCGATGGATTTATTTTGTTGACATCAGCTTGGTCTAAAAATCGCCATGAAGAGCGTTTAAAGGAACAAAGCTTCGGCGCCACTCATTTCGGGAGAAGGTGAAGGTTTCTGAAGCAAATGTTTTTTAGGATAAAAGCAGCACCAACGAAAATAAAATTGTTCCAGATTGTTTTCGGCATCCATCCATCGATCTCTTTCGACCCTGGTGTGCCTCCACCCTACAGTTCTCGAAGATGTTCCCAGGCACATGTGTGATATGTGAGGTCTTGGTTGCTCTGGGGTCTCCTTCCATAATTTAGCATAATATAAATAATAATTTAGCGCGATGATGTTTGATTTTACTCCACATGGAATAAATTCATAGTTTGAGGAAACCTTACTTGAAAAAGTGTTTTATTTGCAATGAACTTGAGATACTTTTCTCGATTAAGCAGAGTAAAATTAAGAGTTTTTCGACCGGGTTAAATAAATCAAAGTCTAGTTTTTACTTAAATGGTTTTTCAAATTTTAATTTAACTTCATGTTTTTCTTCTATATTTTATTTATTCACCTATTTTTACAAAACCTTTGAGAGCTAAAGCAACAATAATTGATCATCTTCTTTTAAACCAGTCCTTCCAGGAAATTATGATGGTTTAACTGTAACTGTTAGTGCAAAAACAGCGATCTGTAGGCACAGTTTTAATAAACCAAAGGATCAGATTCATTAATCTGTCTCAGGTACAAACTGTGGAAACAGATTAATGCAGAACTTTTTAGTCTTTCCTTTGGAAGCTCTGGGGCTTTGCAAGTTTTCGCTTGTGGTCTTATAACATGATCAGAATAATTGTTCTTTATACTACAAGTGTTGGTTTTGCTTCTAATACTTAAAAACATATTTTGAAATTAAATAAATAAATAAAACAAATGTTTTGGTTAAAAGTCGAATGAAAAATTAAATATTAGGTCCTGGAACACTTTTGAGCCAGGAACAACTGGAGGCAGGTTTAAATTATTAAATAATTTCTTGTTATATCCAATTATCTAATGAAATATATATTTTGAAACCAAAAAAACTAAAGTAATTCTTAAGCTCTATATAACATTTGCTTTTCTAACTGTTTATATATTGAAACTTTTAGAGTCGATGTTTTTCTCCTTACAGTGATTATATTCAATGGATTATCGTCATTGTGACAGATCTTAGTTTTGTCTTTTTATCAGATATCTGAGTTTAACCTCTGACTTCAGGCTTGAAAAAAATTAAATCTCTTAAAAACATATTTTCAGTGGCCCTGATCCTCTGTACATGAGTTTCATGATGGATTAAAGTTTATCTTCCGGAAACGTCTCAATTCTTCTCCAGAAGTCGGGGATATTGTTGTTATCAACCCAAAGTCCTCCAGACTTTGGTTGAAGGTCTTCAGAATCCTTCGACCTGCACTGCTGATTTGAGGAGATCTTTGTTTGTTCATCTGAAAGTCTTTTAGCTTCTGAGAACTTCCCGTTGATTGAGGTCAGATTGAAAACCCGCTCAGCTCTTCAGAGGTTTGGTTTCCTGCTGAGGTCAGACATCGTGTTTCAAACAATAGGACCCGTCAGCCCTGAAAACTGGTGGGTTTATCCTGTGCAGAGATGATCAAGGCCACATCTGAGGCACCTCCTGACAGAAAGTCTAGCTTGTTTCATTCTTCTCTGTCGTCTGCCGTTTGTTCCATCACATCAGTGTTATCGGTGTCCTCCGTTGTCATGGGTTACCGCTGTGTCTGTCCCGTCTGACGGTCAGCATCAGCACAAACTAAAGGGCCTGTGATCCCCATCATTCACCTCCTGATGCCCCTCGGTCCTGCAGGATAGCTTCCTCCTGGTTTACGTGTTAGCTTAGTCCAGTTAGCATGTTAGCTTATCCCTGTAGCGAGGGTACAGCGGCCTGTGGCCTCCCGAGCATGTTGTCAAAGAAACAGTCCTCGTTGATGATGGAGGTCAGACTCTGAACGCTGAAGTCTCTCTCCAGCAGGGCGCTGTAGTCCGGAGCGTCTCCTCGCCGCAGACTGGAGCTCCGGCTCTCCTCCCTGCTGCTAGCTGCTCCTCCTCGTCTATCGGCCTCCTCTTTTGTGGAGTTAAGCCTGTTCGCCACTCCTCCTCCTGCTTTCTTAACGTCCTCCTCGGCGAAGTTGAGCCTCTGCAGCTGCGCCTCCAGCTCGCTGGTGAGGGAGCACAGTCTGCTCCTCTTCCCCGCGGGGTCTGGATGGTTGTGGCGACTCGGCAGCAGTGGCTCCGAACATGTATCCCCGAGGATCGACCTGCCGTCTCGCCTGCAGCTCTCCAGCGGCTGATGGGAAGTCGTCCTCTGCGTGTCCATTCGACATCGCTGCTGTCGCCTCCTCCAAGAGTTTCTCTCTGCCGTCGACGGCCTGCTTCTCCTGAGGGAACTGGAAGGTGCTCGCTCTCTGAGGAGAGAGCGCAGAGCTCGCAGCACGCTCGCCTTCGAGTCCAAACAGCTGAAACACAAACGACACCCGGGGTCAAAAATGGGATTAAAGACACCTTTCTCTGCTTTTAACCAATGCCAAGGAGGTTACGTTTTTGCCGGTATATGTTTGTGAGCAAGATTACGCAAAAACTACTGGACGGATTTTGCTGAAATTTCAGGAGATGTTGGTAATGGCCCAACTTAACCCTTGGGTCTCTATTTGGCTTTTTTCTGCCACAAAGGGGTGATATTTAGAGCTACCTGACCATAACTTTCACTGTATTTAAGAGAGTGAAAAAAATGTTGGTGAGGAAACTTAATTCTACATAAATTTTGAAAATACTACCCTTTGGTCCTGTTTTGGCTGTTTAAAAGCCACAAACTTTAGCTGCTGTAAGAACATAACAGAAAATTCTTTTTTCAAAGTTTTTTTTCCAAGTCTCTTCATCAAGCTCAGTCCTGATCAAAACTATTGTTTTCTTGTTTTTAAATTATGGATTTTAACCTTTAAATGCCAGTTCCATAGGTTATTTCACTGCAGTGTCATGGCTGCATTCAAAAATGTGGTTATAATGGGAGTCAATGGGAAGTACAACTTAAAATCTTAAAATAATAAGGCACCAAAGCCCATGTTTTTATTAATCTTTGTCTTATCGAAGACTGTGTTAGCACGTAAAAAATATCCAGCCTGTGATCATTTATATATTGAAAATCTGTCATTTTGTGTGGTTTTTTTTTTCACCAAATCAGTGGCATCACCTATGAAATTGGCCTTTAAAAGGGTTAAAATTCATAGTTAAAAAAAAATTAAAAAAAGTTTTGATCAGGGCTGAGATTGATGAAGAGATCTAAGTAAGAAAAAGAAAAAAAAAATCCGTCATGTGTTTACAGCAGCTAAAGTTGTGGTTTAAAAAAGCCAAAACAGGACTCAAGGATGTGTTTTAATACAGTACCCAAGGTATAAAAATGATTGGATTTTGGTGGTGATCCAGATAACCACTATTAGTGGATGATCGTTTTTGCTTAAAGACTGTCTAACTAATAATGATATCAACATGATTCTGAGTGCTGGGTGTGGGTTTTCAGGGTCATGAATCATATTATGATGGTAACTTTATCATGGAAATATTGCTTATAGATGTAACAGCAATATGAGAGCTACCTTGGCAGAGGTTTGCGCTCTCCGATGCTTTGTGATTTCAGTTTTATCTGCTCCTGAGTGTAGTTTATGTCTGGTGGAGTACTTAGTACGCAAGACAACAGAGTCCATGAACTCAGGACTTCTCCTCCACATGTTCACAGTGCCAGTAGCTGCCTGTTACAGACCTACACACCTGCGATGTCCTACCATTGTTACATCATCAATTTAAGCCCATTGGCTGAGGGTGTTAAGCCCTGTGCAGAGCATAGGCAGAGCTGCTGAAAACATGCTCTTGAACCTTAAATCCTGCCTCAATGCGGCCTCTCTGTCAGTGAGTAGGTTGATCTGAAGTTCAGTTGAGATGACATGTGCAGTATGGCAGCGGTCCAAAGGTTAGATCCAAAGGCTTCACATCAGAATAAAACTTTATTTCGTCTCTTCTGCAGTTTCTCCTCATCCTGACCTGTTCCTGCTCTCGTTGGTGTCTGGCACATTGGTGAAATCTGGTGCTATGTTGTTCGTCAGTGTAGCTTAAATTCTATCTTGTGTTCTTTGCATTTAAAAACATTTCGTAATAACTTTAACTTTGTGAGAATCCTTTTATTTTGTTCTGTTTTTACCTGCTGCAAAGCTGAAACACGGTCTCTGGTCGTCCCTCCAGCTCGGACCGACTGTGAACAAGCTCCCAAACACAAGGATTCTCTGAGCCTGAACACAACACGACAAAGAGTGTCAAAGCACGAACAAGTTATAGAAGAAAAAAATTAAACAGTAATGATGTAGAGCAGCCTCTTCCAAACTTAAAGTGGCCTACATGGTACAGGAAGTATTAAGCTCCATTTGTAGAGCAGATTTAGCATACAAGGTTTTTATTTATTGCAAATGACCTCTCGAGGACCACCTACAGTCCCTCTGCAGCCCACTAGAGGGCCCTAAAACACTGATCTAGATAAATAGCCTATTCACGGTGCCTTTGTGTAAGAGCGCTGCAACCTCAGGACATTAAAATAAATTCTGCAAGGCTTATCTGTATTACTTCAGTGACACACAGCGCTCCTGCCTCCCTCTTAGTCCACGTTGCCCCTTTTCCCTGGTATTATGCCTCTGATACTACCTCTGGAGACGGGGCAAGAAGAGCTCAACTCTGGGGCGTCCAGAGGGGCGTGAATACTACGGCTTGAAATGGCAGCATGAATGGGGCTAATCAGAGCTCTCAATATTTAAAAGTCATGTACAAATTGTGCAGTAGAGGTGTAAAAATACTCAACAAAAGTAAAAACTATTTCAGAAAATCTCTTCAGTTCTTTTAAAGCAGACTGAGAGAGCTTCTGCACCACAGCACCCTCTGCTGGACTCTGACCTGTGACGTTGGCCGGTCTGACCTGAACCGCTGAAACTGGGATCAACCAGCGGAACCTGAAGGGGTCCAGATCAGCTGAGCGAGATCCGGTCTGAAACAGAGGACAGGAATGATCAATAAAATCAATCAAACAAGATCAACGAGTTGAACTTTTAAGATGAAGAGGAGACTCACCATCCTCTTCTTCAGTTTGTTCTCTCGATAAACCAGGATGACGGCTCGTTTGAACACTGAGGATGAAACAAAAAGTGACTTCATGTTCTCACTCCTGTAACTGTATTAAAGTTTGTATGTTTAACTTAAACCCACCAAACAGAGTGATTTCTGGATCCTTCCTCAGGCGGCCCAGAGAGGGCAGAGGGTTTAACCAAACCACCGACGAATGGATCAGAAACTCTCCCATGGAGATCTCCTGAGCACAAGGACGGGCATAGAAAGAGATAAAAAATGTCAATGATGGAAAGACAATGTGTTTGTAACATTCAAGAACAAGATTAATCAAATATTTAATTACTTGACCTTGTTTTTTTACAAAGGTAAGTACTTGATGTGTTTAAGTATAATCCAAGGGGACTGAAATTTAGATTTTGGACAAAACCTTGAATAAATAATGTCTAATTTCACCTGGGGTGAAATGTGTTTGTGTTCTTATCAGAATAAAACATCAGTAACAAAATGTAAATGAGTTTATGTTCTTCAACATATTGTCTTTTATTAATTAGATTATCCACACTGTTTTGCCTTTTAAATTAAGTAAATATACTTTTCTTCAGTCTGTCTCTAGTTTTGTTTGTTCAAATAGGTAAAAAATAATAAATTAATCATTAGATTGTGCACTAAATTAGTTCTGACTGTAGGATAATTGTTGTAGAGGTTTTGGTACTTTTCCGTTGGACCATTTCTATAACAGAACACAAAACCTGATCAGTATCGGATGATCTGACTACCTGGTGATCGGTTATCAGCATCAGGCGTTTGTTGAGTACCTGTTTGTCGGCCCCGCTCTGCTCTGCAGCCAGCTGGTCGAACACGCAGCCGTAATCCTCGTAGATTTTCTGCATCTCGTTGATGTGACTCGCCACCTTCTCCATCGCTCGCAGCGCCTCTGTGTGGACGACAGAGGAACCACAGTCAGCAGGGGAACGAGGACTGTTTATAAATATCTGAAGGCTCTAGATTTGATTCTGAGATGAGTCTGTGATTTTGATTTCAGAGTGAATGATTCAGAAAGACATCATCGGATTAACAAACACTCAAAGTCTTTTTTAATGACGTCATCTGGGACAAACTCTCCTCTCATTGAATTAAGTGTCTTATTAACATCCATCTCCATCCATTCATCTATTTATGTATTTATTCTGATTATTCAGCCCAGGTTATGGAGGCAGCAGGCAAAACAGGCCAGCTCAGCTCTTTTCTGAGTACCCTGAGTTGTTCCCAAGTTAGATGTGATATATAATCCCTGCAGTGAGTTCTGTCTGATCCAGATCCTGAGAGTCAGTCCTGCTTGGAAGCCCTCCAAAGGTACTAGACCGAGAGGATCCTGATCTGATGGGTGAACCTCCTACTGGTGTGAAGGAGCAGCAGCTCAACTCTGAACTCTTTCACCAAAATCATGGAGGCAAAGTCATTTCAGGTGTTTGTATCTGCAGTATCAGTCTTTCCCCAAATATCATCAATCAACCGATCAATCAAACTTTATTTATATAGCACCTTCCATACAAGAAAATGTAGCACAAAGTGCTTTAGAAACAGACAGATAAATTAAAGAAGATAACAGGCAGTATGACCCAAACCCACTCCGCCCAACCCCCAAACCCTCACACACCTCAATCCAGACACAGTGTTGGTAAAATCATCATAAATAAAAGACACTAAAAGGGTCATTTATGTTCCCAGTATTCACTGTGGAAATGCAATCTTAAAGGTCTAAAATGAGTAAACACTGGAGGTTGGGTTAAAATGTAAACTTAAAAATCAAATACACATGGGGTCATGCCCCCCCAGCATGACCCCATGAGTGTGTGTACCTGTGCGGTGTGTGTACCTGTAAGGTGTGTGTGCTCAGGACTCTCAGGGTCGGTCAGAGACACCAGCTCTCGGAGCAGCAGTGGGTACTTCAGGACTCTCTGCACCGGTTTGATCAGGTAAGACTCCAGAGACGAAGAGTGCTGATTGGTCGGATTCCTCGCCTCCAGGAAGTGCTTGAAGGCCGCGTCTGTCTTTGCTGTGAAAACAAAACCCAAAAGATCAAGGCTTACTTTTGAGCAGAGCTTATTTTTTAAGGTTTTCCTGCAGATTCCCATCAACGAGAGCGAACTTGGACTGGTTTGACTTTTTGGAAGAGAAAGACTAATCTTTGTACGAGGCGGACTTCAGGCTGAGTCTACATTTAATCAGTCCAGATACAGGCAGCCTAGACGACCGATGTTATTGGATATCAAATCAATTACAATCCACCAATAATTAAGGATTATCCCTTACTTGCCAATTCTTCTAAAAACATCTTGTGTTGGGATTGTCAGATTAATTTTCCAGAAATTTTAAATGATTGTGCACAAAATAGAAAGAAAACTAAGTCACCTCTCTCCAGAACTTTCTGCACTTTAATGTGGTTTGCACAGAAGCCGCTGTAATGTTTGAAGTGGTCTGCGTAGTACAGAAAAGATCCTCCCAACGAGAAGAGGAGTTTCTATGAGAGAAAAGAGGGAGATTATTAATTATGTTAAAACTATCCGTCACATGACTAAAGGATGGTTTGGATCTTCACCTTGAACTGCGCCGGTGTTTCCAGGTGGCCGAAGTTGGGACACGAGGCGATCCTCTCCTCCAGGGTTTGTAGAAAAACTTTCTGGAAGTCCAACATCTCGGGTAGACATCCGAACAGCGCCTCCATCTGCAGAGAGATGTTACAGTCAGACATGTGGCACGTACTGAGCCCTGACTGGTTAGAATTGAGCCTGATTTTACCTCCTCTTTACTGAGGAACGCCTCCTGCTGCAGGGGGGTTAGGTAGACGTCGAAAAGACAAACCAGGTCCTGAAGAGAAAGAATGAGACTTATGTCAGATAAAGCTGTTGTTTGTAATAATAATATTTATAAGGGACTTATGATGTGGACAACGACTGGAGTAACTAAGATAAACTCTTTTGATAACTTATACACCTGATTGAAGGGCCTTCCTCTTGAGAAGTTTATGTTCTTGATTGCCATTTTAGTGTTTTAACTTGTTTTAATCTTGTTTTAACTTGTTTCATTTATGTTTTCTTGAATTAAATAAATTCTACCAACAAATGCTCTTTTTTATTTCATTGTTTCTGACCTTGACGTAGGATTTCTCCGTGTCCACCAGCTCCTGGATGACTTTACGCAGGCGCTGACACACGCTCAGGTGGGTGGGGCTTGATGGCTGAAGCCCCGCCTCTCTGCTGTACGGGTTCTTGGGTGCATCTGTCTCTGCCGCTTGGCATTCTGGGAAAGTCTGGTAGAGAGAGTAGACCCGCTCCACGTTCTGAAAGACACAAATAAGTCAAAGTTTATTTCTAAAGCAGGTTTAAAAACAACCTCAGTTTAGCAAAGTGCTGTACAGGGGTACAATATAATCATGCATGCACTTCATGATAATAAAAAACAGTAATGTAATAAAAATAAACACAATATTAAAAAAGCCAAACCTCATTTTTCAGACATTTCAGTGGTTTCTTTGTGTGATTTAAGAGCCAGGTTTCAGCTCGAGGATGTGTTTAAAAACCAACAGCAGAGTTTTCAGAGTGACCCTGAAGGAGGACGAGGACTAAAGCAGCCGGCTGTTCTCCTCGTTCATCATCATAATCTGTTCTGTCACACAATAATAAACCGCTGACAGTCTGATAAATACAGTCTCCCAGCTTCAGAAACAGACCACAACGCCTCAGTTTCTGCACTTTAACACAAAACTGGATTCAGCGGTGATAATGTGTTTCAGACAGAAAAACAGCTGCTGGTCCGAAACACACGGGAAGAAAAAAAACAACGTAAACAACCGGAAATAAAGGATTAGTAAAATAAAATTTCAGCTGCTGGTCACATCACTGCAGGACAAACTTTATTGGTGCACCTGCTCAGTAAAGAACCAATCAGCCAATGACATGGCAGCAATACAGAGCATTAATGACGCCATCAGCGCTGCTCCCAAGTTCGTTTTATTAATCAAAACATTTCAAAGTCTTCTTGTTTGCTGTTGTTGCTTTTTTAGCTTTTGACAATACGTTTTTGAATGGTTGAAAAATACTGGTTGTTCAGGACTTGTATCCAGAGGTTTTAGCCTTGTGGCTAACTGTTGCTGCAGTCGATGTGGATTATTTGACCAGATCAAGACACAAAACACAAGACAAAGCCTTTTATACTGATCCAGAATTTTTGCCGGCAAGTTAAATTCTTGTATTTCTCATGTTTAAAGCACATTTTCTGAATACATGCTGAATAAAATTGCCAGATTTTTCCATATCTCTGAGTACTGTTTTTAAATTATGTGATCTCTGCCTGTAACCTACCAAAGCTGATGGAGATAAAGACCTTTTTTGATCAGATCAGATCTTTTGGGGGTGGATGAAAAGTTGGTCTTTCATCATCATGACTCACACTCCTGCCTGCTCCCTTTCACTTCTTCCCCTCTCGCCTGCACATCACACGATTAAAAGTGAAATGTTTGAGATCTTTCTTTGTTTGTATTTAATGTTTTATATACTAACAGAATGAAATAAAGTCCAGAACTTGAAACTTGAAATTACTGAGTTAAGTTCTGGAGTGCTAACCTGACACACCAGAATATATTTCACTCATCAATCACGGCAACAACTCAAAGAAAGTGTTTAGGGCGGGCAAAACCTCTCAAAAACATATCAGGAAGGTGACTGGACGATCATTCTGGATAAATGTACTTGTAGTAGAATCAGAAACACAGCATATCCAACCAGAACTGACTTGAAAGAAAAGAGAAATCAGTTTATCAAACTATCTGAACAAAGAAACAAAAGAAGAAAAATCAAATTTTGTCTTTAAAAAAGTATTTAAGCCAATATGTTGAGTAAATACCGGGAAATGTGTTCATCGAAGTCTTGCTATGTTTGTTTTGTTGGTTGTTTTTGAAAATAAGAAATAACAAAATGTAAAAAGGCATGTTGGCCTGCAGCTCTTGTTAATTTGTATTATGTGTTTAGTTAATTAATATCTTGTGAGAGAGGGGCAGATTCTATAAGATTATTCTTCTTTCTGCTCCTTTTCATTCACATGTTTGAGATTTTCTGTGTTTGTATTGAATGTTTTATTTAATGACAGAATGAAATAAAGTCCTAAACCTAAATCAGTTCCCATCCTGCAGGAACCCCACAGAGACCCCCTGGACTGAAATGTCAGCCTCTAGTTCACATTAAGACCCAAACCTGGCTCCTACTTGGTGTTGAGGTCACGGCTTTGCAGGACCTCCAGTTACAACTACTCCACTCCAACAGACCCAAACATCAGACTGACCAGCAGGACGAGGCGTTCAGGGGGCCTCCTGCAGCTCAGACAGCACAGCGCCTCCTCCTCAAACACCTCCCCTCCCTCCTCCTCCTCTTCTTCCTCTTCCTCCAGCGTCTCCCCGTCCTCCTCCAGCGGCAGCACCCAGCACAGAGCGCCCATCCCTAAAGAGAGGGAGGAGGACGAGGGGGGACCCTGGGCCGGGGTCAGCTGGGGCCTCCGGGGGCCGTTAGCGCCGGAGGAGCCGCCGTTCAGAAACAACATCTAAAACACCGTGTGAGGGCTCTCGCCGCAGGACGCCATTAATCCTCCGACAGACTCACAAACAAATACACTCCTGAGGGAGTAAACCGGATTATCTGACCATCACAGGTCACATGACTCACACGCTGCCTGAGTTCAGGAAGCACAGGGGGATTGTGGGAGAGGATTTCTGCAGGTAGATCACTGGAGGAGGGACTGCAACATCACACTGACTTAAAGAGAATAAACTGTTTTTGACAGGCAGCAAAACCCCGGAGATAAAACTGAAGCCGATGCAGAAGATTGAAACTGCAGTTCCAGGAATGTCCACTAGAGGCTGACTGCAGCAGCAGAGATCACACTCACACTCCATGTCAAAACATTCATCTTAAACATGTTTACAGCCTGCTTTAAAAACAGCTTTGGTCGAAGCCAATATCAGCATCTCAGAAGATGTGTGGCTTCAAATCTGGGACATGCAGTCCACTTCCACAGCTTCTTTCTTCTGGAGAGTTTTCTGCTGGAAGAATATAAGAAGATTCTCTGATACCTCAAATCAGAAATCAAAATGAAGTGGCACCCGTTGTGTTTGCTGGAGGGAGTGTGGAGATTCTGCAGATTATGTACATGTCTTTTTGGTCTTGTCCTTTAAAATGTTTTGGAGAGGAGTGGAGCAGCTTATTTTAGAAACAGGACAATTGACGTCTCTTTGTCTCCCTGTATTCTGGGAAAAGTCCTGAAGGTCTTAATTAGAGGAGATGCATATCTTTTGACGGTATTCTTGGCAGCAAGTAAAGAAGCAACTATTAAATGTCGGCTTCAGAAGAACCCTCCCACCATGAGACTTCTTGTAAATGTCATAAACTCTATTTGCAGCGTGATGAAAATGACTTTTTCTTTGCAAAATTAAAAAAAAAAAAAAAAAAAAAATAGAAAATTGATTTCAATGAAAATACAAGACTCTACCCACCCTCGTGAGCCACATACAGCACACACACTAAGAGGAGATTTTAACAGAAAACAGAATTAGAGGACTGAGGAAAACACTTTCTTGAATAAGATATAAAAAAAATAAGATCTAAAGTAGGAAAATGAAAAGAAAATCAATTAACAGTGAATCTCTGAACAATAAATCTGAACTGAAATGAAGAGATAAAACAGATTAAGAGGATTAAAATGAATAAATAAATAAATAAGAAGACGTAATAATAATAATAAATATAATCAGCTAAAAACTAGACTAAAAAGGTAGGTCTTGAGTTTCCTTTTAAAAATATGAACAGTAGGTGGCGCCCTCAGGTCTTCGGGTAGACCGTATGTCAGCGGGCTTCATCACATTTAAGTTAAAAACAGGAGTTTTGTCAAGTCAACATTGTTTTTTGAGTAGTTTTACCCTAAAAGTGGGTTAATTACAAGGCTTCAGTGGCACCATTGAGTGCTACGTAAACACCACTTCCTGTTAAAAGACTAAAGACATGAGAATATAAAACAATCAGATGTTAGAAAGAGTAAATTCAGTCAAAGGTCTGGAGTTGAATTAAAATCTCACCTGTAGATCTGCGTCTTCAGATGGTTTTGGTGAAACATCCTTTGAAACAGGAGGCTGGACATCATGTGGAGCGTGAGTGGAAGATAAAGAATCTGCAAAATAAAAGAACAACAAAATCAAGGTCTCAGTTTTTTATTGTGATGCAGTTTATCTGGTTTCAAAATAAAAAGACAGAGAAGTGTTCTGTCCTGCTCTCTTGTTGATCTCATTCAGCCTGAAGGTTTTTTTTCACTTCATAAATTCAGTCGGTCAGAGTAAACAAACACTGGACAAATCAAACACTGAAAACAAGATTTAACCATCTGACAGAGGGACTCAGCTACAGCACATTATCTGCAGGCCATTTTCCCATAATCCCCTGGGGCCGCCGGTCTAACTGCCTCTGACAGATCATCGACTCTCCTTCAAAATAAAAGCCCCTCTGGGAGCAGCAGGATTAAATGGCGCTCTCTGGGGGTTTAAATGTCAAAAAATTAACATGAGGATTTTATTTCACACCATAAACTACAAACTGACTGAATTTAATGTCTGCTGCACCATCATGATAAAATTTTAGCTTTATGTTGCTGCCATTTGATTGGCTGCTATTTGTGTTATCAAGCTGTTGAACAGTTACACCTAATAAAATGGCCAGGGAGTGTACTGAGCCTATCATGAAACACACTTGACAAAAACAAAAACAAAAAAAAATCTACAAATATATATTTCAAAATTAAAAGAACAAAAACATGTCTTTAGGTTGAAAAAATAATCACGAATAAAGATAAAGATACAGAAAAAATAATCAAAATTAAAAAGGGGAAATCATAAATAAAGATATAGATACCGAAAAAATAATCAAAATTAAAAAGGGGAAATCATAAATAAAGATAAAGATACACAAAAATAATCAAAATTAAAAAGGGGAAATCATAAATAAAGATAAAGATACAGATCAAAAATAATCATAAAGAGGGAAAAACATAAAGGATACAGATACAGAAAAAATAACCATAAATAAAAATAATCAATGAGTAAAGATAAAGATACAGAGATCACAAATAAAAATAATCATAAATAAAGAGGGGAAAAAAAAAGATGAAGATATAGAACATAGGTAAAAATAATCATTAATAAAGAGGGAAAATCATAAAGATAAAGATACAATATACAAAACATAACATTTCCAAAAAACATATTTAACATACATCTAGAAACTCCAATATCTGTTCAATTTATCCTCAATATTTAAAAAAATGAAAGAAAATTCATATAAAAAGGGAACTTGATAAAATATCCAAACAAGGAAATATCTAAAAAAAGAAATTATAAAAAAATCTCAATCTGTGATACCTTCTAGAACTAGAACTTTGTGAAAGTTGTTATAAACTTAATTAAACAGATTAAAAATTAGTTTATTAAAAAATGCACTTTCAAAATTATAAAATCTGAAAAGCAAAAAAGGGGAAAAAATCCTGAAAGGTATCAAATTTTCTCCAAATGGATTGTAAGTTAATTTCCCCAAATAAACCACAGTGTGCTTTTTTTATTTATTAATCAAATAATCAAATGAAATCAAATCTTTCTGTACTTTTCTTCCAAAGTCCAACACTTTGAAAAGAGCCCGTCTGTGTTTCTGTCGTACCGTTGATCCAGCTCAGTGGGTTGGTGGGGGTCAGGGGCAGGCAGGGGTCACCGAGGTCAGGCCACGCAGCGGTGTTCGTGGGCCCCTCGGGGTCGGCCGACTCGTCCCTGCGGATCAGCAGCTGGAGCTTCTGATGACTGAAGAGACTCGTCATCAAGTCCAAGTCCAGACCGGACACAGAGAGCCCGTTCACCGCCAGGACCTCGTCCCCCGCCCTGAGGCCTGATGGGAGAAGAACAGATAAAACTTTCTTTGGATCCAGATTCAGATTATATTCATTTATTTAACTTTGTTTTATTATAATTTAAACCATAGTAAAGTGCAATAAACAGATTATAGCCTGGGGTGCTTGTGGCATGTTGGCGCCCTCTTGTGGCCACTTCAAAGAATGACTTTGGTTACCATGAGGGCCTCAATAGTTTTATCATCATCGCCGTTTTAATTACAAAAACTCAAAATTTAACAAGTTAATCAAAACAGAAGGAACTAAATCAAGACTATATATTCTGACTCAAATGCAAATACAAAAATTAATACTTGTATTGATCAGCCAAACACAGAATTAAAGTCCATTTCAGCTACTTTTTTAATACAATTGACAGTTTTTACAGGTTATGATGTAAATTGTTCCTTTTAAATACATTTTTAAAGCTTATAAAGTTTTATAGTACCACGTGGTGCTCTTTTTAATGGTAATTGCTGCTTTTTTTTACTGTTTTCCTGGCAGATTTGACTGTGTTTCCCTTGCAAAAATATATATTTCATTTTTTTTAACTTTCATTTTATTTTTTTACATTTTAAGTTGACTGGTGGGCCACACTGATGGTGTAAGGGGACCAGGAGACCTCTAAGAGCACTGGTAAATTCAAGTAAGATAAATAAATAGATAGATAACCCTACTACATTTTACATTCAGAAAGCATATGAACAAGTTTGTTATTCCAAGTGATTTTAACTTAATCATCATTCAGCGTTCTGACCTTCTCTGACCGACAGACCGAGCGGGTCCACCTCGCTGACGTAGATGTGACTCCTTCCTGTCCCGTCCACGTGACCTGTCACCGCAAAACCTGCAAAAACAAACAAGAAATCATGAATCACTTCCTTTAAATCCTCTGCTGGAAAATCAGCAAAATCTAGAAACAGAAATGTCAACAAAAAAAGAAAAAAAGAGGTTCTTGGTCCTAAAATGTTCTTTTCATGCTTTGAAACTTTTCAATAGTTATTAATAGTTTTGTAGGTAAATGATGTTGACCAGGAGTCATGACATGATTGTGAATATCAAGCCTTCATCCTGTCTTCATCATGGATTCATTGCTCTGGGATAAAAACTCCATTTAAGTGATAGTGGTGGTAATCATCTTTTACCAAAGTCCTGTGCAGTGTCGTGTCGACAAACGTTCAGGGTGAAAACGTCAGGCTGGGGAACTGGGTCATCGCCCATCTGAAAGAAAACAGAAACAAAAACTATTAGAAAACTATGATCGATCGCTGATGGAAATAAACTTGAATTTGCAGGCTGATAAACATTAAAAAGGTGTTTTCTTTCTGCAAGTTCTGAGAGAATTTTAAGAACAAATCAATCTGAGCCTGTTCACTTATTTTAACTCTGTGTCAGTCTTGATTTTGTTTGTTGTTGCCACATGTCTGAGTTTCCTGCCACACCACAATTTCCCCACTAGGACAAATAAGCCAACTAATTAACCAACTAACTGACTAACTGAATTACAAACTAACAGACAAACTGACAAACAAAGTAACTGAAAAAATAACTAAGTTACTAACAAATTAACAAACTAAAAAACAAAATAACTGACAAACTAACCAACTGACTCACTAACAAACTAACTGACTAACTTAAAAACTAACAAACAAACTGACTAACAAACTAACAAATAAACTAACTGACTAACTAAAAAACTATTTGACTAACTAAAAAACTAACCAACTGACTAACTATCTAACTAGCATACTAACTGCATAACTAACAAAAAAAAACTAACAAACTAACTGACTACCTAAAAAGCAAACTAACTAACTTACCGACTAACTTACTAAGAAACAAGCTAACTAACTAACAACATTGTTTTACTACTGTATTTTAGTTAAATTCCTTCTATGAATCTAATAATACTTGTCTATAGTTTAATTTAAACATTTTACGTTATTAGACATTTTTCAAGTAACATCCAAGCTGCTCCAGAGTTTGACACCACAAACAGAAATGCACTTTTAAGAGATGAATCTGCAACAACTGTGTGATCAAAATCTCTGAGGAATGTTTCAGCACCTTGTTGAATCTATGCAACGAAGAATTGGGGCAGATCTGAGGGCAAGACGGGGTAGAACCTGGTAAGAGCAAGGCGTACCTAATAAAGTGGCCAGCGAGTGCATAGTCATACTATTTATGTCACATTGCTTTTGTGTGTTATGTACAAAAGTGAGAAAAACATCCATATCCCCCCAACACAAACAATAGTAGACCAAGACTGTGCGCTCACCTGCAGGGCTGCAGGACGTCCTGCAGGGGGCGCCGTCTCACTCTGTGTGGACACACTGTCCACGCTCTGCAGGAGGAAGGTGCACACACGCAGCACGTCAAAGCATGGTCTCCAGTATTAAAAATATATATGCACACTTTTTCTTTATGAAACTAAAATTAGGAGAAAAATATTCTGTTTTTTTAAATGAAAAAAGGAGAAATGTAACGAAAATCACATTATAGCTGAATCAGCAGGATGTCGGAGGAGACAAATGAGGAGAGGCTTCATGTTGAGAGAAAGGAAGGAAGGAAGGAAGGACAAAAGAGGAGGAGATGAGGGGAGGTGGAGGTTACATGACAGCGGGAGATGGAGGAGGTGGGGGTCATTTGGAGACTCTTCAGACGGATTAACAGGGAAGGACAAAGGAATTCTGGGAGAAGAAAAGACCATCCGAGCTCCTAATCCTCCTCCTCCTGTGTTTGTCCAAAGATCAGCAGCTCCTATCAAACAGCTGTCCTCCAAACAAACTCTGTCCTCACACATTGTCCTCCTCTTTCTCCTCCTCGGAGGTGGAGGAGGAGGCGTCAGGTGGTGGAGGGAAACTTTTAATGGAAACACAACATGTCCAAAAGTGTGTGGACGCCCTCTGTGATAACTTTAATGTCTGAAGTAGGGATGGGAAACTCGGGACCACCTAGAGGGCCACGTCACGTTTATCCACACAGTTGAAGGGCCACACTACAAACTGCAGGATTGTTTTCATACGAACAATTATTTAAACAAAATATAACATTATAATATCCCCATATTTATATTCATACTCAGGTAAAATGCAAACAGTCAAAATGTATTAAATGAGCTCAACAAAGAATTCAAACCAATTGAAACTACTTTTTCAGTGCAATAAGCCTCATATTTAATTCTAAGTTTCAATTTTAACTGTAAAAATACATTTAGTGACACATTTACAACACTTTTAGTCACAAGACATAAATTATTAGTTTTTTTCTCAGAAAGTAGTAAATAAATTCCAATAACGAAATACTATTACCGATATATTTTGATTTTTAATAATTTCATTGCAGATTTTGCCTTTTTTATTCATGTTTAACATGTATCGATATTTAAAATCAACTTATGAGCTGTATTGAGTGAAAAGAAGGGCCTCATTTGGTCCCTAGACCGCAGTTTGCCCATCCCTGGTCTTAAAATTTGTTGCAGCATCAACAACATTTGAGACACTGGTGTTGGTCCATCTTTAACTTGAAGTTTTGTGTTTGAAAATGGGAATAAAAGAGGGATTAGGACATATTAACATAAAAATAACTCCTTTTATAAAAGATTTTTAATGTTTTATTTTTATCTTTGCAAACACTTGCTCACTAAATCCACAAATAAACTCAAATGTCAAAAGTTATTCTCCTGACAATTTTTCTAGTACTTTATTTTCAAGCAAAACTATGAGAATATTTTTGATTTTATGATCTTAAAGTGAAGTTTAAGACTGTATGATCTTAAAGTGAAGATCTTAATGTTTTTATTTTTAAGATTTTATTAGCTTTGAGTACAATTAATTTTGTATCATCCATCAAGGAAGGTCTTGACTTTATGATCTCAAAGTGAAGTTTAAGATTCAATGATCTTTAACGGAAGTTTAAGATATTATGATTATAAAGTGATGTTTTAGAGTTTTGACTTCAATGTCAAGTTTTAGATTTTTTTTATCTTAAAGTGAAGTTTTTGTTCCCTCAAAGTAAAGTTAATCCCCAGAGCGTCTCACACACAAACACGTGCTTGGTGAAGTAATGACTCCAGTCAAACTAACAACTCTGTCTTGTTTTGTTTTATTTTTTTTTAGGCTGAATTAAAAATAAACAAAATGAGAATGCAGTTTGTAAATCAGCCTCAGGGAATCATGGGGAAAATGAGGGGTTAAGATGGGCTGAAATTAAAGGTTTTGTGGAGACGGAGCGGAGGAGCTGCAGTCTGTGTGGAGTCTGAGGATCACAGACGGTCAGTAAACACATCGTCATCATCAGTACACAGTAAACACACATGAGCTGTTTCTGTGGCTCTGAGGAGAGAGAGCAGCTCACGGGAGGTTTCAATCACTGAAGAAACAAACTTCTTCAGCATGAGACTGCTGCAGGAACTTCAAGACACTGGGTTACAGAACTTTAAGAGAATCAAACTGAATCAAGCTGCACTAAACCTCCCCAAAGGTTAAATCAAATCAAAACCAGACTAATCCAAGCCAAACTGAGCCAACTCAAACCTCACCGGAGCAGAGTGAAAAAAAAAAAAAAAACAACAAAACCAAATTAAACCAAGATGAGCAGA
Organism: Cetoscarus ocellatus; assembly: GCA_037902135.1. Lineage (NCBI taxonomy): Eukaryota > Metazoa > Chordata > Actinopteri > Labriformes > Labridae > Cetoscarus > Cetoscarus ocellatus. The sequence continues at coordinate 558,451 of JBAMNC010001591.1, read as the reverse complement.
GCCAGACAAAACTATACTGAGCAAAACTGAACAAAACCAAACTAAACCAAATCTAGATTTAGAGTGAACCAAACCAAACCAAATCTAGATTTAGAGTGAACCAAACCAAACCAAATCTAGAGTTAGACTGAACCAAACCAAACGAAATCTAGATTTAGAGTGAACCAGACCAAACCAAACCAAATCTAGATTTAGAGTGAACCCAACAGGCAGACCAAACCAAACCAAATCTAGATTTAGAGTGAACCAAACCAAACCAAACCAAACCAAATCTAGATTTAGAGTGAACCAAACCAAACCAAACCAAATCTAGATTTAGAGTGAACCAAACCAAACCAAACCAAATCTAGATTTAGAGTGAACCAAACAGGCAGACCAACCAAACCAAATCTAGATTTAGAGTGAACCAAACCAAACCAAACCAAATCTAGATTTAGAGTGAACCAAACCAAACCAAACCAAATCTAGATTTAGAGTGAACCAAACAGGCAGACCAACCAAACCAAATCTAGATTTAGACTGAACCAAACCAAACCAGATCTAGATTTAGAGTGAACCGAACCAAATCCAATCCGAATCAAACCAAATCTAGATTTAGACTGAACCAAACCAAACCAAACCAAACCAAATCTAGATTTAGAGTGAACCAAACAGGCAGACTACCCAAAGAAAATCTAGATTTAGAGTGAACCAAACCAAACCAAACCAAATCTAGATTTAGAGTGAACCAAACCAAACCAAACCAAACCAAATCTAGATTTAGAGTGAACCAAACCAAACCAAACCAAACCAAATCTAGATTTAGAGTGAACCAAACAGGCAGACCAACCGAACCAAATCTAGATTTAGAGTGAACCAAACCAAACCAAACCAAATCTAGATTTAGAGTGAACCAAACCAAACCAAACCAAATCTAGATTTAGACTGAACCAAACAGGCAGACCAAATCAAACCAAATCTAGATTTAGACTTAACCATACCAAACCAAATCCAGATTTAGACTTAACCAAACCAAACCAAATCTAGATTTAGACTGAACCAAACCAATCCAAACCAAACCAAATCTAGATTTAGACTGAACCAAACCAAACCAAATCTAGATTTAGAGTGAACCAAACCTAACCAAATCAAATCCAACCAAACAAAACAAAGCCAAATCATATCATACCTGGCTGGATCACAAGGAATAAAACCAAATTAATCCAATCCGAATCAAACCAGACTAAAACAAACCTGATCTGAATGAAAAAAGATCAAAACAAATGATATCAGACCAAAAAGCCTTAACCATGTTAAGACAAGCTAAATCAAACCAAATCAGGCCAGATCAGAGAGAACCAAACCAGGCTTAACCCAATCAAACCGAAGAGTGAAATCAAACCAGGCCAAAACAAATCAAAGTAAACCAGAGCAGACCAATCCACATTACGCCAGACCAAATCAAAACAAATCAACCAGACCAGAGCAAACTCAACCAGACCATACCAGATAAAATTGAACCAAACCCAGCTAGACTAAGCCAAACCAGATCAAACCAAACCAAAATTCAACCAAAGCAAACCAGCCCAACCTGAACTATACCAGACCTAAAACAGACCAAACCCAACCAGACTGAACCAGACTTAATTACACAAAGCCAGATAAAACCAAACTTGACCAAACTAAACCAGATAAAACCAGAACAGACCAAACCATACTAAGTAAACCTGGACCAGACCAAACCAATTGAAATATGTCAAACTCACCTGTTTAATTAAACTAAATCAAGCTGGAACAAATTAGGCCAAACCCATTAAATCACAGAACGAACCAAATTACTGTCTATCAGACCAAGCCAAACCAAATGAAACCAGACCAGAATAAGGCCTTTCAAATTGTACCAGACCAAGCCAAACAAACCACATCATGCCAAACCAAGTCAGTCCAAATTAAACCAAAGCTTTAAACTTTCTGCTTCATTGTGTGAATCCTGAGAGAAGCATCAGAGAAGTTTGTCCACATCGGAGGATAAATAATAAAATCTGATCAGGATTTACTAAATCAGGCGTCATCAGGAACCACATGGAGATCAGTGTGAAACATCTCAGAGCTGGACTGGAGCTCCAGCTGCAGACAGATTTATCCTCCTATGGACCGTCTGAGTCTTAAAATAGCTCCATGTTTATCCTGAGGAAGGGGCCCTCAGCAGCACGGCATGATGGGAACTCCAGAAGTTTAAGCACTGGGGAGTTTCAGCGGGGACAGAAATCAAGTACGGCTAAAAAACCTGCTTCATAAACTCTGAGAGATACTGGCTTATAACGGGGATGAGTGTGAACTGATGCTGGTGATCGTTTTATTTACAGCAGTGTGCACCACCTTTACTTTTGAGTTTGTTCTGTTCATCCTTTAATAAAAAACCATCCCTTCAAAAAAAATGAATTCCTTTAACATGAGTTTGTGAACACATTAGCATTAAAATGAAGTCAAATCGAGGGGCCAGCTTTGCCATTGTCAAACACAAGTTTCACTTTACGCTGATGATAATGTGGTGTACTATTAAACATTATTCACCTTCTCGTCCCATCTGTCTTCACATCAGATCATCCTTTATGTACAACTTAAAACCTTAAAAATCTCGACTGTGACTTTAAATTCCACTAAAAATGTTAAAAATTAGCCTTTTAAAAAGACAACAATGCTCCATCAGCCTTTTCATCGGTGCAGTGTATTACCTGGAAAGTGGATTGTTTGTTGTCCCTGCTGCGCCTGTTTGATCCATCCAGAACCTTCAGAGAGGACGGTAAGCCCCGCCTCCTGCTGGCTCCGCCTCCTGACAGGGACCTCCACCTCCGTCTCAGCACCTCCTCATCTCGACTGCACACCTGGAAACAGAAGGTGTTGGACATGAGGCAGGTGCAGAGGAGGATTCCTGCATATTCTTAAAAATATTCAGTTTGATTTAAAAAGAAAATCCATATAAAATATCTTAAAAAGTTGTACTATTACATTTAAAAGGTCTTTGATTTTAGCTAGTGCGCTGACCACAGTTTTATCCACCTGAATAGCGTTATCTGATTTTTCAAAGATGAACCATCGTCGAATGGAGGTGATAAAGTGAGACTTACAGCAGGGAAGGCCGCACTGAAAGGCTCCTAATTATGCAACCATTTACAAATGACTGATAAAAAGGATAAGGAAATTTAACTTAAAGGTGAAAAATTAAAAGAGTAAGGTTGTATGACTGAGATGTCAATGTCAGCTTTATTTATGTAGCACATTTAAAACAGCCAGTGGCCTACCAAAGTGCTTTACAGTAGAAACAATGATAGCAATAAAAACCGGTAAAAGCTACAAAAAAAACCCAATACAAAAACCCCAAAACAATACAGTATTAATAAATTAAAAAATGTGAGCCAAGTGGTCCCACAAGTGGAAGGCGTATATCTACACACAGTGAACTTTTTAACATTTAAACTTTTTAATGAACTGCTTCTATTTTTCTATTTTATATAACTTATTCATCTACGCACTGACCAGATGGCTTTCTCCAGTTTCATTGTGCTTGTGACCATGACAACAAAGGATATTATATTCTAATCTCTAAAGAAACGGTGTTAGCCTTTCTTTAATATGGTCTTAACCCTTTAAAGCCTGTTGTGTCATATTTGACACATACTTTTATAATACCTCTGTCTAAGCAATATGATCAACAAATGACTAAAAAAACATCTGAATACAATCAGATTAAAGATAAAAATGTCCTCAGATGGATTAGGAGTTGCCAAAACCACCCAATGAATCAAATGAGATACAAAAATAATATATATATTAAATTTTAGATTTCAGTACAAAGTGAAATAAACATTTCAGCTCCAAAAAATTAGAATTTTCTTGCAATAATTTTGTGTTTTCAGGCATTAAAGGGTTAAAATTGATGCTCAAGGATTCAGCAGCCCCGCAGAAGTCATGAGGACAGAGGTTGGTAGTTGATTTTCTCACCAGTGCATGAAAAGTGGACACAGAGAAGACTCCCAGACGTCCCAGCATGCTCTTGGAGGGTCTGCTGGCCACGGCCAGGAGGCTCTTTGGGTTCGGGAGCTCGCTGCCCTGCAGGCTGGACAGGTAACACTTCAGCCGGAACAAATCCAGGTTCAGTTTCTCCAGGTTCTGCTCCCACTGCTGGATCTGAATTTAATGGGAAGAAACACAGAGAGAGCGGAGTCATGCAGAGGCGGGAAAGATACTGGGAAACTGCTCTGGATTACTGAACTCTAATTACTCCTCAAATGAAATAACTAATCAATATTTTGTGAAGGCTACCCTCCCTAGGACGGGATCCTTGTTTTAGTCTTGATAGGTTGGAAAAACTCCCATCGCAAGACTTCTTCTCATTTAAAACACACAAAAAAAAGACCCAAAGATTTTACAAACCTTTATTCATGACTAATTGGCTTTAATTGAAGATGATATGAAAGTATGAAGTATGAAGTATGATGAAGTACAAAAAAGGAGGTTAAATCCTAATTATGAGATAGTATCTCATAATTATGAACTTTTTTCTTTTGTGACTTTTTCTATTTTTTTTATTGGTGGAAATGGGTGTCCATAAGATGAATTGTGCTTCAGTAAAATAATAAAAATTAAGATGCAGAGGGGTGTTTGAGGATCACTCTAAAATCTAAAAAATTGTTAAAATTATCTAAAATAAAACCAATGTCTGATTTTGGTGTCCTCCAGCAGCACAAGACTTTTAACATTTAACATTTTTAAAGACTTCTAAAAATCAGGCTTAGCAGTTCCTGTGATTAATTCAGCTAAACTGACCTTTTTCAAGCTCTACCGTCTCCAGGAAAGGATCTTTTATCAGGCTCAGCCCTCTTTGGTCGACAGTAGCTCCAGCAGAGCACTTAATGCTATAAGATGCTACGAGTCGGGGGGGTCCAACCCAAGGCCCAGGGGCCAACTGTGGCCCACGGTCAGTTTTTTGTTGGCCCTTGGCTAATTCTTGTAATAAAATGAAAAATGGGCCATAAAGGAAATGAAGTCTGTTTTTAACTTTGTTCCATCGTTAGGCTAACATTGGGGGAAAATGCAAATTGTAAGCAAATTTACAACCAAGTAATAAAAGCCTGTGCTTGTTACCTGCCAACTGCTACAGGTCAAAATCCAATCAGCAAAAAATATCACCCAATAATTCTTGAACAGTCCTACAAATCAGTCAGCGCTGTTCAGTTTGTTCTTGTTTTGTGTTTGAAGGTGAAAATGATCCTCTGTCCGCCCTCAGCTGCAGAGAGCAGAATTAACCAGGAGTGGTTCGGCCTGATCAGCCCTCTGAAATCTGATTGGTTGACCCAAATTCTTCTGTGATATACATAAAATCAGGCGGATCCAGCCACTGCACAAGGTTAAAACTGTATGATTGTCACAAAATTGATTTGTCAGTGTCATGGCCCACGGAGTCAAATCAAATAGAGACAATTTTTGTAAGTTATAATCAGTCCAGGAAAATACTGAACCATCTTCTGTTGCTCGCCTAAAATACACCTTCAGCCAGACAAAAATAACAAAATAAAAATCACATATTCATCGCAACTCACTGAGAAAACAGCTCAGACTTTAGCTTTGTCCAACAAAAACAGTTCCGCAACAGTTTCTATGAGAAAATGCTTTGGTTGTTGGTCAGAGAGCCAATCAGAGGGCTGAAAAAGCATCATCTGTAGTAGAATAACCCCCACCCTCATTTAATATAGATGCAATACAACATTGTATAACATTATTGTATCATTATAAGATTATTACATAAACCCATAATTATATTTACACAACACAAGAAGCTAACAGTAAATGAAAGAACAGGCAGTCTGTGATCCTGCAGCTGCTGAAGCTCTTCCTGTGCACAGATTACAGACTGATCCGTCCATCCGTCCGTCCGTCCGTCTGCTGGATGTTTAATTAAATCAAACATTTAACCAGGAGCAGACGGAGAGGAGGACGGGAGAGGACAGACAGATCAAATCAGCGATGACCATACTCTGCAGATCTGTAATGCTGAATGACTGGAGATTTGGAGATGGACTTGTCTCAGTGTTGATTTATATTCTACTCTTTTTTTACTTTCCCGTCCTTTGCTGGTCATGTTTTAAAACTCGTAGCGTCGTGGGAACGATTCACAGAGACAGAAGAAGAAGAAGAAACGAGGAGGGGGACGGAGGAGAGACAGGATGGAGGGAGGACAGAAGAGGGGGAGGATAAATTCTTTCCATTCGTCCCCCTTTAGATAAAACCCGATTGGACTAAGTGGTAATAATTACACACTTAAAGACAAAATACAAGACAAACTTTTCTTGTTGATGAACAAAAACAGGAAGAATAAGTAAATAAATAAATTCAGCTTTTAGGACATCGAACTAGAAACACTGATCACACTTTATGACCATAAAACAGACAAAACATGCTGATTTAAGTCTTTTTTTTATATTTAATATTCATCCTGATATGGCTCTAAAGTACTGACCTCCAAAGATTAAACTTTATTTATTAAATCAATGCATTTTTTCTTTCTTCAAATCTGTCTCTCTTCTCATTGGACCTGATTTCCATCTTAATTGCTTTAATTAAACCCTTTAACAATTCCTGGTTTTACTGATTTTGATTTCAGATTATTTAACATGTCAAAATATAAACTCATGGGTCAATTCATTAGGGTTACACCCATTCAACTGTTCATTAACACAATTTGCTAAATAGCCAATTACAAGGCAGCACAATGATTCACAATAAAATCATTATTAAGAAATGAACGGTGTATGCCCACTGAAATAGAAGGGGGATCATATTGTGAAAAGGATGCAGATCGTGTTAAGTTTGTTTTATACAAACTTAAATAAATAATTACACCTGTGAAACAGATGTTATTAGAGAAAAAAGTCCTGTTACCCTCTGTAGTTTAGGGAGATAAAGGTCTCAGTCACATTTGAGCTAAATAATCCTATTTTTATAAATTTCATAGGATCTTTTTTTTTAATATATTTTATTTTTACAAGGGTTCTAACACTGATCTAGAAGATGTTCCATCATTTTCATGCTTTGTTTACACAGAAAATTTAGTATATTTGCCTGAAACCTACACTTAACATACGACTGTATGCTATAAAAGCTGAAAACAGCCTAAAGGAAGCAAACACTGACCCCTGTTAATAACTTCACCTCGGTCTTAAACATGTTTTAAAATCATGACAGAGGATTATTATAAGAGGCAGGCTGGGACCTCAAACCCGGAGCAGCCTGTAAAATCCTCGTTGTTGTTGCAGAGAGGACTTTTTCACAGCCTGTTTGTTTGAGGAGCTGCAGGTTTTACACTCCTGTCAGCACCTCAGCATTTGTCTGGTGTAGTCACTCTGAGCCGAGATCATCAGCGGGAAGCGTCCTGTTGTTTCAGCCTGACAGTAACAGCTCTGAAACATCTGGAGCTGATAGAAACACGGACTCCACGTGAGAGCGGGCCGGGACATATTTCAGCCCTGCAGCTGTCTGAGCGTCCTGAAGGCCGAGTGTTACGTAAGAGGCCGAGTTTACAGAGCGAGGGAGAGTTTCCCAAAACAACAACAACACGCTGATGTTTCTGTCTCTGACCCCTTCACAGTGTTGTCTTTTTTTTGTGATCAACATTTTTTATTTTCATTATTGCAACGAGACAATAAAACAGTAACACTCCTGCAATAAAGTAACCCTCCAGTCACCACCATCTGCACCGATCCCCCTCTGGCCATCATCAATAAAAAACAACTAGATAAATTAAAAATAAAAACAACAATAATGAGAGAAAACTTATTTATAAAACAATAGTAATACAAATAATAATAAAAATGTATTCATTATTAAAATAAGAGCTAATAAAATATAGATATATATAAACAAAAATAAATAAATAAATTACAACATAAGAAGAAACACTGTCATGACTTTATCAACAATGACTAAAAACTTACATCTCTCCACTATTTGATCTAAAGTGATATATTACTTTTCTTGAAAAGAGAAATCTACATAAAGCATGTACATTACATTTCAATTTCACAGTGACTTTTTGCCTCCTTTGGCTCTTAATTTATTTATTCAACATCCTTTTCTTTATACAGAAGTGAAGGGAGAGGCTACTGTTATTTATAACTCTGTTATCATTGAACAGTCTGTCTAACCTTGATTTTTGTAACCAAACAGACATAGTCAGGCTTTTATCTAAGCTTTATGTTGATCATCTACAGTTTTATTATGAAGAAAACAGTAACAGCTGCATTAGAGATAAATTTAATTCTGACTGTAAGGATTTCTTTTTGGTGGAAACACTGGAAACATCATTTTTGCCCCTATTTTCACAGTAAAATTCAAGATGAAGTGGGATAAAATAGTTTGTGTAACTTCTGGAGTGAGTTCATGTTGGTAGTAGAGCATACGTCAGATCCCTCAGACCTGGCAACTATGTTCAGGACCCCTTTAAAATGTTAAATATTTGACTCACTTCTCTTCATATAGATCTGGTCGACCCAATCGTTTTTAAAAGAGGGTGCCCCCTCTGTCTTCCATCCTCTGATAAATATTTCTCGTCTAATCATAATAGGAGTTTGGACATGCCTGTTGATTTGATTATCCTGTCCTGTCAAAGCTGAACGTTCACCCAAAACAACCTCACAGTCTTTTCTGCCAACTGTGTCACCAAAACATGGACAGTGAGTTGATGAAAATTAGCCTCGATTCAGGAGACATCACAGCTACCTGGGAGCCTCATGCTTTATTACATCAGAGTTTAAAAACCTGGGATTAGAAGAACGGGACTTTTGGATTTCCAATTTAAAAAAATCAACTTTTGAAAGTCTAACTTCACTCACCTGGCTCTCCACGGCCTTCCTGTTCTTCTGCTCCTTGATGACAGACAGCTGCAGCTCGGCCATCTTCTTCATCTTCCCGTCCATGTCGATCTTGTGCAGCAGCGAGCGGCTCTGGCAGCGCAGCAGGCGCAGCGTGTCCTCTTTACCCTGACGCTTCGCCAGCAGGGAGGCGCTCGCCGAGTGGATCGCCGTCACCCAGTTCTCCAGGTCGGTCTGGTTGGTGGCCTGAAACACAGAGAAGGAAGAAGAGGGTGGTTATTTTTATCTTTGGTTACATATGTGTTTATATAAACACTGTAATCTCTATATGCCCCCCTCGGACACTTTATTAGGTACACCTTGCAACTACCAGGCTGGACTTCCCTTTGCCCTCAGGGCTCCTTCATTCAACAAGTTCCTGGAAACATTCCTCAGAGATCTTGGTCAATATCTCCATGTCAGCATCACACAGTTGGCTGCACATCCAAGAGGAGGATCTCCTGTTCTGCCACACCCCAAAGGTGCTCCATTAGATTGAGATCTGGTGACTGTGGAAGCCACTGTAGTGCAGTGAACTCGTGCGTTATCATTAGGCCTGTGCTCAAAATATCGATACAGCAAAAAATATCGTCATGCACTCCTTGGGGATATGTGTATGGATACTGATTCTACAGAATCGATACGGCCTCAAATGCTTTGACAGTTGTTTTCAATATTCTTTGGGTAATGTTAACAATGGCACAGTTCAAAGTAGAAGCCAAACTACATGATGAAGCACACATTTCAAAGTTAAACTTAAGTCGACCATCTTTGAGGACCTGAATTTAAGTTTCTCAAGTTGGATCATTTAAAACTCTTCCTTGTTCTTTTTCTTCTTGAAATAAAAAACAAAATGTTCACAATTTACATGTATTAGGACACATATCATATCGTGGCTTCAGTGTCAGGACACTTATTGTATCGTGAGGTTGCTGGACATACCCCGCCCTAGTTATCATGCTGGAAGTCTCCATCAGAAGATGGTCCACTGGTCACAAAGGGATGGACATGGTCAGCACTAATACTCAGGTAGGCTGTGGGCTTTAAATGATGATCAGTTGGTTTGAGGGGCCCAAAGTGTGCCAAGAAAATGCCCACAACACCATTACAGTACAACCAACCTGGACTGTTGATAAAAGGCAGGATGGATCCATGCTTTCATGATGTTAACACCAAAGTTGGACCCTCACATCTGAATACCACAGCAGAGGTCAAGGGTCATAATACCAGAAATGTTGTATTTCCTGATCTCAGCTGACAGGAGTGGCACCTGTTGTGGTGGCATCAACAACCATCAAACTCACTATAATCACCTTTCTTCTCTATTCTGATGCTCGGTTTGAACTTCAGGGTGCCATCTTGACTATGTCTAGATGCCTTAATGGACTGAGTTGCTGCCATTTGATTGGCTGTACCTCATGAAGTGACCCATGTGGGACATTTTCTTTTATATTTTGGAAACCTGAGGATCAGCATGACTGGACCAAATGAAGAGTTTTTGTGGGTTTGAAGGCAGTCAAATGGACGCGTGTTTTTGTGAGGCAGTAAAAGCGTCAGATCATTGTCGTCACAAAGAGCATTTGCTGCAGTAATTATCAGGGTGTCGTGACTCCCATCAGCGAGCTCTCACCCTCCTCCACCCTCCACCTCCTGACAAAGCTCCTCGACACCTCGGCCTCTCTCCTCACTGAAGGATCCATGGAGCCTCGCTCAGAGACTTGTGCGTCTGTAAACACTCTCTTCACACAGCTGAGAGTAGTGAGAGTTACCGAGGGAATAAAAAAGCTTTCTCGGCTCATTGAAAGTGTGAAGAAGGAGAAAACACTCACACTGATAAATGATCCCTTGTTGGATCTCAGCGCTGACACAGGAAACGTGTTGATGCTATTTTTAGATCTTTTCTCAGATCTTTGACCCTCCAGGGTCCAGATTTTTGTTGCTTGTTTAGTTGGAGATGACATTTAAGATTCAGTTAAACCAGTTTGTCCTTTTCTGGTCTTTAAAAGCTAGAAAAGAGGATAAAGGTCATCGAAAACAATAGACTTTTAGGGGTTTGTAATTATTTTTCAAGTCTGTGAAAATACTCAGAATTCTGAGATTAGAAAAAGGGGATGCTCTAATACGCTAAAAGTCATAATTGTGATTATTTTAATAGATTCTGAGATCATGTTTAATTACTAATTTCACAATATGCACCACATACAATGCCTGCACTTGAACTCTGTACACTATAAACATCTCTATGAGCATTAAAGGACAGCCAACAGATGAAAGTAACATTCAAATACACAAAAATCTTTAAATCAAAATTATTTAGTTTCATAATTGTTGGAGGCAGTAATTGTGATTGAAAACAAAAATCAATTAACTGCCCAGCTCTAATCAGAATTCTGATGTTTAAGCTAGAACTTTGAAAAAGCCAGAATCAAAAGAATAGAGTAAAATCCTGAAGAAAACATAATTCTAAGATTAAAAGTCACAATTCTAACTTCGTCTTACAGGCTTAGGAAAAGAAACTTAAAATATCCTTCAGTATCCCTAATCCTCTTCTGTAACAAGCTGAAGATACCTGTAATCTAAATAAGACTTCTCATAAGATTTTTTTTATTTCTCTATCAAGAAAAGTTCTCTCAGTTTGAGGGAATATCAAAAACACCAGGATTTCACTGGGTCAGTGTGTCAGGGGTGCAAAAGGAAACAGCTCTGAGAAATATTTACCACCAAACGTCCAAAAACCATTGACAAAACTGTTATTTGCATTCCTGTCTCCTTCCAAGAAGGATCTTCAAAGCATCTGGAATGACATTTATCTTTTTGGAGTCTGAATGTGGAATAAATCACTCACTGTTGCATTTATTCTGTCTCTTGTGGTCTCCAGGTAATCGTTGGAGTTTTATAAAGGACAGGGTGAGGTGAAAGTTCAATGAAAAAATCAACACTGATGATTTGAAACTAAGGAGGAACAATCGTTTCAGCTTGAAGCTTTGCAAGATGGATCTGCCTGATGACAGAATAGGTATCTGGCAAACCCAGCTGCTTCACAGTGATACTCTGAAGCTGCTTCAAAAACGATAAAGTCTCACTGTTTTTCTTTTTGTTTTGTTTTTTTTTTTGGCCTGGCGTCAGAGCTCCTTAATTGTCAGTTTCATAAATTCATCGAGGTGCTGCAAACATTCCTCTGAGATGTTGGTCCATATCTCCATGATAGCATCACACACTTGCTGCAGATTTGTTGACTGCACATCCAAGATGAGGATCTCCTGTTCCATCACATCGTAAAGTTGCTCTATTGGGTTGAGATCTGGTGACTGCGGAGGTTACTCGAGTACAGTGAACTCCCTGTCATGTTCAAACCAGTTGAAGATGATCTGAGCTTTGTGATATGGAGCGTTATCCTGCTGGAGGTCTCCATCAGAAGATGGTCCACTGTGGTCATAAAGGGATGGACATGGTCTGCAACAACACTCAGGTAAGCTGTGCCATTTATACTGGATATTTCCTCTTCTTCAGACCATTCTCTGCAAACAGTAGAGATGGCTGAGCTTGAAATCCAGGTACCAGCCCATCTTGCACCAACAACAAATGCCATGTTGGAAGTCTCTTAAATCACATTTCCTCTCCTTTCTGATGCTTCAGCAGAACTTCTTGATCATGTTTACATTCCTGAATTTTTTATTTTATATATTTGTTTTTTAAAATTGTGTTCATTTTTATTATCATTACTGTTTTTACTATTATTAAGTGTATGCATGATTGTATTGTACCCTGTACAGCACTTTGGTCAACTTAGATTGTTTTTAAACATGCTTTAGAAATAAACTTTGACTTGACTTGATAAACAAAATAAAGTGGCTGTAGAAGTGGAATTAATCAGACTAACACATTTAATATACTGTTTTTATCTGCTTATATTTAATTTTCTAAAATGTAGATCAGTTCGGAGGAGAAAACTAAAAAAAATTACAAATAAATGAAGCAAACAGCTCGAAAAAGAGGCTCAGGATCTGTTTAGTGTACTCACCAAAAGAGCGTGTGAAAACTCAAACTACAGCCCACATTTGTGCTCCTTCGCCCTCTGTGTTTAAGCCTCAGTGCGGTTTTACACAATCATAATCAACTAAAGCATACGGAGAGAAAACCCTCACATTTCTGGCTCTGTGCACGTTTGTGGTGATTCTGGTGCTTCTGCACTGGAGAGAAACCACAAACCAACGCTCCACAACGCTCCGCCATGTTCATTCACACCAACGGAAAATCACAGCGTGTGACGGGAAAAGAAACGCAGCCAGCAATCAGGAGTCACACAATCAGGAGAGGAGTCAAATATAGAAGAGAGAGCAGACCTTCATTGGAGATATATCTTTAAAAGGTCACAATTATGTGCAAAGTTATTCATGTTTAGAGGCAAACCAGCAGGGGCGGTGCCTGGACTTTTGGGCCACATGTGCACATCTCATATCAGGGCACCTCCACCACAGCCTCACATATCATGATAACCACACCTCCATCTCAAAAATAACTCAATAAAGGATTTGAATTAGCAATATTTTATTCCTTAAACTTTTTGATCCAGTGCAGTTTGAAATGCATATTATCTCATAATTTGTAATAATGGATATGTTTAAAGAACTGAATCTTCAAAAACTGCACCCATCTGAGAGGAAAGTTGCCATAAAGAAGAAAGTCCACCAACATTTGATCTCCACACCGTCTAAATTGAGTAAAAGTATTTGCTGTGTGTCCATGCCAGTGAGACAAGCTTCTAAGATGTCCAAATGCTGGACATTATGGATGATGCCAGTCACCCTCTGCACACCGTCATCAGCAAGTTCAGCCAAAGACTGCTTCTTCTCAAGTTCAGGACCAACAGACTGAGAAACTCTTTAGTCCCTCAGACCATCAGACTGTACAAGACCTCACTCGGGGGGAGGAGGAGTAACAGGAAGACTGAGGATGAAGGAGCAGTAGCCAGTAGCCATATTTTTATTTTTACATTCATTTACATTTAAATTTATATCTGCAAATTGTTTTTACTTTTTAAGCTTTTCTGATACCTATGCTGCTGGAGTCTTAATTTCACTGAGGGAGTCTTCCCAAGGGATTAATAAAGATCTATCTAATCTAAAATAAAACTTGCTTGTGTTTCGTCTCACCTGGAACATGTAGACGTCTCCGTGTGCATTACTCAGACAGAAGACGTGCTCCTTTTTCGGATGTTCCGGGACGGCCTGGACGATGCTGTCGTCGGCCAGCAGAGCGTATCGAGGGGAAAGATCACGATCGGTGCTCAGGGTTTTACCGTATGTGTCGTAGAAGAGGAGGGTGCAGCCTGAGGGGACAAAAACATCCACGTCAGTCTGTTATCGAGACATTTTGGACATTGTTAGAGAGAGATCTATAAAACATGAATCATGTGGTTTTAATGGGTTTATGTTCCTCTGCTCACACGATGACTGTGTTTTATTTTTCATTTTTAATTCAATGAGAAAAATGTGGAGGCAGGAAAATTTGAGCAGCACTTGAGTCCAAGACAAATCTCCTCAAGACGAGAATGAAGTGTTTCTTGATTTATGAAATTCTGTGGTAAAGCTCATATTTAGCCTGAACGCTGGTTCATAAATTTACTTTTGATGACTGCTAGAGTAAGAAAACTTCTAGTTCTCATATCCAGAGTATCCCTGATACAGAAAACCTTTAGACCCTCTCCCCACGTGGACCCAGTCCAGTCTGATTGGTTGACAGGTCTGCTCTGTAGTAATTGTTCTGTTCAGCACCCTGTTGTCAACAACTCTGCATTCATTCCACAGCTTCTGCTCTGCACTCAGCTTGCCAGTAAACTGCTGACTTAACAGTGGTATGACATCACACTGGTAGAATGCTACAGGCTTGTTGTCTTGTTAACTGAAGTGCTCTATCGTGCAGAAGAGACATGCTAAACACACTAAAAGCAGAAATGTGCCTATTTTCACGTCAACATTTCACATCTTTAAACCACATTTTGATGAAAATGTTAACCATAATCAACTGAGTTATTAGCAAAAATGTCAATGGCAGCAATAGTAAATTCCTGGATCCTCATCTGTTTTGGATCAACACCAAAATCTAGTCAGTTCTTCCTTGTGCCATGATCAACATTCACTGAAAAATTCATCAGAATCAGTCGCGAACCATTGAAGTTATCTTGCTCGTAGACAAACAAATGGACAAACCATCGGCAGAGAGGTGCTAATTTTGTCTCGTAAAAACAGGCAGAAAGGAAGAAGTGACCCTTAAAGCGGACTATAGGCACAAGCGAAT
The DNA here is from genome assembly GCA_037902135.1 of Cetoscarus ocellatus. Classification (NCBI taxonomy): domain Eukaryota; kingdom Metazoa; phylum Chordata; class Actinopteri; order Labriformes; family Labridae; genus Cetoscarus; species Cetoscarus ocellatus. The sequence continues at coordinate 543,269 of JBAMNC010001591.1, read as the reverse complement.
GCTGCACAAAAGGTCTTTTTTAGGCCACAGGCTGTATGTGAACTTGGGCTCAAGGCTTCAGGGATGTATGAGCACAGCCTGACTGCTAAGTCATGAGGCCCCTTCTCAATAGATTTCAATATAGTGGTAAATATTTTCGTGAATGACGGGGTCGACCCTTCGAGATATTAAACAGAATTCAGAGTCAAGACATGTTTTCACGATCTCCTCTTAAAAAATCAAGTTGAATGGAAGTCTGTTGATGTAATATGCTGATGACATGATGCTATGCTTCACCATTACCTGTGAGGTGGTAACCAGGTGGACTGTTTCACAAATCTATGGGACATATTTCACATCCATGTGGGAAACAATCAACAGAAAGTGATTGAGAGGGCTAGAGCCTTAAAGGAAAACTGAAAGGTTGAAAGAACGTTTTGTCCACCAGTAAAATAACTCTAAAACGCTTGATCATTATCTGACTGGGAAGCATCGTTTCAGGAGGAAGGTTTGCAAGATTAGGGCCCCATAAGATCAGATTTATTTTTTCCCATATTCTGTTTTTTTTTTTTTTTGGTTTTATTTGTTTTTTGAGAATTTGTTTTGTTGAGCCCTGAGACACAGTATAATGTAGTGAACTCTTCAGGTGGTCCTCACACGCATCTTTACAGGCCCAGTCAACAGTATGTCGACAACATCTGCAGAACATTTGATCTCCTGACACATAACAATCGTCGGTAAACTGCTCTGCCCTGTTCTTTGGAGTTAGCCAGGAGTTTCGTAGCTTCTTTACCAACTTAGCCGGTGTCGCAGGCAGCCACTTTGACATGTTTGTGTTGTTGATGAGGGGAGATTTTCACAAAGAGATACGATGAAAAAAAAAGACTTTTGTGTAAAATGTCAGCCATTTCTGTGATTTTCTGGATTTATATTGAATTCTTCTTTTAATGTCCAATTCCGTGATTCTGTCCACGGCTCTGGGATCTTGGATTTTATAGGGCCCTACAAGATGGATCTGCCTGAAGATGGACATTAGATCTGGAAAATCCAGCTGCTTTACAAAGTTAGTGAAGTAACATTTAAGAAATGCTTAACTGACCCCATAGAAACTCCTCAAAATGACCATGTTCTCATTTAGAGGACGTGAAAACCAGTTATGGTCACAGTTTCAGAAACAGTTATCTTACAAAAATCTCACACACTTACAGAGTTGTTGATGTTAGAATGAGAGATTCAGCAGAGATGTAAACACAACTCTGACCCAGTTTCCTGTAATGTACTGCAGGCTTCAACTTTAAAACATCTATCTGTTTTACATATTATGTTAACTTTTACGTGTTGAAAATCCTCATATTGTGTTCATTCACATTTATCATGTATTTGTACATATGAAGAGTATGTCTCCAGCCTGCTCTGATGCAACCGTTGCCATACAAATAAAGATTGATTGATTGATTGATTGATTGAGCGTCCCATTATTAAGGGGATGGCCTTTGTCATAAATCTTTAGTTTCTCGTCCCCCGTGCAGAACTTCGTGGTTACCTTTCAGTGTGACCCAGTAATGTCTCCACTTGCGCCGAGCCACCAGCTCCAGCTTCCTGTCCTTGTTGACGGCGATGAGAGCTTTGAAAGAGAGCCATCCGGCCCGCCGCACCACGCCCTGCTCCTTCTCAAACAGGACGTCCAGCTGCTCGCCCCCTCCCACCTCCACCTCCCCCTCCATCTCCTCCTCCCCCTCTCCCTCCTCCTCATCCTCCCCCTCGCCCTCTGACGGCTCGGTCCGCTCGGCGGCGCTGCTGCAGCCCGTCTCCAGGTCCTGCATGAAGTTCTCGTAGACGTTCTGCCGCTGGGCATCGCTGCTCTGGTTCTGGTTTTTGGAGAAGTAGACTGGTGGGAACTGGTCCTGGTTCAGGGAGTGGAGAGGGTTGAAGGACCACAGGGTGCTGCTGCCACCGAAACCAGAGTCCGGCCCAGTGGTGAAAACGTCACTGGTGTCGCTGCCGTACGGCTCCTGTGGACCAATCAGATGGACAGTTACTGAGGTTTTGACCCCTTATAGCTGTAATTAACAAACCAAGAGAGTGTTTGATTGATTTTTTTTTTTCAACTGGGCATTTTGGGCCTTTATTGAAAGGAGAGAGAGAGTGGATGGGCTTGTGAAGGGGGCCAGAGAGTGGGGGAGGACACTCTGCAGGCTGGCTGCCTGCTGGGTTCGAACCCGGGCCGGCAGAGGCATGTATATGGGACGTGCCTGGTTGTGCAAACCAGCACCCCCATGTTGACATTTTTTTCTTCTTCGTCTTTTAGTTTACTTATTCAACATTCTTGTGAAGGAAGGGGCTACTGTTATTTATTACTCTGTTATCACCAAACAGTCTGTCTAACCTTAATTTTTGTAACCAAACAGACATAGTCAGGCTTTTACCAAAGTTTTATGCCCACTCCTCTACAGCAGGGGTGGGCAATGTTGATTACAAAGAGGGATGCATAATTTTTTTTCAGTGCCTGAGGGCTGCACTGTTACATGTTGATGGGCACAGTCAATGAGAAAAAAAATATATAAAACAAAAATAGCAAATATAACGCTTCAAAAAGGGATTACATCAACATTAATATATTTTAACTCAAACAGAATTAAGAGTTAATGATTTAGTGAGCATGACACATAACCAAAGCCAATTTAAGCTTCTTTTAATGCAATAAAAGTTTTTAAGCTCAAATGTATGACCTTTACCATTGTTTCCAAATTTTATTTTTTTCCTGATACTATGCATTATATTTTAATGCCTCATAAAAGATAGAGATACAATCATAGCAAAGCAAGTTCTTTAATGACTTTAAAAACAAAGCATGTTAGTTGTTGTTATGTTTTCGTCACAGTTTCATTTTTTTTTTTAACTAGTTGGCTGCATTGAGCGAGGTGAAGGGAGTTATAGAATGATATCTATCTATGATATTAGAAATTAATTTAATTATAAGGATTTCTTTTTGGTGGAAACATCATTTTTGCCTCTTTCTACAGTTAGATTTACATTTGTGTTTGGAGTGGGACAAAACAGTTTGAGTAATTTCTGAATTGAGTTTGTAGTGGTAGTACAGTGTGCTTCAATAGGCTCAAATGAGCAACTGCACTTTTGGAACAAACCCAAAAAAACACAATCCACAACTGCCAATATTTACAAGCAACTATTCAAAAGAAGAAGCTCAAAGTCGCTTGTAATAAGCAGACCTGGCAACTCTGCTCAGAGTGGGTGCAGCTTCCTCTCATTCACCAAAGGTTGGAGGGGATAATGCTTTAAAAGGTCAAAGTTTACATAAAAAAAGCACGAAACACGTAAGAGCCTCTGATAAGGCCTGTGTGAACTAACCCTCACTCTTATCTGCTTCCTCTTTGACCTTGAAGGACCCTCATGAGCTTGGTCATCATCTGATGTTTTGCAGGATGGATCTGCTTGATGACAGATTTAGGATCTGGTAGACCGAGCTGCTCCACAACGTTACTCCAAAGCTTTCCCAAAACATTAGGAAGCCTTGCTTATTTTTTTGTGGTTTATGGTCCTGCCATTTTCCCTTCTCGTCTTCGTGAGAGCATTTCAGCATCACATTCACTCAAAAAAGCTTAAATCCACTTTGCATGGTGGTAGATTTTTCAGGTTCAAGTGACTATCCTTTGTTTACTACTATTCAGAGTGCACTGTGGGACACACAAATACAATATACACTTGACAGCCGCTTTATTAGGTACATCTTGCCGATACTATTCAAACCTTTTTGTCATCAGAAGTGCTTTAATTACCTCCCTCACAGAGGCTGTTTCTGATGGCTTTTTCCTGTCCATTTTTCCATTTGTTTATTCAAGATTCAAGATTCAAGATTCCTTTTATTTGTCATTTTACATTGTGTATACATATACACAATAAGAACAAGATGAAATTCTCACCAATGGCACAGTGCAAAGTCCAAACATAATAAAGTAAAAACTGTAGATAAGTTAGATAAAAAGATTTAAGTAGAAATAAAACACAGAGAATAAATAAATAAAATAGCAGGTTCTGCTATTTGTCTGTCAGCAAAATAAAAAGTTCTCAACGAATCTTGATTAAATTCTCAGGGAATTTTGGTCATGGCAAAAGGAAGAAGCAAGTAGACATTGATGGTGATTTGACTCTGGATGTAAATCCAGGAACTTTGCAAAGATTTGCTGACAGTGCCAAAGTTCACCACATTTTGACAACAACTCTCCAAACAATGTTGGGAACGCCCTGGCGGAGGTTTCTGCTCTCATTCTTTAGAGATTTTGTTCCATCTTGACATGACACCAACATCCCAAAGGTGCTCTACTGGATTGACATCTGGTGACTGTGGAGGCCACTGGAGTACAGTGGACTGAAGTAACCAGTCTGAGATGATATGAGCTAAGAAAAGACATCACCCATCAAAGGGTGGATACACTGTGGTAAAAAAGGGATGGAACTATACTCAGGTAGACTGTGGGCTTTTGAACTGGATATTTGCTCTTTTTTGAACCATTGAGATGGCTGTACATAAAAATCCTAGTAGATCAGCAGGCTGGTCTAAAATACTCAGACCAGCTTGTCCTGCACCAACAAACATCCCACACTCAAAGTCACTTAAATCCCCTTTCTGCACCAATCTGATGCAGGTCCTGGCAAGGTATACCTAATAAAGTGGCCGGTGATAGTATATTCTTCTTTTAGTTGTTTTTTTTCTTTTTTTTTTTTTGAAAATTCTCCCACAGACCAAAAACATGCTCATCAGATTGATTGTTGACTCTACTTTGCCCTTGGGTATGAGTGTGAGAGTGAATGGTTGTCTGTCTCTCTATGTGGCCCTGTGATTGGCTGGCAACTGGTTCAGCCGGGATAGGCTCCAGCCCCTCTACAGAGGGATAAGCAGTGTAGAAAACGGATTGATGAAGGATAATTCTTTATTCTTTATTTGGTTTTTAGGCAGCATTTCCCCCCTGGTGCTCTGTTTTGATGGATTTTTTATTTAACTAATAAAAATGGAGCAAAGTCCTGGAGAAACAAGCTGTGGAGATGTTTCGATACATTTAAATCTTTTAATATTTTATATATTATATTTTCTATATTTTTTAAAATTATATCTATCTATCTATCTATCTATCTATCTATCTATCTATCTATCTATCTATCTATATATAAATATATATATATATTTATATATATATATGTATATGTATGTATAATATATTTGTGTATTTATTTATTTTTCAGAGCCATCTTTTATATATATATATATATATATATATATATATATATATATATATATATATATATATATATATGTATATATATATATATATGTGTATATATATATATATATATATATATATATATATATATATATATATATATATATATATATATATATATATATATATATATATTTTTTTTTAGCTGTAATACTTAATTGCTACTGGAATCCCAATTTCCCTGAGGGAGTTTTTCAAGGAGATTAATAAAGTTCTGTTTAACCTATTCTAATGTAATCTAATTTATAAAGTAAAAGCACTGCTATAGAAGCTGGTTTAATAGTAAAATCAGAAAAAAATGGACAAAAATAGAAATAATCTCAAGTCTGAGTTCTTTAAGTCTACATCATATCAATATTTCAGTAAAACAAACTTCAGATTGAGGATGAAATTTAAACCCAAACATGAAATAAAAGGCTAAAATTATTTAAAAATGTCTTTAAAATACTTTAAACATGTTTGTGTCTCACCTGTATCCTCCTCTTCTTCCTGCTCAGACTTCCTGTCCAGTCGCTGAGCCGTCTGATCCGGTTCTTCAGGAAGTCCTTGCGGTTGTTCCCAGAGGTGGCGGCGGCGTCACTTCTCCTACACGGCAGCGTCTGGGAGGAGTAGCACTTCTCCACGCCTCCCGCTGGCCCCGCCTCCTCCTGGATGACATCATCGAGCAGCACCGATGACGAGGAGGAGGCGGCCCTCTGCTGCAGGGAGGGGTCAGGCGCAGCGGGGAAGGCGGGCAGTGTGTTGTGGGTGGAGTAAACGTCGTCCACGCTGAAGTCTGTCAGGATGACCGAGTCCCCGATGCCGCTGTCCTCTGTCCGTCCAGAGGAGGCAGTGTTGTACCCCGTGGAGGAGGCGGCGAACGTGTTTGTCTCTGCGGCGGGGAAAAGTAGTCTTGAGGTAAATCCAGGTGATAAATCCACGCGCGTCGAGAAGAAGGCGTTGTAGCTGCTGTTGGTGGTGGCGTTCCCCTCTGTGCGGGCGGAGTATGTCGTAAATCCTCCACCTACAAATACGCTGTCAGTGAGTTCGCCGCCGCCGCTCCCCCATGGCGAGTCGTACCAGGAGCCGTCAGAGCTGAGCGAGCTGCCCTTACTGGTGCGGAGGGAGGAGTCAGCTATGGCGGGGGCGGGGGTAGGGGCGGGGAGCCCATTAAGCCCCTGAGCCTCCATGGGGACGACCCTGGCGTTGGTAAACTCCACCCTCATGCTGCCATCTTTGCTGAGCAGCACCTTCGGGCTGCCGCCACTTCGCTCGCCACAAACTCCATCGCTCCCTCCGTCGCTCTCCAAATATCCAAAATGGTTCCTGAACCCGTTAGGAGATCCAGCTCTGGGTTTGGCTCCTCCTCTCGCCGCTCTGGGGGCGTGGTCGTAGTGCCGTGCACCATTCTGGTTCTGGTAGCTCCGCCCCTTTGCCCGGCCGCCCCCCTGGTTGCTCCTCCACCAGCTGCGAGCCGACGGCACCTCCTCCCTCCTGAGGCGGAGGGAGCCGGAGGTTTTGGCGGGCGGGAGGAGGCCGCTGTGACTGTCTGTGTTTCCCATCACTACCTGAGGGAGGAAAGGCGATGACATCATCAGCACGAGCCAGGCAGAGGATATAAATTACAGAAAACTACAAACGCTGCAGTTTGTCGGCCAGGAAACACCGAGTCAGACATCAAACACATGCTCACACATCCACTGCGGGCTTGAAATGGACTCTTCTGGAAATTTGATTACTTTTTTTCACCTTTTTTTACCTTAAAAATGAAGAAAAATCACAGCAACAGCTACAGAAAGTCACACTTCTGCAGCATAAATCTACAATACATGAGGTGAATCCATTTGCTAATTTAAATAAAACACTGCTTTTTCATTTGTTAGCATTTACATGTGAGAGCATGTTTTATATCTGTGGATTTTAATTCTGTTTGCATGACAAGGATCAGCTGAAAAAATGGCAGAACTAAACTATGTAGTAAACCCACTGGCTACTTGATTGATTGATTGATAAGTTTTTTTCAAACATAACAAAAGCAAAATAAAAGTCCAGACAGAAAAAATAGAAAATTAGCACTTGGATAAATGTTACATGTCTGAAAAAAGAGTGAGAAGAAGTCCAAACTTATTTAGTCCCACCCCCTCTCCATCAATTAACCAATTATTTAGCTTCTCAATCCATAAAAATATAAACATGTTATTATTTTTGTGAGCCTAATTTTATCTATGTCTGGAAAAAACAAGACTTAATCACTTCATGAGGCACATTTGTCCAACTGCTTGTTCACCCTTGGGTCTCTATGTGGCTTTTTTTCTGCCACAAAGGGGTAATATTTAGAACGAATTGACCATAACGTTCACTGTATTTAAGAGAGTGAAAACATTATTGGTGAGGAAACTTAATTCTACATAAATTTTAAAAAAGGGGTTTCAGAAATTTTAAAAGGTTGAAAATACACTGTGGGCAAATTTACTACCCTTTCGTCCTATTTTGGCTGTTAAAAGCCACAAATTTCAGCCAATGTAAAAACATATTAGATAATTATTTTTTCAAACTTTTTTTCCCCTGAGACTCTTCATGAAGCTCAGTCCTGATCAAAACAATGTTTTTTGTTTATTAGTGATGGCTTTTAACCTTTTAAATGCCAATTTCGTAGGTGATTTCACTGCAGTGTCATGGCTGCATTCAAAAAATGTAGTTATAATGGGAGTCAGTGGGGAGTAAAACTTAAAATCTGATGCTGTGCAAAAAAAAAAAAAATAGAGCAAAGCCAATGTGTTTACTAATCTTTGCGTCTCCAAGAGTGTGACAGCATGTCAAAAATGTCCAGCCTCTGATCATTTTTTATGTTGAAAATCTGTCATTTTGTGTGTTTTTTTTTTTTTTTCACCAAATCAGTGGCATCGCCTATGGAATCGGCATTTAAAGGGTCAAAATCCATAATGTTTTAAAATATATTCATTATTTTTGATCAGGGCTGAGCTTGGGCAAAAAAAACAAAGAAATATTTATCTGATATGTTTTACAGCAGCTAAAGTTGTGGCTTTAAACAGCCAAAACAGGACTGAAGGATGTGTTTTCATACAGTACCCAAGGGTTAAAGAAACTTGCTAATCAGCCAATCAAAGGGCAGCAACTCAATGCATTAAGGCATGCAGATATGGTCAAAAATGACCTGCTGCAGCTCAAACTGAGCATCAAGAATGGAGAAAGAATGTAAGTTGAGAGACTCTGAATGAGGTTGTTGGTGCAAGACAGTCTGGTCTACTGGGACATCTTTAGGGTTATATAGAGAATGGTCCAAGAAAGAGCAAATATCCAGTGAGTGGCAGTTCTCTTGGTGAAAATGCCTTCAGAGGAGAGTAGCCAGAGTAGTTTGAGATGATAGAAAGGCAACAGGAACTAAAATAACCATCTGTTATTACTTAAGTAATGAATGTTTCCAGCAGAGGAACACTCATCAAAACTGGACAATAGCAGATTGTATATAAAGTTTCCTGGTCTGATGAGTCTGGGTTTCAGATGGTAGGTTTAGGACGGGTTAGGGTCAGAACTCGGTGTGAACATCATGAAAGCATGGATCCACCACAGTGTGCTTGAGCATCCATCTTTAGGAGCATGTCTCAAAGCTCATCTCAGACTGGTGTCTTCAACATGTCACTGAGTTCACTATACTCCAGTGGCCTCCACAGGCACCAGATCTCAATCCCACAGAGCACCTTTGGTATGTGGTGGAACGTGAGATGTTACGCTATTAAGTCAACATGGACCTAAATCTCTGAGGAACCTCGTTAAATCGATGCCATGAAGAATTAAAATGTACCTAATAAAGTGGCCAGTGCCTGCATATTTTTTAAAGCAAAGTATAACAGCAGCTTTGATAAGTTATGTTGGTGATTATCTCTGATAATTTTGGCATCATTGTGCAGAATTTATATCAATAAATGTATATTTTCATCATTTTGTTTTATGTCGTCTTTTCTTCTGACATGTTTGTAAAAATCATAATTTCTTCTTCTGTTTTTGTGAGCATGGCCTCTTTTTTAGGTTCCTGCAGCTTGATATGAAAATCAAAATACTTCCATGCATGCTTTAGTCTAATTCAATAATGTTCAATCAGGTCATGGACAACAAGTGATTTTTCTCCGATACATATTTTAGGTCATGAATGAAACCACATCATGTGAACTGAAGTAAAAGAAACAGATTTTTGCACTTTTTAAAGTCAAAATAAAACATTTAACAAGAAGATAAGAGGTCAGAAATGCAGCCAGAAAGTTAACAGATTTAAAGTCCATAAATAAATATAATCAGAAAGAGGATTTAAATCATAAAGTGACCAGAGTAAAAGTCTTTATTTACCGTTTAGTTGTTTTCAGAGGCAGAAACTCATGGTGTCCTTCACGCTCCGTCCTCTCTCTCTGTACTACTGCCTCTGTCTCCTCCAGCTGCTCCCTCTCTCTCTCTCCCCCTCTCTCTCTGTGTTCGTCTATGTTGATCGCCCGCTCATCTGTTGGGGGAGAACAGAGGGAAGGAGGAGCCTCAGCACACAGATTAGCTTTTGTCCCCCTCCCCGTCCCTCCCTTTTCCTTCCATGACGTCTCTGCTCCTTAAACCAGACCTCTCTGCCTCATGTTTATTTTGGTTTTCTGGTATTTAAAGTCATTTTCTCCTCGTTTTCTCTCCTTCTCTGTTTTATTTATTTTTTTTTTTTTAATCGTCAGGATGAGGTTAACATGGCAACTACTTTAAGGAAGTCAAAGTTTCAGCTTCTTTAAGTCTGCACCCATATGTGAAGATCATCATCACATTGTTCATTGTTTTTCTTAAAATCAGCCTGAAATTCAGCAAATATTTACAATAGAGGCTGATTACTAAATCAAATCATCAACTGAATGTTTCAGGATGAGTCACGACTGTAAACTGAGTTCATCTGTTTGGTTTATAATTAAAACTAGAAGTGATCCAAGAGCACAAACCTTTGCTGAGGCACTTCCAACATTGTGGGGTAAATTATTATCATAAATGTGGAAAACTGCTCTCTCACACTGTAAAGAAATCCTTTAAAATTCCTGAACCCACATCTGGATCACTACCAAAATCGTATCACTTCTGCCTTGTACTATAACCAACATTCCCTGAAAATGTCATTAAAATTGGTTAAGAGCTTTTCGAGTTAAAAGCAAAAATGTGGAAAACTGTCCTATATCTTGCAACTTCAAAAAATAATCTAAAAATTCAGGTCTGGATTTGGATCACCAGGAAATCTGATTGCGTCATCTTTGTGCCGTGATCAACATTCTCTGAAAATATTAATCCAATTCCATTTTTTACTTTTTGAGCTGTCCTGCTCACAAACTATATAAAAGTATAGACTATTACAACACCACAAAGGAAGCTGATCTAAACAAATGTAGCCCAAGTATCCATTTAGTAGGGGAGACCAGGGGAAAGTGTAACAAGGAGCAGTGGTGAAATACTCAGTATCCCAAATAAAAAGCAAGGGAAGGTGATGACAGGTCTGCACATGCTCAGTAGTGTGCATATTTGTGTTTTTGTTAGCGTATGTTTGTTTGTTTGTTAGCAAGATGACACAAAACTACAGGACAGATTTTGCCGAAATTTTCAGGAGATGTTCGTAATGGCCCAACTTAGAAATGATTAGATTTTGATGGTGATTTGTATATTTGTCTTGATGCAAAAATTTCAAAAGATCCCATAAGTTAACATTTGGCAGAATTTAAGAAAAATCATATAGCTGCCATTTTTTAACAGATTTGCTTCCAGTTTGACAGGATAATATGAGGTCCATGTCTCTATCATCAGGGTAAATTTCATCTTGATTCAATCCAAATTCTTGTCACAAAAAAAATCATTGAACTTTATAATGGGAAATCCCATAGACAACATTCAATAATTCATATAAAATCAAATATTAAGTGATGTTCCCAGAACTTGTGGTGTTCATACAGGATAACAACATCCATGTATGTGCTGAGTTTGCTGTTTGAGAGGCTGGAGGGGGTTTAATTAACAGAATTTCAAAATCATTAGTAAGAACCAAGTGTAATTAAGCACTAATAAACTCAAACTCTTATAGTTAGTATTTATATAAATAGTGTTAGATAGCTAATATCATCTGTTGCCCAGGGTAATCTCTATTTCAGCAAATTTCAGTTTCATCAACTGGACAAGAGACTTGACAGGTTAGAGACTTGGACTTGCACTAAGTGACTTGTGCCCATTTCTTGATGCAGCGACTTTTTGTCTTGAGTGTACAAGTCTGTCACGAGGAGAGGAAAAATAAAACAGAGCAAAACTCACTAAGCCGACTAAAACCTCTTTAAACCTCCAGGATGGGGAAATATGGATTGAAACTTGATGTCATTTTGTCTCAAACAGATTTTTAAGAATCCTGTTTGTTTCTGGAAGTTTCCAGGTCTTTCCATGGACTGTGAGATCGACCTGAAGTCTCTCCCTGCCTGTTTGATTCTGAATTTCTCCCCAACTGAAAATCAAAATCTAAAATCTTAAAATATGATCAATAATAATTCTAAAATCAGTCCTCCATCAATAAAAAGCTCTTTGAGTGTGAAAGCTCATTTCCTGAATGAGCGAGCGGGGAGGGTTTAAGGTCACGGCGGACCAGGTTCAGTATGTTTTTACCATCGAGCTCGACGCCCATCCTGTCCCTGAGGTCACAGAGGGTGGGAGAAGGAGAGGGAGAGGTGACCTTTGACCCATGTTATTGAAACAAGGATGTGAAGTGATGAGGAGAAACCTCGACAGCTGAAACACTCAGATGAGGAGTTTCAAGCTTTCATTGTATAAAGATGAAAATGACTTCTTCTTTGTGCTGAAGTTTGCAGCCCTGTATGAAAATATCAAAGTTCTGTGTTTAGTTTGTAGAAATAGAGATGAGCTCATCCTGCCCTGATTGAAATGAAGTATATTTTCTGCATCCTTAAAAACAAACTGTTCAGTTGTTTCTTGGGTAGGGATGGCACAATAACGGTATATTTCCACATGTGGTATCGGATCAGTTTGCATTAAATCACCTCCTTCTCTCAGGTCCCAAACCAACAGAGCTGATCCTAAACTCTAATGTAATAATACAAACCACTGACTGGTTAGAGATAAGTGTCCACACACTGAAAAAGCAACCTCACTAGACTTACTCTAATCCACAATTTCCTGACATGTCTGGATTAAGATCTTATTCGATGGTATAAGAACTAAAAATAAGGCCTGAGTTGCTTTTTATTATTCTTAAAATAATCTGCCAATAAGACAAGGCAAATTTAACTTGAGCAAATGTTAAACCTTAATTTAAGACCCTCACTGAGTCTAACTTTCTTTGTTTCATTGGCAGATATTTTCTCTTCATTACAAGCAGTTCAGTGCCTTATTTTTGCCCTTTATTCCTTAAAGTAAGATATTCATCTGGACTGGTTAAGTAAATTTGGATCAGAATAAGTGTTTTGGATATTTTTGACTTGAAAACAGATAAACACACTTGCCTAGATCTGAGTTTTTGCAGTGCAGGAGGAACCTGATGGATGCTTGACACAAAAGAAAATGAGGAAAATTTGTATTGGAACATGTTTGCCTTCTGTGATAAATATTGTGGGGGAACATGGATTCAGATCTAACCTTTGGCCTCTTTCCCACAATATCTTCCCCACTCTCCGACGGCTGACCCACTTCGAGCCACACCAGCCAGTGATCACACAAGTATTTAATTTGGGTTTTGTTCGTGTCTGTACAGACGATCCTCGGGCCATTCAGTCAGTCCAGCCTTGTGTTTTTAAGGAAGTCACAGTTTCAGCTTCTTTGAGTCTGCAGCACGAATCTTATGTGAGGATTATTATAACATTGTTCATTGTTTTCCTTAAAATCAACCTGAAATTCAGCAAGTATTTACAAGAGAAGCTGATTACTAAATCAAACCATCCACTGAATGTTTCAGGATGAGTCACGACTGTAAACTGAGGCCGTGAGGAACCAGATTCTTCTGCATCTGTTCAGTTTATAATCAAAACTAAAAGTGATCCAAGAGCACAAACCTTCGCTAAGGCATTTCCAACACTGTGGGATAAATTATTGTCATAAATACAGAAAACTTCCCTCTCACACTGTAAAGAAAATCCTTTAAAATTCCTGAATCCACATCCGAATCACTATCAAAATTGTACCATGACCAACATTCCCTGAAAATGTCATTTAAGTCAGTTAAGAACTTTTCTAGCTAACACTGAAACTTAGGAAAACTGTCCTAAATCTTGCAATTTCAACACATTAATAAAAAGTTCCTGAATTCACATTTGGATTTGGATAACCACAAAAAACTGAATCACGTCGTCTTTGTGCCGTGATCAATATTCTCCTAAAAAAATCATCCAGATCTATTCATTACAAACTTAAAGGTGCACACTCCAAGAACACAAACCTTTGCCAGGGCATTTCCAACATTGTGGGCTGAATTATTGTCATAAATGTGGAAAACTGCCCTCTAATGCTGTGAGAAAATCCTTTAAAATTCCCGATCCCACACTTGAATCACTATCAAAATTCCATCACTTATGCCTTCTAGCATGACCAACATTTCCTGAAAATTTCATTAAAATCAGTGAAGAAATTTTCCAGTTAAAAGCGAAAATTATATCTTGCAATTTTAAAAAATAATAGAAAATTTCCTGGATCCAGATCTGGATTTGGATCACCACCAAAACTGAATCACGTCATCTTTGCGCTGTGATCAACATTCTCTTAAAAATATCATACATATCCATTCATTACTTTTTGAGTTGTCCTGCTCAAAATCTATAATTATGAAACTACAGATGACTATTACAACAATACAAAGGAAGATGACCAAAACAAATCTATTCAGTGGGGTGAATCTACGGTGCACCAACATCACCTTCTCCTGCAGCCTTGTGTTGCAGTGAGAGGAACACCGACAGTAAACCTGGGCTGAACACCTTTGTGATGTATGATGCTGTATCTGATTGTTTGCTCACTGCTAGTCTTCAACAAAAACTCAGGAATTTCAATTCGCTGAGAAAGAAGATGTGCGGTGTGGAAAAGTTAAGGATAAAAAAGTGAGAAGTGTCGGCACAAGATGTCAGTAAATTTGCAAACTTGATATTTTCCACTTCGATGAGGCCAGTATTTGGTTTATTCTGGCAGACTGTAAGGGCTCGGGCTGTGGACTGGAGGGTGGCTAGTCCAAGTCCCAACAGAAACAGACTTAGAAGTTGTTTGGTAGCTGTGAAGATCCAAGCTGACCTGCTGAGGTGTTGCTGCCAGCTGGTAACAGCTGAAGAGGTTGGCGTCCCTCGCCTCAGGAGCCTCGGGGCATCGGGTTTGAGCCCTTAAACTACATCGCATGAAATCGTCTAAAAATGATGAACAGTGAAGCGAAGACTTGGGAAACCTGACCAAGGAAGAGAAAGCAGTGAGGGAATTTCAAATGCTTGTCTGTTTTAATGATAATAGATCAATGTCATGAGGCCATAGATTATTAAAAAAATATTGTTAAGACCAGAGGAAGGTGCACAGTCCTCCATCACCTGAATCAGTATTTGTGTGGAGAACCTGGTAAATGGATGTTTACACTTTACTTTGAAAATACATTGGAGGTTAATTGAATTGGTTTGGCTCTGAATGCTGCACAAGGGGGATGTGTAGACTTTCCTTTAATATCTTCTGTTTTCAGACCTATTTAATATTTTCCCTTTTGTCATTGCTGCATTTACTCTGCCCTACGTAGCATATAAGGTGTATATAAGGTGTGTAAAATCAGCTGTCTGGTTGATGTGTGTGTGTTTTTTTTTTTTAAATATTGGACTAATGTGTCATTTTTTCCTCTGTTTCTGGGAAAGTGTTTAACTGATTTGCCATCTTCGTCTTATTTTTACGTGATCTGGCTAATAAATGTTCTCCTCAGTCTGAGAATTCACAACCTGTTTTCATTTTTTTTTCCCACTCACACTGCCTGCAGTCCAAGAGCGTAACAATCAATGAATCAGCCCAAAACTAGAAAAGCACTCAGAGCGCAGACCTACGCCAAGCAGCTCAGTGCCAGCGGTGGCTTTTCCACAACACCTGTTTAAGATAAAATTCTGGATCACCAGATCCAGAACAGAGCCAGGATCAGGACCAAACTCAGCACATACATGGAGGTTGTTATCCTGTATGAACACAACAAGTTTTGGGAACATCACTTTAAATTTTGATTTTATATGAATTACTGAATGTCATCAATGGGATTTCCCATTATAAAGTTCAATGTTTTTTAGTGACGTCAGTCTGGATCAGATCTAGATGAAATTTACCTTGATGATAGAAACATGGACCCCATATTATCCTGTAAAACTGGAAGTGAAGCTGTTAAAAAATGCCAGAGATATGACTTTTCAAAATTCTGCCCAATGTTAACTTATGGGATATTTTTTTTTTTAATATTGGGAATTTTTTGCATCTCAACAAATACACTTCTTATATTTCTTTTTATTTATTTATGATCATTATTTAGATTATTATTATTATTTTATTTATTTTAATAGGCATGTTGTTTTTACTTTTTTAATTTTGATATCCTGTGTTCTTTTTTTATATGTTTACTACTATTCATTGCTACTGGAATTTTAATTTCAGCATCCAACATCTCCTGAAAATTTCAGCAAAATCCATCCAGTAGTTTTTGCGTAATCTTGCTAAAAATCAAACAAAAAAACACACAAACATATGCTGGCAGAAACATAACCTCCTTGATGGAGGTAATGAACGATTTAAAACAGTTTTATGACACACCTGTAACCTGTGGCTGCAGCACACAGTGCAGCTACTGCCTCTTGGTGCCTCTCCATTATTTACAGTTATCTTCATATGTGAAGTATGTAGCCAGAGGCAGCCCTGAGGATAAATCTAACAGGACCTGTTTGTGTATTTATGGTCATTTAAACTGATCAAAAACTCTAAATTCAGCACCTGTTGAACTCGTGTTAACAGGAGAATGAAGCTCTGACTGAAAACAAGGATTTTAATTATCGAGGATTCATTAAGAGAACGAATCCTCTCTGCGATAAATCAGATCTGATCTGGAGGTCTTCGTATCAGACTCTTGGCCTGAGTAAAAGCTGTTCGCAGACCCTCACCCCTCCACCCCACCCCCCTCAGGCCACAGCTCAGACGGTCCCGCTCTGAAAGGAGAAAATCCTCCGTCCACTTTTGTTTGCTCGTCACACCGGCCATCTGCCGGCTCGCGGGACGCCCCGCCACGGGCGACCCCTCCCATTCTTCACCAACAAAGACCCCCCCCACCCCCCCGGGCCCCTCCCTCGGCGGGCGTGAGGCCGACATATTGAAGGAATTCATGTGATCTGAATCATAAAAGATGTTGAACGTGCAGATGGAGGAATGCCACCTGTTCTATTAGACGATGATAATGGACGACTTTAGGACGTCTCAGACTTTTCTGAGGTTAAAGGCACAGTTCGGTATTTTTCAGAGCCTGATGGGGGGAAATTAGAGCTGTAGGCAAGAACGAATCCACAAACAGTACGCAGCAGACATTCGCTGATTCAGCTTCGTGTTTTGACTTCTGTTTGAAACCAACTGTTGAAATTCAGTCTCATGGCTTTTAGGGAGGAGCTGGGGGATGACGTCTTTTGTTGGAAACCGGTACGAGGCAGGAAACAGGAAGTCCAGATTGGCCATAAATGCACGGAAACCGAAACACCTCCTGCAGCAGCAGATACACAAACAATCCCTCACACTGCTGCCAACAGTACACACAAGTCACATCGAGACGTACCCTAGATTTAGGATTGATTTTAGTATATCAGCATGGCTTACTAAATAGGCAAGTGTACTTGTCTATTTTCAGGTCAAAAACATCCAAAACACTTCCTCTAATCCACATTTACTTAACCAGTCCAGATAAATATCTTACTTTAAGGAATGAAAGGCAGAATAGGCATTGAATTACCTCTAATGTAGAGAAAATATCTGCCAGTGAATCAAGGACAGTTTGACTCGAGGGTCTTAAAGTCAGGTTTAATATCTGCTCAAGTTAAATTTGTCTTGTCTCATTGGCAGATTATTTTACTCATTATTATAAGCAACTCAGGCCTTAATTTTAGTTTTTATATCTTCAAATAAGATCTTAATCCAGACATGTAAGGAAATTGTGGAGTAGAATAAGTCTAGTGAGATTTTTTAGTCTTGAAATTGGACAAATACTTTCACCTAGATCAGAGTTTTTCGGTGTGAATTCCCACTATGTAGAACACTCCACCTAAGGAGAGGGTACTGAACCTTTTTTTACAAAGCCTGGCCTGATAAACAAGAGTTTGGTCATGAGATATGCAGCTGCAGCCGAGAGTGCACCTGACCGCACGTGAATGCACACTCACAGGTAGTCCACAGGAGGGACTGATCCAAGGGCGTTAGCACACGAGAGATGCAGCAATACACTTAACCCCTGCTTCATATCATACCCCGGTTTCTTAAATCATGGTTTCAGTTTCTGTTCCGACAGCCTTTTGTCCTCTAATCCATTCTGAGGCACTTTAGTCTAATTTTACAGAAACAGCAGGAAGTTAGTGAAGAGACAAATACAGTACTTTTTTGTTTCTTAGCATTTTCTTCTTTCACTTTATCTTGGCAAAAGTGCACGTGAATACAGCATTCATTTTTTTCTGCTGATCTCTCATTGATCTCTCAAACCAGTTCAGCTCTGCACAAAACAGTTTTTAATCATTTACAGGATTTTGACCCTTTAAATACCAGTTGTCACTTTTTTAAAAAATTAAAGAAAACACAAAAAATAGTTATTTTCCATATAAAACATAGTATCTCCTTTACTTTTTTGGGATGTGTTTCACAAGTCTTTGGCGTAGACAGATGAATGAACCTGCACATTTTGAGGGTCATGACCCCCTGCCCTTGCTGAACTTTTGGAGAAAACAACAAAAAGTGTATGTTTTTGCATTTTGATGCTTTCACAGCAGTTTTTTTTTTGAGTGGGAACATGTTTTCAAACTGGCATTTACATGGTTAAAATCCTGAAAATGATTGATTATTTGGTACTTTTGAGCAGAGCTGCAGTGGTTTTCATTAGGGATGAACCATATTTATCAGACTGATACAATATTGGCCGATTTGGGGGAAAATGACGTCATTTTTTAATCGACCCAATATGTACATTTTATCTGATAAAAAGATAAATTCCTTAAATTGGGGAAACTGTTTGCAGGCCGTGTAGCCCCTCCATGATTAGTGTGGTCGCCCCCATGCCCCCTCAAACCCACCTGGTCCCAGACTCACAGTATGTGTGATCTGGATCAGGTTCAGGGATATGCTCCAGGTGGCCCTGTATCCAGCGGCTGACCTGAGCATTGGACAAAGGTCCTGCCAACAAGATCCAAAATGGAGTCCAGCCGGTGTCTCTGGTCTCTAGTGACCTTCAGATCACTGTCTGTCAGGTCTTGGAACAATAATTTATGCTTATTGTCTGTCTCCTGCAGACAGACTGATTGATTTGATGGAAAAACTATTAAGCATTAATAAACATCATAATCCCTGCCATGGAGCCTCTGAACAGGGCAGTCTGAGTCCCTCTCATGCTCCTGCAGGTCTAAGTTCTCTAGACTGTGAAGCAGGATGAGTCTTGAATGTCTGAAATGTGCCAACATTTGTCAAAGGTTTTTCCAAAGTCTACAGCGACGGTCCAGGCTACGCACTGAAGCAGGAATGCTGTTAATTGTGGAGTGATATAATATATGAAACACACCCGCAGTGTTTCCATGGAGCTGCCCTGAGGCTGCTAACACACACACACACAGAGCTCTGTAACGACAGGCCAAACATGAGTCCCATCTCTGAAGATTTAAGGAGACGTTATGACTGCAGAAAGCACTTCAGAGAAAAACTGAATCTGTTAAAACAATCACTGGAGCTGATCAAAGTTTACTTTTACTAGAACCACACTTTACATATTTGGCTTTTCCTGGAAATATTTGTCAAATGTTTTCTTTGCTGTTCCAACTGATTGGTCACAAGATGTTCAATGGCCACTTTATTAGGTACAGGCTGGTCCCCCTTCTGCCTCCAGAGTTCCTCCTGAGAATCTCCAGCTCCACCACATCCCAAAGGCGCTTTCTGACTGAAATAAGCCACCAGGTCGATAAAAACAAGCCCCAAACAAGCAACCTACAGCTATTTTTTATCCTAATGTAATATATTACCTTTTTAAGAAAAGAGAAATCTACATAAAGCACATTGATTTTCATCTACATTACATTTCAAACTCACAGTGACATTTTTTCTTATTTGCCTCTTAATTTACTTCTTCAACATCCTTTTCTTTATACAGAAGTGAAGGGAGAGGCTACTGTCATTTCTAACTCTGTTATCACTAAACAGTTTGTCTAGCCTTGATTTTTGTAACCAAACAGACATAGTCAGGCTTTTATCTAAGCTTTAGGTTGATCCTCTACAGCTTTATTATGGTGGAAACAGTAACAGCTACATTAGAAATAAATTTATTCTGGCTGTAAGGATGTCTTTTTGGTGGAAACATCATTTTTGCCTCTTTTTACAGTCAAATTTACTTTTGTTTGTGTCACTTCTGAAGTGAGTTTATATTGATTTATACTGGCCCAAATGAACAACTGCGCTTTTGGAACAAGCCCAAAAAAATGCAACTTGCAACTGCCAATATTTACAAGCAACTTTTCAAAAAAAGAAGCCCAAAGTCGCTTATAATAAGCAGACCTGGCAACTATGCACTGGAGTACAGTGAGCTCACTGTCATGTTCAAGAAACCAGTTTGAGAAGATCTGATCTTTGAGACATGGAGCATCATCCTGCTGGAAGTCTCCATTTGATGGGTCCACTGTGGTCCTACAGGGATGGACATGGTCAGCAACAATCCTCAGGTAGACTGTAAGGTGCCAAGGAAATGTCCACAACACCATTACACCACCACCACCTGCCTAAAATGTTTTTACAAGGCAGGATGGATTCATGCTTTCATGATGTTCACACCAAAGTCTGACTCTACCATCTGAATATGGAGCAGAAATCCAGACTCATCAGACCAGGAACATCTCTAGTCTTTCCAAAGTCCATTCGTCTAATCAGCTGAATTTAAGGGTCAGTAAAATCTGTCTGAAGTCATCATTTGGCCTTAAATCGATGTTTTCTGTCCTTCATGTTAGAATGAGACCTGCAGACGCAGCTTTTTCCACAGGCGACCCTCTTTAGGACAAATTGTGCCGTCTCGTCTTGGGGGGAGGGGGTCGTGTTGTGTTTTTGCAGGGGGACGCCAAGTAGTGCTTATAGCCCACCCCCTCCCCATGGGAACGCACTCAGCAGCAGCAGCAGCCTCGATAAGAGGAGGAGGAGGAGGAGGGGGTCTGCAGCTACTCGCTCTCCATCACAGGAAGTGTGCCTGGCCCCGGGTGCAGCAGTAGGTGGGTGGGTGGGGGCCTGTTTCCTGTCCCGGCTGACTGGGGTCCTTGTCCTGGCACTGCTGGCAGACGGGTGGGGTCCCCTCGGACTCGAGGTGGGGCCGAATGTTGTGTTTGGTGTGGTCAGTGCAGCTGCTTCCTCCTCTGCAGAGCATCAGGGATGGAGAACACTGAGGCTCATTTTCTGAAACATCTGGATCAGCTGCTTCGCGAGGACGTGGTGGGGGTCCAGTCAGGAGTTTCAGGAGCGTTCAGGTGTGGCGATAAAGGAGAGTGAGCTGCATCAACCGAGCATTTTTAAGCACAAACCTCTGGTGTTAAAAAGCCCTCTGAGCATATTGGGGGTGTGTGGTTGTATTTTCCATTGTATTCAATTTTCTACTTTTTATTTAATTTAATTTATTTTGTTTCTTCATTTCTATGTGAAGCACTTTGTGCAACATTTTGTACGAAAAGTGCTCTACAAATAAAGTTTGATTGACTGATTGATTGATTATTATCTTATTCAGGATTTCCAGAATTTGCTGTGACAGGCAGCAGCGTGGTGATTTTGTTGCAATATATAACAAGTTTCAGACCTCTCTGGAGCTTCTTTTCTAAAAAAGCACCTATGATCTGATTTAAAGCTGAACATTATCACAGTATATAATATAAACATTCATCAGATATGTGTGTTTATTTACAAATACATGCTCTCACCTTTATGTTTACCATCACCATTTAGAAATATCTTCAGATTAAATTCACAGATTCATTCATATAGTACCAGATCGGTTAGTCATCTTCACCTTTCTTTCTATAAAACTAAACACGGTCAGTTTTCCATCAAATATCGTGGTGTACAAATATGGAATAATAAAAGACATGTAACAGAGAGCTCGTCATCACTACAAACTTTTAAAACTGTCTTTACGTTTAATTCATGAAGCTCAGTTTTATTTAAGTCTTAAATTTGTTCAAATTTTGTCAACTATTTTATAATCACTATATTTCTGTTTGTGTGTTGAACCTGCTTATTTTTGTTATTCTGTTGATTTGTGTTTCTTTTCCAAACATGAATGAACACATGTAGGTGTGTGCATGTATTAGTTTGTGTTCTTACTGAAATCTTGACTGTTTTTTATTTTTTATTTTTCTTCTCATAGAGAGGTGAGGTCCCTTGCATAAGCCTGATGGCTTCTTGACCTCTCCTGACACATTTACTTTTTAAACATTTCCAGTTTGATTTTATGTTATCACTTATTGTGCAAACCAAGTAAAAATAAATTAATAAATACTTGCTGGAAATATTGAGTTAATGTTTAGCATCACGTCTACGTTCCTTCTGCTTCAGAGTCTTTCTCTCACCATTTGCTACGACTGTTCCTCGCAGAAACCAACATGAGCTTGGCTGAAGTCTCTTTAATTGATCAAAATAAATCTATCATAATCATATTCCCTCACACTTGTACCTTGAACCATGAGCAGAGGCAGGAGTAAGGGGGCTGTAAACCAACACGCACCTCCCCGAGCGTGTCAGGATTAACTCTGACATATTGTTGTTTCAGCCCAGCCCTGTAGATAACCTCTGCTGTTTGAGCCAAACTACATTTGACCCTCTTTAGATCAGATTAAACTCTGTTTAACTCCACAGCAGCGCCGACTCTGTCAGCCTGAGCGACACCAAACTGACACTTCATTCAATTAACCCTCGATCAGAGAGAGACGAGACGTGTCGCAGCTGCTGAACGGCATGCTGGGAGAAAAGAGGGTGAGGGTGATGACGGGGGATGATGTGTGCGTCTGTAACAAAGAAGATGTTTAGGTGACGTCTGTTTGAGGGCCGAACCATCTTATGTCAGGTTATCTGATGCTTTTAAAGACCAAATATCACCGTCAAGCTCCAAACTATCTGATCTGCTGTCAGTCATCAGTCATATAAATAACGGAGCTTAAACTGTTAAAGGGATACGCCAACAGTTTTTGTTTTTCTGTCATGCCTCACTCATGAGTCCATAACAAGCAGATAGACTCCAATTCCTTTGACTGTGCTGCAGTAACAAGGAAGAGACGGGCAGAGCTCGCCCACTGCTAATTAGCTTCGCTCCAACACTTGGAGTCAATGGGTAGTGTTAGCCTGCCTCTGCCTACAGTCATCAGATAAACTCTTCAGCAACTCTATCTATTTTTGGACTAATATAAGCACTTTATGTAATTTTCTAAAGAAATACATACAAAACTAAACCACAGGGCACAAGTGCAAACCACCACAGACGTGCTTGGAAGTAGGTCAGCAAAACAAATCACATTCACAAAAATGAGTCACAACAAGCACACAGGAGTAGAGATGATGAAGAGTTTATCTGATGACTGTAGGCAGAGGTAGGCTAATGCTACCCATTGATGTCTATCTGCTTGTCATGTAATTGGGAGTGAGACAAGACATGAAAACAAAAAAATATTGGCGCATCCCTTTAAAAATATAAGGTGAAGAAAGAATATCAGTGAATCAACCTCAAACACTCACCAGCCCCTGAATAAGGTACATCCATTTAACTGCCCGTCAAAGAAAATAGCTGATAGGCCAGTTACATGGCTGTGACATAATGCATTTAATCATACAGACATGTACAAGAGGACATCAGAGCGAAGAAGGAAGGCGATTTAAGTGAATTAAGAAGCTTTGAAGGCAAAATGAAGTCCAGTCTTGTTCTAGCAAGGTGTACCTAATAATGTGGCCATGATTGTGCTCTGTAATGAGATCCTCTT
This sequence comes from Cetoscarus ocellatus, assembly GCA_037902135.1. NCBI lineage: Eukaryota > Metazoa > Chordata > Actinopteri > Labriformes > Labridae > Cetoscarus > Cetoscarus ocellatus. The sequence continues at coordinate 519,784 of JBAMNC010001591.1, read as the reverse complement.
CCTGTCCGGCTCAACAGGATCTCTGCTTTATGACATGCTCTCAAGGCTCAAAGGTATGAAACCATTTCAAGGCTTAAATCACTTTACATGGACTCCCTGGGGCCCCTGGAGGTCCCACAGGTCTTAATCTTCGGGGGGGTTGGCCAGGCTAACTGGTCTAAATGAGCTGCACCATGACAACAGGCCCGGCTCTGAGTCTTTAGTGAGAGCGTGTCGGTGACAGAGAGCTGAAGTGTGAGGGTCGAATGGACCACACTCGCCCTTTGTCCTCAGAGAGAGAGAGAGAGACGAGTGTCTTCTTTCATTCAGAGTCCAGATGCTGCAGAGGGGCCCCTGTGGCCCCCCAGAAACATCCATCAAACACAAGAGAGAGTCAGAGAGAGGGAAAGAGGGCTGACAGTGATGCTGTGAGGGAGCTGCATGAGGACAGGAGGGCTTTTATCAGGTCCATACATTAAATCAGATCTGAGCTGCAGTGACTGTAGAGAGATGGTTTTTGTTCTTCCCCCAAAATCACTGATCCGACAAACATCAGCCAGAGTGCAGAGAAAGCACGAGGACACCATTTTAACATAGACCGTGAGATGAGGGCTGTAGCAAATTTCCTGTGAGTTGGTGAGGGAGGATTGTGCTTTTAGCTCCACCTTTTGGGGTTGGTTTGATACGTGGGATGGCACAGGTTGGTTATTTGGGTACCTTTTCTCCTTATTTGACACCAGAAACACCTGGAATTTAGTACCAAGTTGAACTGAAAACAGCTTAAGGGACTAAGATTTATCGATCAGGTTATATCTGTAGAATAGAATACAATGCCCTTTATCGTCATCAATTTACAACAAGATTGGAGAGTTTCTCCTTCAGTGCAATCAGATAATTATACAAATTATGCAAGATAAAATCCAACTCCTTATACAATATAAAATATTAAAAAAAGGATAAATATTAGAAATACATGAATGTGAATGTATTATATTACAGAGGGTACAGGAGGAAAAACTTTGAGATGACAGAACATCTGAGAGGGGTATCTGATTATCAGTTTTAGAAACTGATTAGTTTATAAAGAGAAATACCCTGCACTGCCCTGTTGTTTGTGATTTCAGCTCTTTATGAATAAAGGATTGCACCATGCCTTCCAGCTGGAGGAGTTTCTGGATCCTTCTACAGAAAAACGAACAACCACACATGGACGGTGCTTTCTGACTGATGTGTCCATTAAAAGAGCATGTGTTGTTTTCAACTCTGTGAAAAGTCTAATTAGTTCTGATTAAACAGAGACAAAGAGACAAATGTTCAATAATGAAGTTATTCACTTAGAGCTCTAAAAGAGTCCGTCTGCCTGCACAGCTCTGAGCCAAGAGGAGACAAAGACAAACATCTGAGTCCGTGCTGAAGTTAAGTTCACCTGCAGCGCTCATTAATCTTTATTTAACGCTCTGAGTCTGATCATGGTTTACAGCTTTACTCTGCGCTGACCGTGGTCCACAAACATACACAGAAATTAGAGGAGATCGAGGTGAGCCAAGAAAACTGGAGCACAGACCACAGAGTAAACAGAGACTGAACGAGCTCAAACAAACTGAGCTGAAGGTGTTTCAGACCACATCCACTCTAATCGGACTTTTTAACACAGTCATAAATGTGATTTTCATTAACATTCTGGGGAACGTAAAGGTCTGAAAAACTGTTTTCTGCTCGATTGTTTTCTTGTTTTGTAGAACACATATCTATGCAAGAGTGTTAGGATCAGACATGAAAAAAATTATCATAATAACGTCCATAATAAACTTCACAAGTCATAAGGTCAAAAAATGTCCAAATGTAGAGACTTCTGTTAATCTACGAAAACTGACTTAGATTTCAATTTATTACAGATTAGATGAGACAGAACTTTATTTATCCCTTTGGAAGACTCCCTCAGGGAAAATAAGAATCCAATAGCACCATTTACAGCAGATAGAAAGATGTATATATAAAAAGATAGATATAAACAGAAATAGAAATAAATAGAAATAAAAATAGAGATATGGCTACTGGGTGGCTACTACTGTCATCAATTTGACTTTTTATTTCTTATAATAAATTGTGACATTAATATTCCTTCTCTAACTTTCTTTCCCTTCTGTCTCTTATGGCATGGTGCAGGGATGACATAGTTGTCTAACCTTTGCAGTGCAGCTGGATCCATCTGACTGAATGTCTTTAATCAGGCCAAACCGTATTCAAGTTGTTTTGTCTCTGTGGTCATACATTTATTAATACATTCTTATGACAATTTCACAACATAAATATTTTGACAGCACAGGTTTTCCTAAAAAAAAAGGATGTCTGTGACTTATTGTGCTTTAAAGGTTTGAGGTTTGATGATTATGTTTATTATTCAAAAAAAAATATTAGGTGAATTGAAAGATAGCAGAGGCTTGGAGTTGCAAGGGTTAAGGAAAGAGGATTTCCACCAACCACACGCCACAAAACTACCTGAGGCTTTCTTCTCATTTTCATTTCATACTCTCATTGGATCTTTACCCTGAAACTGCAGCTTTTTGTCTAAAGCATAAATAATGCCGATAAATGACATTTTCTTTGTTATTTTTTGTATCAGTATCTCCTGATTTAGCTAAAAACAGCATTTAATTCTTGACAAAGCTTATTGATTTTGCTTTGAAGTCTATTAAAACAGCACTTGGTTTGCCGAACAGGCCTCAGGCTGTGGGTTATGAAATGCTTCTCTGTTGCTGTGACATCAAACTCGATCACGGTTGGATCACCAGAGATGTGGAAATAGCACAAAAACCTGACAAAGCCTTTCCTTTAACTGCACTGATGTTTATGAAGGTCAGAAACTCTGGCTTTTAGGTAAATAATGCGAACAAACATCTGTATTTATTCTATCCGTCTCAAACTTCTTGAATCATTCTGTTTTTCAGGAGGACAAATGTCTCTTGTTCTGCTTTACAGATTCACAGTAACAGAGCTCACAGTCCTTCAGGCTCATGATTGAGGATGTGATCAGTTAATCAGAGATAAATTCAATCCCTCAGCCTGGTTTGGTTCTTGCAGATCAGCCTGCAGAGCCCTGGAGGAATGTGAAAGCTTTGACAGTCCGTCGAGGTGAAAGGAGGATTTCAAACACAAACTTGTTTTCTGAGGTCCGAGCGGCGAGCAGGGTCGTGGAAATGATTCTGATCAGACCGAGCAGCCGAGCCGGGCTGAGAAAACACCTCAGAGACAGGCAGAGACCAAAGAGGGGCCCGAGGTGGAGTCCTGTGCTGAGTCGGCAGATTCAGAGAGTTGTCAAAATTCATTTAGATCACTCTGCAATGAATAATGAAGAAACTGTAGACCATCACCATCAGTTTATACTTTAACAAAAAGGGGGTTCGTGCCAGAAAGCGCTGTGACATCCTCACAACAAAGGAAGTCCGCTTCAAGTTTGTGGCTTTTTGTCACAGTAAGGAGACGAGTTTGCCCCGGTGGCACTGAATAGATAAATTAAGAGCCACATAAGAAAAAATGTCACTGTGAAATTGAAATGTAATATAGATGAAAATCAAAACAAACTCTATGTAGATTTCTCTTTTTTAGAAAAGGTGGTATCTCACATTAAGACAAAAAACAGCTGGCTTGTGTTGGGCTTCTTTTTATCGACCTGGTTGCCTCAGCTGAAAAATCTGGTGGGTGTTCTGTTCTCGGTTAATTTGCCTCAGACCAGAACCGCAGCCCCTTACTGACAACTCTCACATGACACCTCAATCATTTGCATCTTTCTAGTCACCTAGGCTTTATTTCCAGCTTTAGGATCAGCCATCTGTGAGCTGAGGAAGCCTTTAGGAGAAGAGTCCAGTTACCAGCAGAGAAAAATGCTCAGAAGATGATGAGGGTATTCGACACAGAAATGAAACCCCTCGCTCTGTGGGCTCTGTGATACTGTATGTTTTCCCAATCCCTCCTCGGCATCAACAGTATGCTCCTTTAGTTTGGAGGTGGAAACATCCTTTTCTCTACACAAAAGTGAAGAGAGGGGCTACTGTTATTTATAACTCTGTTATCACTAAACAGCCTATCTGACCTTGACTTTTGTAACCAAACAGACATAGTCAGGCTTTTATCTAAGTTTTATGTTGATCCTCTACAGCTTTATTCTGGTGAAAACAGTAACAGCTACATTAAAAATACATTAATTCTGACTATAAGGATTTCTTTTTGGTGGACACAGTAAAATATGCATCTATGTTTAGAGTGGGACGAAATAGTTTGTGTAACTTCTGAAGTGAGTTTTCAAGCCCAAATGGGCAACTGCACTTTTGGAACAAGCTCAAAAATTGCAACCCACAATTGCCAATAATTACAAACAACTTTTCAAGAAAAAGAGAAGCCCAAAGTCGCTCAGAATGAGCAGACCAGGCTTATTTAACTCTACGTTCAAGAAAAGCTAAATTTGGTTTGCACATTTTGGCTAAAACAGTGATAAAACAGAGACAGGGTGATTTCTTTAAAAGTATTTTGCACACAGAAATAAGTGGAGCCAATTTTATCTTAATCTTATCCATGAAAACATTTCAAACTGGTGTTTCTTTGTACAAAAATATATATTTTTCCCCGTGGAGGTCCCAGAAGGGGCTCAACTCTTCTCAGGTGAAACCAGGGGGGTAGGTGCACTCTCGGCTTCACACTGACCAATCCTGGGACAAACTGCGCCAACATCTGTCGGCTGAATGGGAATTTCCCTCCTGCTTGTAAACAACGTGACGTCAACAACACACACACCGACACTCAGAGAGGACACGCTGGTTTCCTCTGAGCTACTTTAGATCCAAACACCTCAGAGGGGTCACACATCCCGTCACACACACTTCCTGTCCTGCTGTCCCTGCAAACACACCGAGCTTCAACCCTCCCAAAGGGAAACCACCAGAGCAAAGTCACACCTGGATTAATCATCTGTCAGGACATGGTTTCCTGACTGAACATCACGTTGCTGAAGATAAACTGAGCAGCTCGGTGGTCTTACATAAGAGCACGAGAGTCAGAAACCACAAGAATCTGAGATGAGGGCCCTCTCTCTTCTTTTTCTTTTCTTATTACACAACTGCTGGAGAAACAGAGGCTGGAAAACAATGACGACGGGAAGCAGAAATGAGGAAGGAACCACGCCAGAGGAAATCAGAGGAAAGAGAGACGAGGAGGAGAAGGAGGAGGAGGGGCTGCAGGGAGGAGACCGAGGAGCAGGCTGAGCAACAAAGGAAACATGATGAGCATGTGACTTATTAAAAACCACATTAAGGCTCCTAAATTACAGGGTAAAACACTTAATAAGGAATTAGCTGAAAATGTCCTGTGAATCCCCTGCTCTGTCTGAACTTTGATGTTTTATCTGAAGTGAAACTGGATCATGATCTTACGTCGAGTTAAGACTCCTCAAATGTCTGTCCTGCAGTGTTCTGACCTTTGCATTCACATGTTTCACAAACCCTGATTTCAATGAAGGTGGGACGATGTGTAAAACATAAATAAAAACAGAATGCAATGATTTGCATGTACTTTTAGACCTATATTCATCTGAATACACTACATAGACAAGAAACTGATGTTCAAACTGATATATTATATATTGATATTCTCCAATTTAGAATTTGATGCCTGCAACATGTTCCAAAAAGCTGGGACAGGTGCAAAGAAGACTGGAAAAGTTGGAGAATAAGGTGAACAGGCTAACTGGAAACAAGTGAGTGTCATGATTGGGTAAAAAAAAAAGGAGGGATTTCATCATCTACAGTCCATAATATCATCAAAAGATTCAGAAAATCAGGAGAAATCTTTGCCCATAAGAAAACCAACATTGAATGCCTGTGACCTTTGATCAGGGAGCTCTGCATTATAAAGCAGCATCATTCTGTAAAGGATATCAGCACGTGGGCTCAGGAACACTTCAGAAAACCATTGTCAGTTAACACAGTTCATCTCTACATCTACAAGGTCAAGGTCAAACTCTACCATGTAAAGACAAAGACAAATATCAACAACACCCAGAAACACCGCCGGCTTCTCTGGGCCAAGCTCATCTGAGATGGACTGAGGCAAAGTGGAAAAGTCTGCTGTGGTCTGAGTCCACATTTCAGACTGTTTTTGGACATCATGGACGTGGTGTCCTCCAGGCTAAAGAGGAAAAGGACCATCCAGACTGTTATCAGAGCAAAGGTCAAAAGACAGCATCTGTGATGGTATGGGGGGGTGTTAGTGCCCATGGCATGGGTAACCTGCACATCTGTGAAGGCTCCATTAATGCTGAAAGGTACATACAGGTTTAGGAGCAACATGCTGCCGTCCATGAGACGTCTTTTCATCAGGTTGTCACTCTGGCAAGAAAAGTCAGAGTCAACCTGGGCTGTGTTCATACATGTAGCTCATCCAAAAATGCTTTTCAGGATTTTTTCTTTTAATTTGTTTAAAATTACTGCTGCTTATGCTTTGAGGTATCTTGTACACAAACTCAAAAAACAACAAAAATCGCTGACAAAAACATAAAATCCTTGGTGGGGCCAATAAACTGTTTGTTAGACACAAAGAGAAATTCAGACAGGTCACCAGGACTAAGGAAATGTATGATTTTCTGTAATTCCACGAGGAAAATAATAATTATTCTTTTTGCTTTTTGGGAGATTCCCTCTGAGTATCTAATCTAGTGCTCTTCATGTTTCATGCCGTCATGATGATTTTGAGAACTGAGCTTCCTGACAGTCCTAACAAATCCTTTAGGAAGGACTACAAGACAGGAGGACTGAAGATTTGTGGAAACACATAAAAGTGACCATCAGAATAAACTCTCTGTCTGTGGGCATCTCTTGGTTTTTCCACTGCAGGGCTGATTTGTGAAGTCCTGGAGTAACCAAACCAAAAACCCACCGAGCAGAAGACGGAAAAACTCCCCGAGCAGAGCGGTGACAACATGCTGCCCTCATGTTATGGAAATTTGAAGAGAAGAAACGCATCAGGAGAGATCTTTGAAGCTGGAGGGGTGGAGGGACAGACTGAGGATTGGACAGGATATGAGAGAAAGGTTAGCGGATATGTTTCCAGTCCGAGCAAATCCTCTTTTGGCTCTGTGTGAGCCTTTTTATGAAACATTAGAAAAAATAATTAGAGAGGAGGAAAGAGCTCCACTGGAAGTCACAATGAAATGAAGAACGACCTTTTCACCTGCTGGAGGAACTGCTCCATAATGATTTTAGCACAAGAGGGGAGATTTCTTTAAAGGAATAATCCTGAATTATTAAACACCGGATCATTTCTACGCCTCCATGCAGGCGGAGGCTGAGGCCACGCTCATTAGGTTGTTAGCTCAAAATACTGAGTGAATTCTAGTAAACTGGATAACTTCAGGTCACTTTATTTGTACCTGTGGGTAAACTTGATTTGCAGCCAGAGAAATAGAGACATCCATTATAACATTAATTACTAACAAGGTTGCCAGATTTTTCTACTGAAATAAGCAACCAGGTCAATAAAAGCAAGCCCAAAACAGGCAACCTCTGGAGATTTTTTTTGTCCTAATGTGATACATTACTTTTTAAAAAAATTTTTTTTAACATAAAGCGTCTTTTGATTTTCATCTACATTACATTTCAGTTTCACGGTGACATTTTTCTTTTTTGTCTCTTAATTTACTTATTTAACATCCTTTAGTTTGGAGGGGAACATCCTTTTCTTCATACAGAAGTGAAGAGAGGGACTACTGTTATTTATAACTCTGTTATCACTGAACAGTCTAACCTTCATTTTTGTAGCAAACAGACAAAGTCAGACTTTTATCTAAGTTTTATGTTGATCCTCTACAGCTTTATTCTGGTGAAAACAGTAACAGCTACATAAGAAATAAACTTAATTCTGGCTATAAGGATCTCTTTTTTTTGGAAACATCATTTTTGCCTCTGTTTTTACAGTAAAATTTGTGTTTTTGTTTGGAGTGGGAGAAAATAGTTTGTGGAGCTTCTGAATTGGGTTTATATTGGTAGTGGGTTTGGGGGCACAACAAGCTCAAATGAGCAACTGCACTTTTGGAATAAGCCCAAAAAAACGCAACGTGAAATTGTCAATATTTACAAGCAACTTTACAAAAAAAGAAGCCCAAAGTTGCTTACAATAAGCAGACCTGGCATCTATGACTACAAAACAGATGTGACACAAAGCAGCATAACAGACAAATTTAATATACTGACAACAATTAAAATCCATAAAAACTATAAAAACTATAAAATGTTTCAGTGCTTCAGGTTCCAAAAATCAGGGAAAAAAGAGAAAGACAGATATCAACTCATAAAATCAATTTAAAAATCAAGTTGACAACTCCATGAACAAAGCCAGGGTAAAACAAATGAAGACTTGAATAAATAAATAAATAAATAAACAATAAATAAACAAATAAATAAACAATTCGTTCCCCTCATCCCGTCTCCACTAGTTTCCAAGGTCACACATCGAAAGGTCAAGGTCATGTCTTCATCATTGCTCGTGAATTAAGTCTTCTGAATGCGATATATATCAAGAAACACTGAGTTTTTCATCATCATGTACATAAATGTTCATGCCAGCATGAGGATGAACTTTTTAGTTTTTAGAGGTTAGAGGTCAAAAGTCAAGGTCGTGAGGTCTCATGTTTACAACTTACAAAGAAATTATTTTAAAGAGGTTATTTCCAACAGTTCCACAATTGTTCTCGAATAGTCTGTTTAGATTCTGGAGGTTAAAAATCAAGAGCTTATCTGGCTCAAAGGAAGTGCTTACATTCTGATAGTCTCAGGTCAAAAGTCAAAGCCGTGGGATCACATCCCACGGTCACATCTTGATTAAGAATTAAGATTATCGGGCTGTTTTTGTCCCGACTGTCCCCCTTCCCGATCAAGGACGGCAAACTCCAGATCATCCTCTGTCTTCTAAGATTATCCTATAAGATTATCCTGTGGTCTGAGGTGTGTTGAGAGTGAAGTTGTTACAATAATCAGCTTGACAATCGTAAATATTAAACTTGTTCAACATTTACAACCAAAAATCTTCATGTGTGTGGGGAACATCGCCGAGTCCTGGTCTGGTTTTGAGGTCATACGTCTAAGTTTCTGGTCATGGAGACTCATTTTCTTCTTTTGCATGTAAACACAATATCTTAGGATCGCTCCAGGAATTTTCTTCTAACTTTCCTCAAATGGGACCTTTAAGGACTTAAAAATCTTAATTTCCAAACAAACTGACTGTACAAATGTGTCCTCACAAAGCAATCATACATGTAACTGACGACATACCAGACTTGTATGAGTGTGGATGGGGAGGGGGGCGAGCGAGGAGTTTGTTATGATGTGGGAACAGAGAGAGAGAGAGAGAGAGAGGGAGTATTATGTGAGTAATTGGAAGCAGCTGTGAGGGGAACACTGATCCTGGAGAGCCGAGCTGGACGCTGATCTGAGGGCAGAAACACGATGACGTAACGCAAACTTTAGATACAAACACACTCATTCAGAGGTTTTAATTAAGCTTTTTAATTCAACCAGCAGTTTATAAAACCATAATGTTCATTTTAAAGACCAAACAGCTGAAGCCACTGTAGGTGAAGATAAACCCAGGCATAAAAGGAAGTACTGCATTTTAATAAAGCCAAATTAAATCCAGATAAACAAGTTTCCCCTCCCTCAGGTGAAATATTAATGTCATCCTGCCTTAATTTGATTTGACTTCATTTATTATAAATTTTGGGGATTAGATGGCTGTAAACAGGAAGAGCAATGTTCCTGTGATGACAGATGCTTCAGGCTTAAACTTTAGCTAGGGTTGTTTATTAGTTTGCAGACGTCTGCATCAACTGATATATGGAACTGTCCGTCTGGAGTGTCAGGTTAACAGACTACAGTCCTGTCTTTATTCTCTCACTTAAGCTAAATTTAGAAAAGAATCAAATAAATTAAACATGAATAAAAGTTAGTTAAACAGAGGGTTATTTTCTATTGTTTCAAATGGGAGAGAGGCTCGCAACAACAGATTTTGTCTAACCTATTTACTGTGATTAAGGTGGTCGGGCTTAATAGAAGATCACTTCCTGTAAAAGGCAGTGCTTGACAAAAGGTCAATAGGTCACAGATCTCCTTGATCATCTCTTCAGGGCAAACAGAAATGATGCAATGAGTGATTTACAAAAGTGAACAGTTTTGTCTCCTTGTGCATTTAACACACTTATGTGCAGGTAAAGGGGCTGAGCATTACTTTGCTGCTATGATGGATGTTTTGATTCATTTCGAGAGGTCAACAGTGACGCTCCCATGCACAAGGAGGTCATGCAAACACACAAAGACCCATCTGACCAGGGAGTCTAAAGCATGTGACCTCCTATCTGCCGCACCATCGTGCAGCCCATTACCAAATTAATACATAAGAATATTAAAAAGTGCCATGCTCATGATTTACGGTCTTTGCAGCGACATGTATCCCTACAAATGCACTGCACCATCCCTTCCAGTGATCAAATATTGGCTGCAAAGGTTCCCACTTCATTTCATGCTCATGTCAATTTTTTTTCCGCTGCCGTCTGCAAAATCCCCCCTCACCCCTCCCCAAGGTTTTACCAAAGCTCCCAGTCCTGCAGACAGATGACTCCTGAAATTACAGCTGCAGGCTCCAAACAAACCAAATAAACCCCACTATCATGAGCTGCTCACAGTTTCCTCCAGCCTCTGACAAATCAGAGTGCGTTTGTGTGCTCGCTGGGAGATTGCTCTATTATTCAGACGCTTAATCTGCCTGTTCTGAGGAAATTACTGAAGCCAAACTGAGCCTCTTCTCATTATTTTTCTGCAGCTTGTTTAAAAACACTTAAATCATCATTTTCTCGACTCTCTGCTGTTTGGAGTCTTTAAATGGAGCAGCGTGGAGCTCAGCTGAGTCCATAACAGCCCGTCCAAACCACAAAGTGGAATAAAATAAACAGCGCTGGTGTTTGCCATGAACAGTGTTGTCCTTGTTACATTTGGGTCGAGGAATGTCGCTCTGCAGCTCAGTGTTGACGTTTAGGACCGCCGAGCTCAAAGAGGCTTTAATTTGACCTGCACGTGAGTTCAGAGTCAGACTGCTGCAGAGTTTCCTGACTGCTGACACTTTATTTAGAAACAAAACCAACTTTAACCTCTGGTATTTATGCTGACAAAAATAAAACATCATAATCTCAAGCTGCTGAAGCTCCCGACAAGCTAATCATCAGGGCTCTGCTGGAGACAGACGAAACGAAAAACATGATCAAATGCTGTATGTTGTGTTTTAAGGCCAGTTTACACTACAACGTTGTCCCAAGAAACAGAAAAGATTTTTCCTTTGGGTTTTCACAAGTGCTCCACGTTCACACGACGACGGTGTGATAATAATGCGCGTTCACACAGATCTGCGAGAACGCCTGAAAACGCGGTAGCGTGCATGCCAGACCAGTAGTTGGAAATGTAAGTTTTTGGTGTCCTTGGTGAATATAACAAACGCGTCTCTGCTGGTCAGAGTATTGAAGCAGCAAATCCACATTTTGTTTGAGGAGCGACAACAAACGGAGCACAGTTAGCAGCACAGACCGGGCACCATTCTCGTCTAAATGAAAGGCGCAGCTGCAACAAAAACTCTCATTTTGGAAGTTTTCATTGTCATTAAAACGAGCCTTTAGCCTAGGGTGACCATGTTCTGAAAACCCAAAAAGAGGACCCTCAGCAGCATGTGTTGCGTCACGTGGCATGCACACTCAACATCTTGACAGGTAGGTTCACTGGAGTATTGCCAGTGGTCCAGTGCAGCACTTTATTATAAACGTTATAAATAACAGGAGCCCCTCCCTTCACTTCTGTAAAAAAGAAAAGGATGTTCCACCTCCAAACAAAAGGATGTTGAATAAGTAAAATTAAGATACAAATAATAAAAAAGTCACTGCGAGAGTGCAATGTAATGTAGATGAAAATCAAAACATGCTTTATGTAGATTTCTCTTTTTTTTTAAATAAGTAATATCTCACATTAGGATAAAAAAAAAATATCTGGAGGCCGCCTGTTTTGGGCTTGTTTTTATTGACCTGGTTGCTTATTTCAGTCAAAAAATCTGGCAACACTGAGCCCAGCCTTCCTGAGCATTGTTGCTGACCGTGTCCATCTCTCTATGACCACAGTGTGCCCATCCTCTGACGGAGACTTCCAGCAAGAAAACTTAACCTGCCTCAAAGCTCAGACCATCTCACACTGGCTTCCTCTACTTCAGTTATGCACACAAAGGTGGCAACTGTCCTTCCAATGTTTCCAGACCTTTTTTACAATTTCAAGTCAAGGCACTGCTAATCCTCCTCTCATACCACAGGGTCCTGGTATGATACTCTTTAGGACCACCAGTTAACTCTGTTATCGTTAAACAGTCTGTCTAACCTCGATTTTTGATACCAAACAGACATAGTCAGGCTTTTGTCTAAGATTTATTTTGATCCTCTTCAGCTTTATTGTGGTGAAAACAGTAACAGCTACGCTAGAAATAAATTTAATTCTGGCTATAAGGATTTCTTTTTGGTAGAAACACAACTTTTGCCTATTTTTACAGTAACATTCACATTTGTGTTTGGAGTGAGACAAAATAGTTTGTGTAACCTCTGAATTGAGTTTATAGTAGAGTGAGCATCAGATCCCTCCTGAGTTTGGGAGCACAACAAGCCCAAATAAGCAACTGTACTTTTGGAACAAGCCCAAAAAACACAACCCACAACTGCCAATATTTACAAGCAACTTTTCAAAAAGAAAAGCCCAAAGTCACTTATAACAAGCTGACCTGGCAACTATGGCTGGGCTATATAAACAATGCACAATTGGCACAAAAGGAGCCAAAGTGTGCCCACACCATCACAGCAGCAGCAGCAGCAGCAGGCTGAATCGTTGATCCAAGGCAGGATGGATCCATGCTTTATGATGTTCACTCCAGATTCTGACCCAAACATCTGAATGTAGCAGCAGGAATCCAGACTCATCAGACCAGGCAACATTTTCCTAGTCTTCTTCTTCGTAGACAGGACTAAAGGTAACTCAATACTCAATAACTCAGTAACTCAGAGACAGAGACTGTTGTTCTTAAATGGAAAATTCTCCCTCCCTGTCCCTCAAAGAAAAACATAAAAGCATCAGAAATAAAAGAAAAACTAAGAGTCATCATGTCTTGAGGATGTTTCCTCAGCACGTGAGCTGGACGAGGTTTTGCTTTGGAGGAAAACTATGGCTGGTCTCCTGGACTGCAGGGAGACACCTGACACAGACACAAACTCACTCAGTGGAGGTGAAGCCATTAGTTTGTTTTTCTGCCGTCATGGCGGGCAGGCGGCCGAGCGTGGCCACAGCAGCAGCTGAAGAAGAAGAAGGGCCTCTGTGTTCGTCTGGAATGTGCGGCGGATTTTCTACCTAATTAACCTCCATGTTGTCATGCGAGACCGCCATTTTCCGTCAATGGAGAAGTGCGATTGGCTCGGTCTTTACACCGTCTGGTTTGGCCGTGTTTGTGTTGGAGGCACGAGGCTGAGGAGATAGGATCTGACACGGTGAGGCAGAACTCGACTGCTGCACAAAGACCAACGGCTTCTGGATCGTAAAACTAATGAGATCAAAATTTCAACAACACACTGCTTCATTATCTGCTTGTTAGGGCCGGGCAGGAGGGCACGGAGGACTTCTTAACCTTTTTACACTTGAATTCACAGAACAGCAGCATGCCTCAGATGAGAGATTAAAAACATCAGAGCACACGAGGCTCAATTACATGAAAACTTCATCAGGTGCACCTTCCTAGCACCAGGTTGGACCTCCTTTGCCTTCAGAGCTCCTTCATTCTTCATGTCATAGTTGAAAAAAAGAGTTGGAAACACTCCTCAGAGATGCTAGTCCATATTGACATGATAGCTGCTGCTGCAGATTTATCTGCTTCACATCCATGAAGAGAATTCTCCTGTTCCACCACATCCTAAAGGTGCTCTACTGGTTTAAGGTCTAGTGATTGTGGAGGCCACTGGAGTACAGTGAAGTCATTGTTGTGTTCAAGAAACGATTTTGATAGTGCATAGGGCCCTATAAAATCTGTAATCACGGAATCGCGGAAAAATAACATTAACGTGTTATTCAATATAAACACGGAATATCATGGCCGACATTTTATGCAAAAGCTTTTTTTCTGAATAAAAGGAGCGTATCTCTGGGAAAATGCTTCGAGGGGGTCCCTAAGGCTGGGGACAATACACGCTTCACTTCCCCTCCTCCTCCCCTCATTAACAATGCAAACATGCGAAGCGGCCGCCTGAGACACCAGCTAAGTTAGCAAAGAAGCTACGAAACCCCAGGCTAACTCCAAAGTGCAGGGCAGAGCAGTTTCCCAATGATTATTATGAGTCAGGAAATCAAATGTTCTGCAAATTTTGATTGTTAATTTTTTTTTGTGCAGTATAAAGTCGACCTACGGGGCTTTTCAGTGCCAACAATGTCAAGCACATGATACTCCTGATATTCAATGTCGTGCTGGATAGATAGATGCTTCTATTTTCCGAAAATTGTGCAGGAGGTAACTTTTTGTTGAAAACCAAGAAACGGCATTGACTACTTTGATAAGGAACTATTAAGCAAAAAGACTAATGATATCGATTCTTAACTGGAATTGGTTTTTGATTCTCATCTCCAGTCTTACCGAGTTGAACCTGGAAGTCATCACTTGGCTGCTTCCCTCGAATAAAAGTCTACAGGGTTTTTCAATGTTTTTATGGATCATTTATATAGTTTATTAAACCAGGACAGTGCATATCAATTCGTATTTCCACACTGGGCATAAATATAACCATGCTGGATAGGCACAATAGCTGTCTTTGTTCTGATGCAGGTAAAACTTTTTGTTGAAAACTAAGAAACAGCATTGACCACTTTCAGAAGGAATTCATCAGCAGAAAGACTAATGATATCGATTCTCAACTGGAATTGGTTTTTAATTCCCTGTTTGATTCTCTGTACCCTGGAGAAGTTTGTGGGTGAAAATCCCTGAAGTATGCAGTTTCTCGTCTGGCTCCAACAACCATGCCACAGTCAAAGTCACTTCAATCACCTTTCGTCTCCATTTGAGCTTTTGCAGGCTGTCTTCAGCACGTCTACATGCCTAAGGTGTGAGTTTTCATTGTTTTTTCACCTCCTGTTTACACGAGAACGGTGCCAGGGTGTCTTAATCCCCAAACTTTTGAGACCAGGGTCACTCGAAAACGTTTCGAGGCCCGGCTTCATGTAGACGGGATTCAGCCGTTCATCGCATGCACAGTAATCTTTCACATGAAGGCAGGAACAACAACAGCTTCGGCCATCTACTGAGTAACATGTGTGCTGCTTACTGTGCTCGGTTTGTTATCCAGACAAAACTATCCAGACAGATTTGTTGTCCAGACGAGAAACACCTGCGTCTTCATGCGTCCACTCGCCATTGTTGTTTGTGAAAAGTTTTTCTTCTTCGTACGCGTGGTGTAACACTGCTGTTTCTCTGCAAACCTACATCGCCATCTACTGGACTGGCATTCACGCTACAGCGTTTTCAGTCCTTCTCACGTCTCCATGTGGATGTGGATCGTCTTTGAAAATGCATAGGACAAAATTTTCCATTTCTGGTGAAAATGTTGTCGTGTAAACGTGGCCTAAATTCATCAAGTTGCTGCCATGTTATTGGCTGATTATTTGCAGTTGTTCAGGTGTACTTTATAAAGTGGCCAGTGAGTGTATATCTCATATCTTGGCTACCAACAAAATGAGGTGAACCGATGAACTGGGCTCCTGAGACTTTGTTTTTTTTAAAGGAAAATGTCTAAATATCGGTATTAGAAACAACAAATTTTAGAATATCAGCATATCGGCCAATGACACACATCCAATACTTCAGAGCTTTTGCTCTTCCTTTACTTCTAAATTCTGGTCACAACTTTTTAACCTTTAAAGAAAATGTCCAGTCCAGCTGTTGAAAACATTGTCTATCTGTTGATGTGGACCTCCCCTCTGTTCCCTGTTTGTGTTTTTGTCCCTGAGCTGACGTGAGCCTGTAAAGTGACCCTCATTGATCATTAATGATCAGCTCTCAGTATTCATGATCAGCCTGTTTAACTCTTGAACATATGGAGAGCCAGGACGGGACGCCCGGCTCGCTCTGATGGAACCACCGGCTCAGTCTGACAGAACGTCTCTGCATTGTTGTCCTGCCTGGACAAAGACCTCAGAGGAGATCTCTGCTCCTCCACATGTCCTCCGATCACTGAGCTGTTTCACTTATTGATCACTTAAAGCCTCAATTATACCAAACTGAATCATTCATCAGTCTGAGGATTGATTTCTTTGTTCCTGCCTGACTTTCTTTCACCTCGTTTCTTGAGCTCCTCTCACACTCACTCTGCTCTCCTGATCAGGGGAGTGTTTGGTGAAGGACCAAAGTAATCCCTACTCTCTATCTCTAATAATCAATTTTTTCCTCTCAAAAAAACCCTTGGTAGGCAGGCCTATCTACATAAACACTGAAAGATGAGACATTTTCACAGCAAATTAACATAAAACCATCTGATCAATATTTAATCTCATTTAAGAAACAAATCAAAGGCTAAACATGTGCTTGTGCAAAACCTGACAAGGCCTACCATCCTGAAAACTCCACATTGTTGGTAATTATATTTTCAAACATTACAACAACTTATGATTGGAGTACGATGAAAAAAAATCTAGATTTTTCATTTTTAAATCCTCTGCAGAAAATAATTTGAATTAATTGACTGAATCGATATATTGCCCAGCCCTATCCTAAGGTTTCTCACATTAGTCATCTTTATGATTTAGAGCTACTTGTCCTTACATGTCTTTTTCATAAAGTTGAAGCGGGAAACCATTTCTTTATGTTACACTGCTGGAGCAGCAGCTGTCCTCAGATGGAGTCTGCAGAAAACATCTCAGCTGTGCTCATGTTACGTAACAGGCTGCAGACTGACAGAGCTGCTGCAGAAGGACAAAAACAATACAAAGAGCCTGTTCTCTGCTGAAACGTGGCACAAAAGTCCTCAAAAAAGCATAAAATGCAACATAAAGTCACTCCAAATCTGTCCTGGAGACACCAACAGCATCAAACCATCATGATTCACCAAACTGAGTCCACATGAAAACTGTGAGTTTCTTTTTCCAGGAAACTCCAGTTCAAGCCTCGGTGACTCATAACTCAGAGCAAGAGAAAAATGAAGTTACACTCACGTGCAGAAGGTTTCTGGGTGTTCTCTCGTTGTTTCTGCTGTGTTCACTTGTCCCGTTAACTCAGTCTTGTGTTTTGGTCTTCACTGCAGGAGGGCGGAGTCCGAAAACTGGACCAGAACCAGAGCATGGACCACACCTGGAAAGAAAACAGAATAAAGAGAACTTAACTTAAGCCTCTAATCAACTCAATGTTTCATTTGTGACCTTCAGTTTCTTCTGATTTTTCAGATTAAGATTGAACACGTGTTCACTTGTGTACCACCAAACAGGCTGAATAATTTTATCTATTTATTTTAATCAAGAATCTGCATGTGTGCAACAGTTAAAGCATTATTATTTTGTATCAATTCATTTTTTACAAACGGAAATAAAGGGAATATACATACATAAATCTCATACCTCATAATTCAGGCAAAAAAAAGACAAAATAGAAGCAAATGAAATAGAAAGACAAAATAAACAGAAAAAACACATCATACAAAATCACAAAATGACACCAACATACAACAACAAAAACACAGGTGAAACAGTCAGACCCCACTGTTAATGTAATCAATCGTACATTAGTGTAAATTATTTTAAAGTCAAGATCATATGAGAATGCCATATTTTTGTAAAGTCTGAGGTTCTGCCTTTGCTTTTGTAGTAAATTCTACCATGACAAGCTAGCTGGAAAGTTCATTCCAACATCGGACAGTTGATGGTGTTTTAGATGTTTTCCAGTTTAAAGCTATACATTTCCTTGCAGCTAACAAGGCAAGATCTATACATAAAGGATCATTTTTAAGTGCAAATCTTACCCTCTGAATATTTTTTAATGCATATAACCGAGTCTGCAGGGTTAGTTGCAGAGAGTTTGTCATGAGAAGCTGACTTTATTAAATACACTTAATGCATGTGATACGGGACGGGAATCAAAAACCAACTCCTGTTGAGGATCTTCAACAACTCCCGTAAAGAACTGATATCAGAAGTCTTTTTGCTCAACAATTCCCTTATCAGTTCTTTCACTCTGCTCTGCATGTCTTTGCAGATCAATGTCACACTCTCTTCATGGGCATCAGAAATTAGGTTAGGTTAAGATAAGACAATCTTTTATTGATCCCCAGAAGGCAAATTCAGGTGTTGCAGCAGTACAAGGAGAAGTAGCATGCATTAATAATAATAATAATAATAATAATAAATGTTATTTAAGGGCTCCTTTCATGACACTCAAGGCCACCTTACAAAAAGTACAAATAAAAATGGCATAAAACAGGTATAAGAAAAACAAAACAACACAATAGGCAGTGCAAAAGATCAGGGGGAGTAGGAGAGTTTGACCAGAAGAGGTTTGGGTCTGGTTTTAAAGAGGGGTAAGGCTGGCTGAAGTTTATGGAGGATTTTCTTAGGGAGACAAAACAGAATGGAGTCGAGTCAAGAGGTGAATAAACTGTGGACCAGAGTGGGGGTGGTGTGAGGGGTGAGGTGGGGGTGGAGGCAGTTGATATTTCGAAGGTGGTAAGGTCAATAGAATAACATATAAAGATATAGATCAATTAACTGTGCAAATAGAAAACAAAATAGAACAAGTGGAGGTATTTACAGTGATAAAAATTAAAAATGAGCAGGGTAAGTGTCATACAGGACATGTGCATGGAAGGTAAAGTGACACAGTGGTCAGGAAACAGAAGTTATGTTGACAGGACATTTAACAGTGAAAATTATTTTTAACTTAAGTATTGTGCAGTAGTAAACCGGGAGAGATATGTTAAATAAGGTGCAATATATTTAAATAACATAGTAACAACATAGGTAAGAAACTGGCTTAGAAGATACAGAGGATATTCTAAATATTAAAGTGCAGTGCAGGGTTACATTAATTAAGTACAGTTCAGAAAACTTACTGAGCACTGCAGAGAAAAGAATGGAGCTTTTGAACATGTCAAAACAATAATTATATTGCAGATGATGAGGATATAAGCGCGTTATTCCCGGGTTTCTCCTGTTGTAACAAATGACTGATTACTTCCCCCTGCCTGCTGAGTAGATGTACTACAATCACTCAGTTAGGCGAGAAAATACACAAGGACAAGAGTGCAGCAAGAATGAGCCGAAAAGTGGGAGTGCGTTCACATTTTAGCTCCTCTGTTTCCTCACTGGGTGTCAGAGTGGTGCAGCGGGTTAGTACTTATGCCTCACAGCAAGAGGGTCACTGGTTCAACTCCTGTTTGGCCTATTTCTGTGGAGTTTTCATGCTCATGTGTTGGTTTTCTCAAGGTACTCTGGGATCTTTCTCCATCCAAAAACACGGCTGTTAGGTTAACTCTAAATTGCCCTTATGGGTGTTTGTGTGTCTCTCTTTGTCAGCCCTGTGATTAGCTGGTAACCAGTCCAGGGTACCTTCCTCTCACTCAATGTCAGCTGGGATAGGCTCAAGCCTCCCGTGACTCCAAAAGGGATGAAGAGTATGAATGCACAAAATTATTGGGACAAAATCCATATCTGAAGATAACAGTCTGAAAGTGAATTTAGTTTCTCAACATAAAAATGCAAATTATGGCCCCACAGTGAGGTTTTCAGATCAGCCCGGTGTCACTTATTAAAGAATAAAATGTTGATTAATGTATAGGACATATCCACTAAGTCTGAGAGTGAGTTTGTTCGTGTGATGTCTGGTGCTGACTGAGATTATTTGTTTTTTTCTGGATGTACCTGCAGCAGGACAAAGACAGCTATTGTGCCAATTCCAGCACTATAACATTCAGGCCTAGTGTGGATATACTGATTGATATGCACTGTCCTAATTTAATAAATTAAATAAATGATCCATAAAAACATTGAAAAAACCCTGTAGACTTTTAATTGAGGGAAGCAGCCAAGTGATGACTTCCAGGTTCAACTCGATAAGACTGGAGATGGGAATCAAAAACCAGTTCCAGTTGAGAATCCACATCATTAGTCTTTTTGCTTAATAATTCCTTTCTTCCAAGTTGTGGAAAGTAGAAGCACCAGCAACTTGCAAAAGCACGTATCTACACAGCATGAAAATCAGGAGTGTCATGTGTTTGACATTGTTGGCACTGAAAACCCATGTAGGTCAACTTTATTCTGCACAAAAAAATCAACAAGAGTCGATAAGGAAATCGTTAAAGAATCAGCTTCTTAAGCGGAACCATTAATAGCAACGGTATCAATAAAATCTTACAACTTCCCATCCCTAGGTAAAACACCATAACACATCACAAACAAATACAAACTGGAAAGCTCTCTGAGAGCACAAACCTCCCCCAAGGTAGCTCACATATTGCTGTAACATCTATAAGCAATAGTTCCATGATAAAGTTACCATCATAATATGATTCATGACCCTGAAAACCACACCTAGCACTCAGAATCATGTTAATATTATTATTAGTTAGAAATGATTGTTCACTAATGGTGGCTATCTGGATCACCACCAAAATCTAATCATTTCTAAGTCGGGTCATTACCAACATCTCCTGGGAATTTCAGCAAAGTCTTTTCCAGTAGTTTTCGCGGAATCTTGCGAACAAACAAACAAATATACCCAGAAAAAACATAACCTCCTTGACGAAGGTAACAATCTTTGGCGTAAAATATTTCATAATAAAGTATTTGCTATAGTTTGGGTCCTTTAAAATAAACTGTAAATTAAAATCTGAATTTACACTTAGCCTGCTGGAAAATGTCCCCTCTCTCCATCAGTCCTGTCGGCTGTAAGATCAGGATTTCCAGGAAAAATCATTTCAATGCAGTCTCAAAGTTCACTACAGAGGATATCAACTTCAGGAGCACTACAGCAGGTTTTTTTTAGCACTAGGGCTGCTCGATTATGGCAAAAATCATAATCTTGATTATAGAGGCCTATCCAGCTTAAAAAAAGCTGCTGCTGGATAAACACAGGAGTCAAATTGACTGCTTCATCCCACCAAAACTCTGTTTAACATAACGCTGCAACATTAAACGTACTGAACAAACCCGATAAGTCAAATCCTACCCCAAAAGGTGTTGTCAACAGAAACTGTCCGGCCTGTGCTCACCCCACTCCACCTTCCAGCAGAGGTACAGCACAGGTGAAATAAGTGAACTGATCACCGCCGTGCCACCAAAACCACACCAGCTAATCAGTGCTTCGACCAAAACCCACCTGCACCCAAAGGCATCTCCAAAACTTACATGTGGCTCCTACAGCGGTTCCTTTAGTAGATACTGAGGACACAGTTATGAAACACAGTTATGTACTGATTTTGAAACACCACATGCTTTCACAGGTGAATTAGACTTCATCTTGAACATTTAAGAACTGTTAAGACATAAAAATATGGTTGTAAACTTTAACACTTGTACAGCGTCCTTGGGTGTGATAAAAGGGGCTTTAAAAATAAAATAATTATTATTGAATATACAAATACCTCAAAATATTGCTATCAATTAAAATGGAAAATGAATTTTTTCCAGCAGTAATAAACGAGTTCCAAAGACCTTGTACTTTGAAATATTAGAAAAACAAGTAGAAAAAACTTCAATTAAAATACTTACATCAACATCAGGAGTGAGAGCTTCAGGGATTCAGACCAGCAACCTTCAAAACCAACGCTGATGGCAAGAAATCATTCATTGTTTTGTACAAGTTCATGTTTTATTTATTAAAGAAAAATATATATCATAAAGATTATAAAAGGAAATATTTTACAGTCATGCTGATATGGGTATAAAACAGAGAAAAGCTGCAGGTGCTCCGTTTGTGTCACTTCTCTGAAGCTGAAAACCGTCTTCGTCTTCTTTTGATTTTATGTTTATAAAAAAAACAAAAAAAAAACGTAGCTTTACATTTTGACAGTATTTTGTCTCGCTGTGCATTTCATCGCATTAACAGAAAAACAGTCAAGTCCTTTTTTTAGAAATCGTCACATCTTCTGGCTACCAAGAAACATAAAGAGACGGCACTAATGCTCTCAAAGTGAAGTCCATGTTATCTCATACAGTCTTTGGTGTGAACCTGCAGCAGGTGATCCGGCCTCGGCTTGTCTCCAGGAGCTCTGGCGCCACCTAG
Source organism: Cetoscarus ocellatus (assembly GCA_037902135.1). Lineage (NCBI taxonomy): Eukaryota > Metazoa > Chordata > Actinopteri > Labriformes > Labridae > Cetoscarus > Cetoscarus ocellatus. The sequence continues at coordinate 497,455 of JBAMNC010001591.1, read as the reverse complement.
TGCTTACCTGGTGGTCATACACTCTGCACGGCACTCTGAGGAACTGAAGACAATAAAACAACAAACACGAGTTAAAGCCACAGTAACAAAGGCCAAGGTTAAAATTATTGATCAAATCAGACAAATTGGTAAAAACAAGTAAGGGATGTGGCCTTTCCTTTAGCCCCATTCCTTTATCATCACAGTCCCTGATATTAACGTCACAGACATCAACTAAATTAAATACATGATAGTTCCTGCAGACGGCACACTTATGAATGGATGGATGACCTGCTGCTGTGGACCTGCTCCACTCCATGTGCTCTATCCTGCATCAACCAGCAACAGAAACGACATCATTAAACATAAATTCAGACTCTTACACCAGTTAAACCATTTTAATGGCAGTTCAGCTAGATGCTGTTACATTTATCAGCATCATTCCTCTACAGATTATATTCACTATAGATAATAATGCTAATATTAGACTGATCTCTCTATCCATTGTTGTATTGATTATTTATCCATAGAAACTATCTTTACAGCCATATAGACATGAGGACAAATACGGTGCTATATAAACTAGAAAAGCACTCAGAGTGCAGACCTCCACCAAGCAGCTTAAGTCCACTTGGGCAAAAATGGTCCAATCTGACAATGATAAAGATTCCTTTAAAGAATTCCTGGATCCGTCCCAAAATCGAATCATTTCTTCCTTATCCCATTCCACTCATTTCCTGAAAATTTCACCCAAATCCATCCATAACTTTTCAAGTTATCTTGAACACAAACAGACAAACAGACACACAAACGCTGGCAAAAACATAACCTCCTTGGCGGAGGTAATAAAGATTGATTGATTGACTTTATATACAGCTGGGACAAATGTGATGAGGACAGATTTATGATCTGGGCGTCCATGGGTTTGTCTCAATCATAAATTCTTAGTTTCAGTCCCTTTGCCTCTGCCTGGATGGAAACATCTCTGGATGGATGGATGTGTATTTACAAATATATTTATATGTATTTATATATATGCATATATATGTATCTATAAAATGAAGAGTATGTCCTCAGCCTGCTCTGTTGTAAAGTACCTCAAGATAACACTTGTTATGAACTGAAGCTGTAAAAATAAAGACTGATTGAAATTCTGTGCAATTCATTGAATTTCAATGGCCTCCTATGATAACAAAAACAGAGTAATCACTGGAAGGCCATCACAGTGCTGCATGCTATTGTCCGACTGTAGACCTTAAAAAGTAGGGATGCATGATATTGGATTTTGACAATATTTTTTAAATTCATTATCACTGATACCTATACCAATATTTCTTTACTTAACAAAAACAGGCTTGTTTCTTTTAGTGTTACAGTATATTTTTTGTGAGGAACAGACGTAAAACAAGAGAAACAGCATTTAACTCTTACAAAAATGAATCCCTTGATTTTTAAATGTCCCCATGCAGTGATGAGAAGGTGCATCAATATTGTACATTTGTCTAATATGCCGACATTCCAGCCAATAAGTGTGGCCGATATATTGGCTGTAAATATTTGCAAAAATTTCAATATCGGCCAATACCCATATCAAACCCATAATATCGTGCATCCCTATTAAAAATGTCCCGGTGTGTTCGTCTGGACTTCATCTGCAGTGTTTAAGGATAAACTCCTCTCCAGTGCTGCAGTCAAACGAGGTGGATGTAGTGTTTATGAACAGCAGCCGTGATAGCTCACCAAAAACATTCTTCACAGGTTGATTCTGCATGGCGCTCATCCTGATCCGACTCTCCTCCAGCTGCAGAAAGTGTTTGCTTTTGTCTGGAAGGTCAGAGGTCACTCTTGACTCCATCTCAGCGGTTAACACCATTATGGGCGCCCGCACCGCCTTCAGGTGGACCTCGATCCCATCCTGCAGAGACACAGAGGAGAGGTGATGACCATGGGAAATAATGCTGGGTTCAAAGGTCGTCCTCTCCAAGTGACTAAGGGGGATCACCTCTTTGGGGGCGGGGATCTCCAGTTTGGTGTCCTCTGGAGATTTGACCACGATCACCGTTTGGTCACTGAAGACCGGGAGCCGGCTGATGTCCTCTCGGGTCACGTAAGCCCACGTAAGCAGCAGTTAAAGAAAAGGCTTCGAATATGATCATTGACTTTGCCTGTCGGATTGAGTCAACAGCGTTTAGCTCACGCTTACCTGCCACTTTATTAGGCACATCTGTTCAACTGGTTCACTCAAATAGCTGATCAGCCAATCACATGGCAGCACCTCAATTCATTTAGGCATGTAGAAGACCTGACAAAGTTCAAACTGAGCACCAGAATTGAGAAGAAAGGTGATTTAAGTGACTTTGAACGTGGCTGGTGTGGGATATTTACGTGCAACCATCTCTGGGGTTCACAGAGAGCGGTCCAAAAGGAGAAAATATCCAGTGAGTGGGAGTTCTCTGGGATAAACCTTGTTGATGCCAGAGGTCAGAGGAAGGCAGTAGTCACTTAAATGACCAATGATCACATGTTGAATCTGTCTGAAAATGTTTAAACTTTCACAGTGCACTCAAAAAACACTGAAAACCGCGATGCACAGCTGCAGAGAAAGGCACCTGCTGAAATCAAAAAGCTATAGTCCCTATGTGATCGCTTCCTGAAGCTCCCTACACATGCTTGCTTTGTGCCTCTATACGAGGGATCAATGACGACTACTTAAAGTGATAGTTCAGTTTTTTTGAAGTGTGGTTGTATTAGCTCCATATGGCCTCTAAGTACATTAGATGCAGTAGAAAGTTCTCTCCTCTCCCTCAGTAAGCCACAATTTGTAAAAGTTTGTGACGCAGAAGCAGCCGCAAACAGAAGTATTGTACCAAATACAAAGGGTTTTTCTCCGCCTCAAGGAACTCCCATCAAAAAAATAATACCACAGTTTAAGAGTACTCTACCTAGAAATGTTTTTGAGTGCATTAACTTTTTGGAAAAATGAAGTTTATTTGGAACTAATCGACTCACGTCACGTATTCCTGCGTGCAGCGCTGCCGCAGGTTCCAGATAAACTTTAACTTCTTGATGAGGTCTCGTCTTTTCTGATCTCCAGAGGAAAACAAACCACAGCACAATCACAGTTTTAAGGATATGCAGCGTTCTCCGTGTCGTCTGTCATGTCGAAGAGCTGCCGGGCGCAGCTTTTAATGAGGTTGTCCAGTGTGTTCTCCACCTGCTTCAGCTCCTCCAGAGCCTTCAGCTTCTGAGCGTTCTTGATCTGTGAGATTTCACAGCGGCCTCTGCACAGAGAAAAGTGTGTACGATGAAACTCATGATACATCTCAGGGATGTGATTGACAGAGAACAGAGAGTGGAACTTCAAATACTTTAAATATCAGAGGGAGTTTTTTGTATCTTAATACAAATTTCAGAACAGATATCACGGTCACTTTTCCCAATACTGTTCTGCAGTAATATGCTATCAGTAAGTCTTATTTATTCAGGCTAAACATTCACACCACCAACTGGGCCTGCCTGATAAATGAGAAACATGTCATGTTTCAACAGTGCTGATGTTAACTGCAAAAACTGACCAAAAAATGAAGTGCATGCATAAACCAAGGCTGCAATGTTGTGTAAATCATAAACTCAACCTACATATAATTGAGTACACTCGAAAAACAAGATATTTAATCTTCAAACTGATAAATCTCTTTTTTTTTCTCCAAGTATTCACTCATTTTCAATTTAAAGCCTGAAACACGTTCCTTAAATGTTGGGACAGAAAAGACTGGGAAAGGTGAAGGATGCTCAAAAAACATCTGTTTGGAACATTCACAGGTGAACAGGTTAAGTGGAAGCAGGTGAGTGTCATGATTAGCAGCTAGGCCAGAAACCAACATTGAATGCCTGTGACCTCTGATCCCTCAGGCAGCTCTGCATTATAAAGCAGCATCATTCTGTAAAGGATATCAGCACGTGGGCTCAGGAACACTTCAGAAAACCATCGTCAGTTAACACAGTTCATCTCTACATCTACAAGGTCAAGGTCAAACTCTACCATGCAAAGACAAAGACAAATATCAACAACACCCAGAAACACCGCCGGCTTCTCTGGGCCGAGCTCATCTGAGATGGACTGAGGCAAAGTGTAAAAGTCTGCTGTGGTCTGAGTCCACATTTCAGACTGTTTTTGGACATCATGATGTGATGATGAGGTGGGGGGGTGGAGCATGGCGTCAGTGTAAAAGAGTGCAGGTACGAGACTGAAAATGTATGCAGTATTATGAGGAACAAAATACTACAGCGGAGACCCCGGACTGTTGAGTAACTGAAGTCGAACATCCAGAAGCAATGTGAAGAATTCCACCTACAAAGCTTCAACAGTTGGTGTCCTCAGTTCTTACCAAGTGTTGTTAAAAGGAAAGGTGAAGTATCACAGTGGGGAACAAGCCCCTGTCTCAGCTTTTCTGAACATGTTGCAGGCATCAAATTCAAAATGAGTATAAACAACATGAAATATCTTGTCTTCGTAGCATATTCCATTGAATTTAAGTCAAAAGGCTTTGCAGATCATAGTTTTCTTTGTTTAATTACTTTTTGCACAATGGTCCAATTTCATTGGAACTGAAGGTTTTACATCCACGTGTGTCTGATGCGTTGACAGATTATTTTTTGATTGAAGGGTTGGTAAAGATTCTTAAAGACGTCGACACTCACATCCACTTGAATTTATTTTTGGACTTTCTCTCGAGGAGGCCGACGCCTTCCATGCAGTTGGTGATGTCGTAGATTCGTCGTCGGCGTGTTTGCAGGCTCATCATCGCCTGGCTGATGTCCACACATTCGCCCTGAGCTGCGTGCAAGAGCTCGAGGAAACCCCGAGTCAGCGTGCCCAGAGACAAGTCTGCACACAACAACACAAACATGAAGTTATCAAGACAGGAGGAAAGAGGAAGTCAAAACAGGAAGTACACGTCAAGTCTGGCAGAAACCAGAAGATGAAAACAACTCCTCAGCTACAACAAATCCTCAGGTCCATCTGTTGGCCTTCTACCAGCCAAAGTCCTCAAGCCACAGCTCAGGGGACAAAAGAGCTCACACGCTCATAATTGAACATCTTTGGTTTTAAGGGTGCATGCCCCAAACCTATCAAGTCTGATTTTTGGGAGAACTGACAGCCCTATAACCTTGCACAGCAGCTTTTAATCTAAGTCTTGCCATGTTTGTTTTGAGGAAAAATGTGAAATAACGTGGTCCTTTTTGTTTGTTTGTTTTGTGGGTTGTTTATGATAATAAGAAATAATGAACTGTAAAAAGGTATGTTGGCCTGCAGCTCTTATTTATTTGTATTATGTGTTAATTAATATGTTGTGAGAGAAGGGCAGGCTCTATAAGATTTTTCTTCATTCTGGTCCTTTTCATTCACATGTTTGAGATTTTTCCTTTGTTTGTATTGAATGTATTATATACTAACAGAATAAAATAAAGTCCTAAACCTGGATCTGCCTGTCTGTATATCGATAGAAAGGATATCTTCGCTCCACTTTTTCATACTTTTTCATGATTTGTCAAGAGTGTGTTCCAGGAAGGGGCTCACATTTTGTATTTCACGCCATGGTCATAACGCCTGCCTGACATAATCTGATTGGCCCGTAGTGAATGTGATTAAATTAATCAATCTACCTTCACAACAAATGTTGCACAAAGTGCTTTACATAAACAGAGAACAGTAAGATAAACAAAAAACAAATTAAGCAAAAAAATGATAAATAAATATTGTATTTCACTGGATGAATAAACACTCAGGTAGTATACAGAACAGAGCATTGTATATACTGTATTGCACATTGTACATTATATATTATATATATATATATATATATATATATATATATATATATATATATATATATATATATATATATATATATATCGGTGGCTGGGGTCATTACATTAAAACGATTGTTGCCAACAAACTGCTATGAGGAACCATAAAAATGGCTGCGGACCCTGCTGCAAGCATTTCTGATCGTCCTTTGATAATCAATAATTCATACATTACTGCCACAACCCACGAGGACCAACTTGATCAGGTCACTGGATTGAGAAGAAACTCTCTAACAGGAACATAAACTTTGAAAGTATTGTATTTGCTTCTAAGTCAGACCTCCATGTTATGGTTCATGAGTAGCTTTATAATAGCTTTTGACTCTTGCCACTGAAAAAAAAAGAGAAAAAATATTTACTTTGTTAAGATTATCACAAAGAATTTACCTTGTCTTCCTGTCCTGTATGTGGCTGCTGGATTTGTGTGTGAAGCTGCAGTGCTGGAAGAAAGACGACAGAATATTATTAAAACATCCATCTGAATATGATCTGTGATAATACTTTACAATAAATAAAACAAAGTCTGACAGAGTGAAGGGAATTTATTAGCAGTATTTTATTTCACATTATTGACAGCAATATCAAACAGACTTTGTTACCTGGTGGTCGCAGGCGCTAATGGGGGTATAAGTATCTCACCTGGCTCCTACAACAAGAAAAAAAAAAAAAAGAGTGAGTAAGAATGAGTGTTAATGATCAGCGAGGTTACAAAAATAAAATCAAAGATCAGCTGAAGAAATCTGATCTGGCATAAATGTTAATAAAGGTTTCATTGTTTTATAATGAAAAGTTCCCTCTCCCCTCATGATCAATGTTTGTACCAGCTATATAAAAACAATATTAAAATCTCTCAACATATCTTAATTTGTATCAAACTGGAAAAAGAAAGGGGTTCAGCTGTGGAATAGAGCTGATCTCAAACTTAAGCAATGCACTTCCTTTGTTATGTTCAAAAAAATCATTGTGTGCATTTATATTTAGGATTTATGGCTGTAATTGAAAAAAAGGGGGAAAGCGCTATATATGTGCATGAGTATGTGTGTATGTATATGTATATATTATATGCTTTTTTTCGTTTTTTTTCTCTTCCCACTTGACACCATGAATTTGCCTTTTTCAGTCAAAATTGTTTATTGTCTTTTCTTTTGCTGCTTTGAAGTGTATATATGACTGAAATAAATTACAACTGTAAACTATAGCATGAAGAAATCTTCCTAAAAACTCATTTATTCAGCCAGGCTTATACGTAAAACTTTATAATTTTAAGCACTTCTATAATTATTTATTTATATCACTTCTTTTTTACCTTACTATATTAACTGTTGATCTGAGAGTTTCAAATTAATATACTGTGAAAATACCTCAACCTTTCATCTTGATGTGAAAAACCTACCTATGTTTGAACCATATGATCAATATTTTATGACACACACACTGTAACTTTAAGAGGGAAATTCTGTTTGGTTCGGGAATATATTTTGACAACATAAAGGAAAAACTTGATTCACGTCATTTCAGTGTCATTGGGGTTTTTTATATTTGAAAAGGAAAAGAAATCGATTAAAATTGTAAATCGAATGTTGTGGAAAAAAAATCAGGGATTCTATTTTTTGGCCATATCGCCCAGCCCTACAATAGTTGAGTTGGTGCGCATCAGACGTGTTTTCCCACTTTCTTATCTGGAGAACACTGTAGACTCACGGACTGCCATGGTGACCGACCGGGTGACTCGTCGTCAGCTTCCTCGGTCATCGTGGTCGGTGTTTCGCCATCAGAGGCTGCAGGAGCGGGTTGTTTACATCCTCGCACTGTCGTCCGTCTGTGTGAGAAAACTGTGGGCACGGCGTCTGGCTTCAGTCTCCGTCTATAACCAGCAGCACCTGTTAGCTCCTTTAGCAGCTTCGCTCGGATAAACGCATCAAACGCGTCTGGAGAGAAGTGTCGTGAACACAGCCGCGGGTCCGTCGGTAGTTGAGACCGTCCACAGGCATTTTCCCACTCCTGTCTTCTCTTCTCGTCGTTCGGGAAGCGGTGTAGACTAATATCAGTCCCCTTGTTTCCTTTAGACTGAAAATTACACCCCAAAGCCACACAATGTGGCATCACTGTGGCATTGTCGCTCCTGAAAGGCAGTGAGGAAACACACACCAACGGCGCAACCAATGTACGTCACCGCCCATGCATCGGGGTTGCCAGATTTTTCGACAGAAATAAGCAACCAGGTCGATAAAAAGAAGTCCAAAACAAGCAACCTCCAGCTATTTTTTTTATAAACCTAATGTGATTTAGTACTTAAAAAATCTACATGAGCCTGTAGCCATATTTTTATTTTTATTTTTCAATCAAACTTTATTTGTATAGCACTTTTCATACAAAATTTCGTAGCACAAACTGCTTCACATAGAATAAAATAAATAAGCATCCTATAGGAAAATAAATAGGTAAATAAAATACAATGTTAGACAATAATATGGTAAAATGAGTTTACATGTACTGAAGTAAGATAGTGGAGAGAAAATCAATGAACAGATAATAAGATTCTGAACAATAAATCTGAGCTTAAATTGAGAAATAAAACATATTAAGAGGGTTAAAATGAATACATAAATAAGATCAAATAATAATAAATATAATCAGCTAAAGCCAGACTAAAAAAGGTAGGTTTTAAGTTTGCTTTGTATTTATATTTAGTTTACATTTATATTTATATCTATTTTTTTGTATATCTTTCTATCAACTTTTCAATTGCTATTGGAATCCTAATTTCCCTAAGGGAGTTTCCCAAAGGGATTAATAAAGTACTGTCTAATCTGGTCTAATCCAAAGCATGTTTTGATTTTCATCCACCTTACATTTCAATGTCAAAGTGACATTTATTTCTCTTTATTTCTTATTATTTCTAATTTACTTTTTCAGCATGCTTTTGTTTGGAGGGGGAACATCCTTTTCTTTATACAGAAGTGAGGGGAGGGGCTACTGTTATTTATAACTCTGTTATCACTAAACAGTCTTTCTAACCCTGATTTTTATAACCAAACAGACATAATTAGGTTTTTATCTAAGTTTATGTTGATCCTCTACAGCTTTATTATGGTGAAAAAATTAATAGCTTACATTAAAAATAAATTCAATTCTGGTTATAAGGATTTCTTTTTGGTGGAAACATCTGTTTTGCCCCTCATTTTACAGTAAAATTTACATTTGTGTTTGGAGTGGGACAAAACAGATTGTCTAACTTCTGAAGTGAGTTTATTTTGGTAGTTACTTAAAACATGCAACCTGCAACTGCCAATATTTACAAGCATCTTTCCAAAAAGAAGCCCAAAGTCGCTTATAACAAGCAGACCTGGCAACTATAACCAGCATGCATTGCGCTTTTAAACAATGGCGTACATCAGAATAAGTTATAAACTGCGATTTTTAAAGAAATAACAAATCTTTATGCTTTTTTTAATATCAGATTCTTGTATGAGATACAAAATTAAAAAGCATATCTATGTCTGTTTATCCCCACAGTCGTGATTCCTTTTAATATAGTTACTGAATTATTTAATAAAGTAGATTAAACATCCTATGTAAGATTATATGAACATTTATGAATGTGGGACACGCCAAACTATAAAGGTGTGAGCAAACTCTGCAAAGAAGAGGGGCTTTCACTGCGCTCTGTAGGGGACACCAGATTTCCTTTCCAATCCAATACCAAGTTAAATTAAGGCTGGTATCACAAATACTGATCCGATACCTTGTTAAAAAGTAAATGTGTTCGAAAAGCTAAACTAAAAACTAGTCTATTTAAAATCATGGCTTCATAAAGAATGCAAGGCATCAGACTACTTCTTGTTATTGGTTGATTATGAAGAACTATAAAAGTTACTTGACAGCATCTGCTTGGCTGAACATTTTAACGTAGCTTTCAAAATAGCATTCACTAAGACAAAAACATTTTCATAGCCTTGCTATTTTATGTAAAAAGCTGTTTTGCTCAAATAGAAATTTTCAGTAAAATACACAATTTAATAAATAAATGGCACACTAAAAGCACAAGTTAGTACCTACTTACACTTTCAAACAGTCAAAATAAATGACTAATTGAAAATAATATACAACTGATAAATATTTCATAGATACAATGTTATGATTAGGGCCCGGCGATACAACCTAAAAATAAAATCTGTTTTTTTTCTCACTAAACTCAATTTACGATTGTAATTAATTTTTTTCCCCTTTCAAGGAAAAAAAGCACCACGACACAAAAATATGAGAGTCACGTTTTGCTTTTATGTTATAAAAAATATTTTGGAACGAAACAGAAATCCCCTCTGTTAAGTTGCTGTGTATGCTGTGATTTTTACATAAAATGTTGATAACGTACTTTGAATGTAGGCAGACTTGTCTATATGATCACTGAATTCTGTAATATTTTCTGTTTATGAACATGCTACTCTCTGATCAGTAATTCATCTCATTTAAAAATCAAACATGTGCTTGTGCAAAATCTGACAGGCCTACCATCATGAAAACTGTACTTTTTCAGTATTTATACTCTCAAACATTGCAAAAACTTACAATAAGAGTAAGAGTAAGTCAAGAAAAAAATATCGATTTTTAGTACTTAAATTGTCTGCAAAAAATAATTAAAACTAATTGATTTAATCAATATATTTCCTAGCCCCAGTTATGATCTATATTAGTTATGAAATGTTTTGAAGCTGTATTTAATTTTTTACAGTTCACAATGGCTGTTTTAATGCAAGTATTCTGTTCATTTTAATCACACTTCTCTCCTATATAAGCCACTTTTAATGTTTGAATCTACAGGCAGATTTACCTGATTATATCTGGGCATTGATGTCAAGGTCATCTCAGGGACACACATTTAACTCCAAGCTGAACTCATGCAGATATATACCAGAGCACCTCTTTCAGGTGAGCTCAGTGCAGTTATTTGAAACAGAGGTCGATTGCTGTGTTCACATTTATGAAAATGATCTGTGCTTGTATCAGAACAATCCTCCCCAATGATCCTGGTTTGAACACGACTTTAGTCTATCATTTTATTGCTCTTTTCATGGATTTTTATCAAAGTTATAGTTTTTTAAAATGGTTTTGTACATTTTAAATAGGGCCACAACACTTGATTTAAGTTAAAAAAAAAAACTCCCAGTGACACAAAAATGACATAAAACAAGTTTCTTTTATGTTGTCAAATATATTCCCAAACCAAAGAGAATTTCCCTGTTAAAGTTAAAGCGTGTCATAAAATATTGATTACATGGTTCAAACGTAGGCAGGTTTATCACATCAACATGGAAGGCTGAGGTATTTTCACAGAATATTAACATAAAACTCTCTGATCAAAATTGAGGCTCATTTAAAAAACAAACAAGCCTGTAAAAGTGATTATGTAAAACCTGACAGGGCCTACCATCATGAAAACTGTATATCTTCAGTATTTATATTTTCAAACATCACAACAGCATACAATTGGATTAAGTCAAGAAAAAAAAAACTTCATTTTTTATTTTAAAATCTCCTGCAGAAAATAATTCAAATTAATCCATTTAACAGATATGTTGCCCAGCCCTAATTTCAAATGGTGTTTCTTCACTAGTTTTGTTGTACCATCTGTTTTGTAATGTGTGTATCATGATGGACATCTCTATCTATAAAGCTGCAAAAGAATTTACCTCCAGGTTGAGATTAAACAGCCTGAACCTGAGACTCTAAGTACAACAAGGTTTCAGCAGGTTAAAAATAATTTAATGATCAACAAAAAAAAGAAAAAAAGATGCCAAACCTGCTGTGGATAATTTGGTATAGGAGCAGCAACAGCTCCACCTTCGTCCTCTTCTTCCTCCTCCTCCTCCTCCTCCTCCTCTTCTGAGGACTCCAAGGGGCCGATCAGGGACTCCTCCAGACAGGGGGGCATGATGGGTATGGCTCCAGGTTTGACCCCCTTGAGGGTTATGTCCTCTGGCAGGAAGTGGTCCTCACAGATCAGATGCTCCTCCGCGGGGTCCACTTTGTCCGTCTCCCTCAGCGCTGCCAGCCATATCTGAGAAAAGAGAGAACTAGTGATGAAATTTGGTTTCCATTACTATCTGATGTTAAATGGCGAGGAACCAAACCCTTGAGGGGGGCAAAAACCTGGAGCCTTGTTGACAGAGAGAGAGGTGGGGTTCATATTCATCATTACCTGGATGCCTACAGCAATGTTAATTTTGACAGCACTTTTTAATTTAGTTTCAGTTATAGTCTTGTGCCTAAAATTTTTTTCAGTTTTAGTCATAATTTAGTCATCTAAATTTTTTCAGTTGACAAAATTTCAAAACCTTTTAGTCGATGAAATCTACTGTAAATTTAGTCGACCAAAATATGAAGTGTAAAGGGTAAGGCATTTTTTATGTTTCCTTGAATTTCTGAAGTCATGTTTTACACTTGGACAAAATGAAGCATCTAATAACCCTTTACTGAATGCTAGTAAAGTTTGAATGTATAAATGAACAGAAACAAATTGAACTTTTGTGTGAAAAGCAACCACCATGATTTAGGCTACCTGGCAGAGCATCTCAACTTATCCCACCACCACCAAGCTAAGACAGCTGTGATTGGATGTCCCTCTTAACTCATCCAACCTTCCACACAACCAAAGTAGCTGTGATTGGATATATTCCTGACTTGTCCCTACTTTCTACATGACCAAATTAGGTCTGATTGGATTAAGTCTCTGTCAAACATTTGGTCTGGTTTTTATTTGTTGGCAAAAACGTCAGTTAATTTAGTTTTTGTCCATGTGCACTTATTTTATTAGTGACTGTCTAGTTTAAGCAAAACTATGACGAATATAATCAGTCAAAATTAACACTGGCCTGTAGGGGGATCTGAAAATATTAATCCTGCAGTTTTGATCAGGCATCTATATAGTTACCTATGTACTCCCTCCGGAAACTTTGGCCGTTAAAATAAGTTTATAAACCTTTATGTCCGTCGTAGTCACGCTAAATAATGTAAAGTCATCGTCAATTCTAAATATATATGGGTGAAAAGAGCGTAATTTTTGTATAATTTGGATTCGGAGGATATTTGAATGGTAAACAAAGGGTCCTTCAAGGCGTCAACCTGGTCTGTCAAAAGTTAATTTAACACCAGTTACGTTTTGACCATCATGAAGCCTACAACTTGGTTTGATTTTACAGATAAAACAGCGCAGTTATTCTCAGACTGGTTTTCCTTGCAAAAATAGTTAATAGGTAAATCAACGAGGGCAAGCAGGATGTAATTTCCGGAGTTACGAGGCAAATACAGTCAAAACAAACACACGTACTCACCTCGTTATCTGCCTGTGAGACACCGAATGATGGGATGGCCGTGTCCTTCAAGACTAATTTCATTATTTGGTTGTTGATTTCCAGTCTTTCGTAGTAGTCGTCCCGTGAAAAATGCTGTGAGCAAACTAACATGTACTTGAGTGCTTCATGTGGAGTGTTGGGATCGATGTTCAGGGCACATAGCCATCGTTTCATCCGCTCGGGATTTTTAGTTGGAATTGCGTGAAAAATAAGAGGTGACCCTGTTTTCTGTTTGTTCTCGCAACCCCGAACAACACACGTACGAGGCATCTTTGAAAAGATTTATAAAGCTTTCAAAAAGTATTAAAGTGTCCAATAAACTCCCACACCTGTCTGCAGCATGAGCTCTTCTCCGTCTTCTTCCTCGGCTGTTTTCTGGCGTGTTCCCGTGTTATCTGGTGACTTCCTGACTCTGATTGTCGCAGTAACGGTTGTTGTTGAAGGTTAATATCAAGCATTTGTCAAATTTAAACTTATTTTAATTTACCAATGCACTCAAAAAATGAGGTTTTGATAACTAAGATAAAGAAAACAGTCGTGAAGTCTCTGAAAAAGTCCTATGCTACTGCGGCATTCATGGCAGCAAAGCGGAAAGTCAGCAGTTAACATGGTAACATTTTACACCATAACTCGCCAAGGACGAGAAACGAAAAAGACACCGAACTCTTAACCACAAATCTCCCAGGTACCCTCACCTCACCTGTGTGTAATCACTGGCTTAATACTTCATTAAGTTGATAAATCGTTACCTTGACTCGAGCAGGGTCTTTGGGGAAGTCGAAGAACCTCTTCGGTGCAGATTTGAAGATCCCCGGAGTAACGTTTACCGAGCGGTTCCGACACCCAGAGACAACACACTTCATTGTTACCTTGTCAGCCCGAGCCGGCCCGGGCTAACTGAAAACCCAGCTCCCCGTTAAACCGAAGGTATGCTCCACAACAGCAGGAAAATCCCCGTTAAACGTTCAGGTGAGGTCAGGGGAGGCACACACCGGCAGGAGAACGCGCGTGGTTTGTTTATGTCCGGGCTGGGTACCCCGGATGAAGATTGCAGTGACCCGGATGTACAAAATTGGAGGGAAAAGATACCTGAGGAAAATGGCTGCCGCAGAAGAAAATAATAAAGAAACGCAAAAATCTACATGAAAGTCATACATTGATGAGATGAACCAATAAATGTATTTATGAGATTTTTCTAGTTATTATTGTAAATGTGGAGTCTGTCAGAGATAACTTAAGCAGCTTTGTCCTTAGCTCTGGTGAATATAATCAGAGCAGAATTATAAACACACTTTACCAAAGTCATTGTTACTATTATTGTCATTGTCCTCTTTCAAAGTAGGGTTGCCACCTGTCCCTTGAAATACAGAATTGTCCCTTATTTGACGATGAAATGTTGATGTCCATATAGATATTTTGACCCATTAATTCTGGAGGCAATTTGTTCTGTATCTCAGGTGGCTCTGGCAAAATAGACAGCAAATAAACACGTTGGCAGAAATGTTCACATCTAGCCTACATTTTTTATTAATGAAGTTTTAAGCTAGTAATTGCCAGCAATGTAAAATTGAAGTCATAAATTAGGCCTAAATAGACTTTAAGTGATTAATGTTTGTATGAACTCTGGTGCTCCATTCTTTGGCCAGTGGTGGTCATGGCATCAAGGATCTTGTGTGGTTTCAACAAGAGATACAAAGTACTGTAAAAAAAAAAAAAAAAAGACATGCCATCATACAAATGATACTAAAAACAGAAGCAAAAAAGAAATGACATTTTTCCCAAACCGTTGCAGGTTTTGAAAATGAAAAACTTCAAGTTGAGTGAATCATGTTTGCACACTGACTCGAACTTTCTATCATTATTTATTCAGAATACGATGTCCTGTTTTGTTTTTTTTTTTTTTTTAATATTTGTCCAAGCTATTTTAAAGGGATTTAAACCTCCCAACAAGTGGGACTCGCTGTAAAACTGACCCTTTTAAAATTTCAGAATAAAAGAATTCCATAGAAACAACGGCAAGTTTTTCTGCGTTAGCCTATGTCATAATGAACATATACTTTATAAAGCAAAGGAAGTGTAATTGAAATGTTTCCATCTTGACTGACATATTCTTTAGATGTTGACGTCCATTTGCTGAAACAAGGTAAATGCTGCTCTTTTTTTCTTATTTTATTGTCAACCAGCTGTACTTTGGCTTGATGTGTGGCAAAATGATGGCATGGACACACCATTGCTGTCTCACGGCTAAAATGCACCCAGAATGTAACTGCCATGACCCGGAGATGTTTATAGCTTCATCTATTCAGTGAGGAAGGGATGAAAATTGCTGGCATTTGTTAGTTTGTTTGCTCGTTAGTTTGTTAACAGGATAGCTCCAAAAGTTAAAAACAAAATTTGATAACATATTCAGGAAAAATCAGAAATGGGGCAAAGTCAACTGTTTAGATTTTTGGGGTTATTTGGATCTGACTGCAGATCCAAGATTTTTTTTAAAGGATGAGTTAATATTTCGAGATTGGGCATTTTTCCACATTTTTGCTAATAACTCAATAACTTCTCAACACATTTTAATGAAATTTTCAGGAAATGTTGTTCATGACACAAGGGAGAAGTGATTGCATTTTGGTGGTGATCCAAATCTGGAAGTGGATCCAAGAGGTTTTTGAAGGATTTGTTAACAGTGTGGGATATGGCAGTTTTCCACATTTTTCCACACCCCTCTAGAACATTACGCTCCCAAAATGCTGGCCTGCTCGTGGTTCCATCAGTCTCTAGAAGTAGTATGGGAGGTAGAGCCTTCAGTTATCAGGCTCCTCTTCTCTGGAACCATTTACCGACCACGGTTCGGGAGGCAGACACCCTCTGTACCTTTAAGGCTAGACTTAAAACATTCCTCTTTGATAAAGCTTTCAGTTAGGGACCAGTTCATAGTCCATAGTTTAGACACATAGTTAAGATGCAATAGGCTTAGACTGCCGGGGGGATCTGGCACATTGGGCTCTATCCCTCTCTCTCTAACACTCTGTCTCCATATCTGCCTCTGCCCCTTTCTGTTTGCTCCTGTACTCGTCTCTGGCTCTTGTCTTTTAGGTGGCCTGGGATCCTTGGTGGAGACTGCCTGCTGCTGTGGAGTCATGAAGCCTCAATAACTACAATTACAGACATAACACATAGTTGGCCATCTCACTCCAGTTCATAATCATTATAGCTGTTAATGTTGATATTAACATGATCTTTCTATCCATGGTTGATACATCTATAGTAACTATCTTTAGCTCCACATGGACATGAGATCCCTCTTGAAAATGAGGTGTCACATCTCAAGAGGTCTACCATTAATACATTTATACTTAACGGAGACAAATATGGTAGGGATGCACTTGTGGTCTGGGCACCCATGAGTTCGTCACTACCATAAATTCTTATTTTCAGTAAGACTTTTATTGATTATACTTCTATAAAATTTTCACCACAACCACACAGACATGAGGATCCTCCTCTAATAAATTTGTTTTCAGCAGAAACAAATTTGACGGCAACAGGTCTATGATTGGTCCATTGATCTGTCACTAGCTTTAGTTCTTACTTTAGTCCACTTGTCTCCACTTACCTCCCTCCCTTTGCCCACACACCCAACACAGCATCGTGTGGATTTGCTGATCATCATGAGACTGGGGTCCACATTCAAGATTTCCTGCTGCTTAACAGAAGGTTTTTTCTTGCCGCCATGATGGAGGGATTCATGATTGGCTATATTGATTCATGTTGGGTGTTGGATGTATATATTTGTATATATATGTATATGTGTATTTTATATATGTATATATGTATCTATGCATATGTGTATCCATAATATGAAGAGCTTTGTGCTCTATTGTAAAGTGTCTTGAGATAACACTTGTTATGAATTGGCGCTATACAAATAAAGATTGATTGATTGATTGATTGATTGACTGCTGTAAATGCCTTGGTGAAGGTTTGTGCTCCTGGACCTCTTTAGATAAAGACTGTTTTACTGAAGCTCTGCTGCTTGTTGTCCTGCAGCTTAACCTGTTGCCTGCTCGGCATCTTTTAGCCTGCAATAGGCCTACTCACATTGACTTTTAGCCTTTTCAAGAGAATCACACGAGAAGTGCTTAAAAATGGAAGCTTGCACTGTTTTTGCCATCAGGTCATGTTTGCAAGTGCCATGACCAAATTTTGAGGTCTACTTGAAGTTGGAGTTGTTTCTCTGATGTAGCATGATGCATTGAGATCTTCCTTCTCACAGCTCACACAGAGAAACTGAGGAGTCCAGTCCAAACCAGAACCTAAACCCAGGGTACAGTGGTTCGTTGAATGTTGTGTTGAAGGAGTAGAGATGGGTTAGAGCGTCAGAGGAGACACTGTAAAAAGACAGCGTGCCTGCAGGACAGTCAACGTACACTGCGATTCTGTTTGTTGAGGACACGGACAGAGGAATCACGGTTTCCCTGAGGTTGTGACAAACAGAGTAGGGCTCATTGGAGCAGTGCAGGTTCCAGGACTGATCACTCCCTCCAAACCAGCAGTCAGCGCTGTACCCTTTCCTCCGGATTCCTTTGTAAGTCACTGCAATATGAACTTTTCCCTCCCACTTGACCTCCCAGTAACAGCGGCCAGTCAGACTATTTTCACACAGCAGCTGACAGTAGTCAAAGCGGTCTGGATGATCAGGGTACGGCTGCTCTTCTTTCACTGATTTCACCATTTTCTTGTTGGGCGATAGCTGAAGCTTTCTATTCGCCGTGTTTGGGTCAAATGTGAGATCACAGGCGTCTGATGGACAGAAAAGACATGAAAAAAAGTAGTTTGGTCAGTACTTAAAAGGTAGGCTATGCTCCAACTGGCAACCAATCAATATCAGTCTCTTTTCATCAATGACAGATGATAGGCTGTGTAATTTTAAAGGCCAACTAAATTTTCAGTCTATTAGTATTAAGTTCATCCACACCATGAATAAAGAAGCTAAAATGTTGCACCTTCAACTGTCAGCTTGAAAAATGGCTTGTTACTTAATGCTGTTGGGGCAATCACCCCTCTCTTCTTAAAGCCTCCAGTGATAGAGTCCCCAAACTCTGTAGTAGTGATTACACATATGTGTTAACTAAAAAAAAACAGAAATTATTGTATTGCCCCCTGGCCTTTTTTGTTGTCCTTGATAGCATTTTGTTGGCAACAATCTGTTAAAATGCAACAAAGCTTGGAAATTCAAAATCAGGCAATCATTTGGGCATTTTATGTTGCAAAATGAAATGTTCAGATCTCACATGCACCTTATTTAAGGCGCTAATGAGGAAATGTTTTCTAAAATCCCATAGACTTTGGGACTTGAGAACCGTAAGTGTTAAAATGCAACTCAGGTCTTTTTTTTTTGAGTCATTATTGCAACACTATATTGTTTACATCCTTAAAAAGACATCAGATCTAAGAGCAATTTTTTATCACTTGATTTTTGTTCCTTTTTCTTGGCAAGTCCAAAGAGTCACTAGGGAGGGGTAAAAGACCATGCTGCTCTGGAGCCATGGGTTGCCGACTTTTGGACTAATGAAAGATATCTTATGAGTATATGAAACCGTCCATCCGGTGAGTCAGGTTACAAATACAACTTAAGGAAAGAACATTTAAGTTGAAGCAAGAATCTAGAATAAATACTTGTTTGGAGAGGAGAATTTTTCTTTGCGATATGACATAATTTCATCAGTCGCATAACGCAACCAAATGTTCCAAGACTTTGCTCCTTTTTAACTTTTTGTACTCTTAAGCCGATGGCATTGGTTTGCTGGTTTTTCAACTCCAATTATGGAAAATATCCACTACTGGTTCTACCAAGAAACTGTTTTTACAGACAATTTATTACAAGTTACTAAATGCCAAATGGTCTTCCTCTCATTCTTCACTGTTAAGGTTTTGATGTCCTAGCCCTCTATATAGTTGTTAGGAGGGATACTGAGAACGAGAACAGATTTAAATTCAGCTTGATAAAAGGCAAGTTTTTCAGTTTTATAGACAAAATACAAGAGGTAAACTCACACTTCCTTAGACCAGGTCTTAGCCACTGCTCTCCTCTTGGGTCCACCCTGCATTAAGAAACAAATATTATTATATAAAATGGGTTTCTACATCTTATAACATTCTCTCTAACATAGTTAACATTCGTTATAACATAATTTTTGCAGTGTCACAGACAGACGGTGTGCAAGCTCCACTTTATTGGTCGTACTTAAGAGTGTCCAGTCTCCAGGTTGGATCCTTCAGTCCAGCATTCAGCAGCATCACTCCTGAGTCTCCTGGATGATTATAGCTCAGGTCCAGCTCTGTCAGATGTGAGGGGTTGGATCTCAGAGCTGAGGCCAGAGCTGAACAGCCTTCCTCTGTGATCAGACATCCTGACAGCCTAAAGAGACAGAAGGGAGAGTCAGAAATTTCTAAGTATGTTGGTATCAGAACAATTTTAATTCACTATTTACTTAATCCATGATAATGTCCCAGTGAGCTATTTGTGAAGGGAGCATACTTGTCTGAAGCATTTACAATTACATTTTGATCAGGGTTTTACCAGTGCAAACATTTTACTGCTTGGTATGGTGATCTACTTATTATTTATTTCGACATATCTGCATTTGTATTGAAGATCTCATTAAGGTCCTCCTCTTCCCAGTATTACCCAGGAGTCATTCTTCTCTTGACCAAATGGATTGTTGTAAGTAAAGAGCTGTCTCACACATACCGTTTCTATCTGGGTGCAAGCAAGGCTGGGCAACTTTCAGACTTAGTTGAGTTCATTGGTATAAAAGCAGTCATAAGTTTCAAAATAATTATGAAAATCATGCTATTTTCTTGAAGCTTTGAAAAAATTACCCCTGCTGAATTTTTCATTATTCATTCACATTTTGCATTTACACTGATCAAGGTTATCAACAAGTGAATAGCAAAAGAACCCTCTGAAAGCCTTGGCAGGCCCCAGATTCACAGCTCAAAGAAAACCAATTTATTAGGTATCAGTAGTGACATTGAACTCAATGGGATGATGCATGTTAGATAAAGTCCTGTATCCAAATAGTTTTGACCTCACCTGAGAATTTCCAGTGTACAATGTGCACTCCCAAGTCCAGCGGACAACAACTTTACACCCAAATCCTGAAGGTCGTTGTTACTCAGGTCCAACTCTCTGAGATTAGAGGACTGCAAACTGAGAACTGAGGCCAGGGCTTCACATCGTCTCCATGACAAGTTACAGTCACCAAGGCTAAGGAACAACAAACAACTGTCAGTCATAATCCAACAAATTTTATCTTTAGGAACGGGCATCTATTTACTAATGATAACCAGTTTGTTTACCTTTCGAATCAACAAAGTATGCCCAATTCTGCTGACTATCTTGTGATTGAATATGACGATTTAGAAACTCTGTCTCAAATCTACCTTTTTGGCTACATGGTCAGTGAAACAGAAAACCAAGTCCATTATATTCTTGAGAGAGACTTGGCTGTGAGAAAATTCAATTGAAGAAAACTTATGTAGCTTGCCAGGTAGACTGTTTTCATCTAACCATCCATCCGTTTTCCTTCATTTAACTGGTGCTTGATCGCAATTGACCAGGCACTCCCTCCTCAGTGGTGCTTTCAGCCCCTGGCAGGACCCCAACCCCAATGTTTTCTTAGGCCAGTAAGACTCACAGTGAGTTTTAGGTCTACCCCATTGTCTCTTTTCAGTTAAACAAGCCAGAAGACCTTCAAAGGGGGTAACCAATTGGCATTTATATATCAAATGCTGAACCACATTAGCTGGCTTCTATCATTGCAAAGAAGGAACTACTCTACTCAGGGCTTCCTCCAGATGTCTGAGCTCCTCACCCTTTACTCCTACAGAGGAAACTTATTTCAGCTAAGCACGATCTCAGGACACAGAAGGGTAGAGGTCAGTTTAATGTTTGAGAACCTGAGAATTTCATTTAAGCTCTTTGCATATCGTGTTATTCTCTTGTCTTCTTCAGCTGGGACCTGCAGAAGGCATTTGGGCGGTCCAAGTTCAAAGCAATTGTAATTGGGGGTGGGGGCGGGGGTCAGCTACTCAAACAAATGCCATAAAAATGGAGAGTTCGAACTCAGGCAGCATTTGCAGTATTGCCTTGAACCACCAGAGAGGAGGAAGCTGAACCAAAAGGCAAGGCCTTTGATGAAGGTCTCTTTCGTCCCTAACACACTTAGTCCAGACATATTATTGGAAAGTTTATTTGATCTGGGGTGGTGTGAAGCTCATGCAAACTCTGATATGGTCGAAAGAACCAAACTCTGGCCCACCTGAAAAGGAGAGTCTTGGTTCTCTTCCAGGCAAACCAGAGTTCAGTTTGCAGTGGGTGTGAAGCCATCTGAACCAAACAGGGACCAAACAAGGCAAGCAAATTAAAAGCAGTGAATTGTGGCTTTACTTTGGCAAATGTTAGCATTGCTAGCACTGCCAGCCTTTAGTTCTTTTTACAGGTTAATGTCCACAAATCTGTGCAAAATATGGCTTCTCATCGGGATCGGAATCGAAAAACAATCCCAGTTGAAAATGAAAACAAATGGCTGAAGGAAACAATATAATTTGTCTTGATGCTTAACAATTCCCTTATCAATATGTTCCCCTTAAATCTGCATGCCTTGTAAATCAAGAACATCAGCGAAATCCAAAACTTAAAGCCAGACTCAGTTTTAAAATCAAACGTTGGGATTGCTAACAGGTATTATAGCATGAACTTACTGAGCTTCACTGGAGGCTTTGACCACTGGTAGCATCCTCAGAAGAGCTTCTTCTGAAGCAGAGTATTTTTTTAAGTTGAACACCCCCAGATCTTTCTCTGATGACAGCAGGATGAAGACCAGAGCTGACCATTGAGCAGGAGTCAGTTTATCTGTAGACAGACCTTCTGATCCAAGGTACTGTTGGATCTCGTCCACCAGAGAATGATCCTTCAGTTCATTCAGACAGTGGAACAGGTTGATGCTTCTCTCGGGACAGGGGCTTTCTCTAATCATCCTCTTGACATATTCGACTGTCTTCCCCCTGGTTTGTCTTGCCTCTAAGCTGCTTCCTGACTGTGTGAGCAGGCCTTGGAGGAGAGCCTGACTGGACTCCAGGGAAAGACCGAGAAGAAAGCGGAGGAACAAATCCAGATGACCATTTCGGCTCTGGATGGCCTTATCCACAGAGCTCTGGTACAGATGTATTAGATTGTGCTTTTTTCTGAATATTTTGCTCCACCATGACGTTTGTGCATCGGACATCAGATTGACTCCAGAGTCGATGAAGGTCAGGTGGACATAAAGAGCAGCCAGAAACTCTTGAACACTCAGATGGACGAAGCAGAACACCCTGTCTTGGTACAGTCCTTTCTCTTCAATAAACATCTGCGTGAACACTCCTGAATACACTGAAGCTGCTTTGATATCGATGCCACACTCTGTCAGATCTGATTCGTAGAAGATCAGGTTTCCTCTCTGCAGCTGCTCGAAGGCCAGTTTTCCCAGAGACTCAACCATCTTCCTGCTTTCAGGATTCCAAGTTGGATCGGTCTCCCCTCCACCATGATACTTGATGTTCTCTAACTTTGAATGGACCACCAGAAAGTGTATATACATTTCAGTGAGTGTCTTGGGAAGCTTTCCTCTGTCTCTGGTTTGAAGTGCATTCTTCAGTACTGTAGCTGTGATCCAGCAGAAGACCGGGATGTGACACATGATACGCAGGCTTTGGGATTTCTTAATGTGGGACATAATTCTACCAGCCAGGTGGTCATCTTTGAATCTCTTCTTGAAGTACTCCTCCTTTTGTGGCCCTGTAAACCCTCTGACCTCGGTCACCATGTCAAGGCATTCCTGTGGGATCTGATGGGCTGCTGCAGGTCTTGTGGTGATCCAGAGGCGGGCAGATGGAAACAGATTCCCACTGATGAGGTTTGTAAGCAGCACATCCACAGAAGTGGACTCTGTAACGTCGGTCAGAATCCCATTGTTGAGGAAGTCCAGAGGAAGTCGACATTCGTCCAAACCGTCAAAGATGAACACAACCTGGAACTCCTCAAACCTGCTAATTCCTGCTTCTTTGGTTTCAGAGAAGAAGTGATGAACGAGCTCTACCAAGCTGAACTTCTTCTCTTTCAGCACATTCAGCTCTCTGAAAGTGAATCGAAATGTGAACTTCACGTCCTGGTTGGCTTTGTCCTCAGCCCAGTTCAGAGTGAACTTCTTTGTCAGGATTGTTTTTCCAATGCCAGCCACTCCCTTTGTCATCACTGTTCTGATTGGTTCACGTCTTCCAGGCAAGGGTTTAAAGATGGCATCTGGTTTGATTGTTGTTTCTGGACGGGGTGGCTTCCAGGATGCTGTCTCAATCTGTCTGACCTCATGTTCATCATTCACCTCTCCAGTGCCGCCCTCTGTGATGTAGAGCTCTGTGTAGATCTGATTCAGGAGGGTTGAACTCCCTGCTTTAGGAATCCCTTCAAACAAACACTGATATTTTTCCCTCAGAGAAGACTTTAGTTTGAGCTGGCAGAGCGCTGCTTGATTTTCTAGAAAGAAAAAGAAAAGAGACTAAGTAGATTCTAACCATAAAACACTTCCTAATACTTGATTTTTCAGTCTCCAGGACTTCAGTTGGAGGAATGAGACTGTAGGTTGCTTTGATGGACTCAAAAGTCCATCCATCCATCCATCGATCATCTCTACGGTTTATCATTCTCAGGGTCACGGGGAGCTTGAGTCTATCCCAGTTGACATCGAGCCAGAAGCGGAGTACACCCTGGACCAGCTGTCAGCTGTTTGCAAGGCCTCTTGGAGAAACAGACAATCATTCACAAACCCACTCACACCTACAGGCAACTGAGAGTCAGACATTGACCAAGGGAAACCAGATTCCCTATGGAAAACCCATGCAGGTCCAGGGAGAACTTGCAAACTCTACAATGAAAGGACCTGGCAGACAGAGAGTTGATCTAGCAACCCTCTTGATGAGAGGAAGGCACACTAACTGTACCACTTGACTCAAATATATAGGGTCAAGGGTCAAGGTAATTGAGTCTAATGCAACTTACTTGCAGTCTTTACATCTCAGGATGCTCTAATAAATGTTTACATTTGTAGCATTTCATTAAGTTTGCTCTGACACAATGAAGACCTAAATACATTTTGGAGGTACAAGGCCTGTGTAATTATTATGGCAAATCTTGTGAATGTTTCAGATTTTTGTCAATGTTGGCAAAGTTTATTCCACTTTTTAAGTGTTTAAATTTGTTGAATTCTCTTACTGCTTTGCAGACAGTCAGCCAATGTCTCCTGCTTCATTCCCTTCAAGAACTGCAGAGTGATTTTCAGAAGTGCCTCTTGGCTCTCTCCTCTCTGTTCTGAATCTTCCCGGTCCATCCCGTCCTCAGCTTCACTTTCACTCTCTGAGCATCTTCGGTGATCCCTGCTCAGAGCCCTCCGATATCTCCTCAGTTCCTGCTTCACGAAGGTGACTATGTCCTTTTCAAGGAGCTGAAATAGAAAGAGACATGTTTTTGTCTTCTCAGAGTAATTAACAATTACCCTAAATTTGACCAAATCTTCAAGAAACAGAAATTAAAAAATTTATTTAAATTTAGAGTCTAAAAGAGCTGCTTTAACCCTCCAAACTGTTTGGGTTAAGGTAGAGTACAAGGGATAGAACCCTGAACCGTAACCAGACAAAGATGCATAAAACAGTTAAGCTAAACATTATATAAACAAAACAACGTATGGACTTGAGCGTATTTGTCCATAAATCAGAAAATAGTGTCAGGTTTTACCAGACAAACCTTAAATATCATTCAAAACCATGATGCACCACGAGTCTCACCACAGATTCATTTAACAGCAGGTAGTTAAAAAAGTGAAATTGTCAGGTGAGTTAAATCTTTCTGGAGCAGGGGGCAATCCGTTATTTGTTCCTCCAATATCATCATAGATTTATATTACAGAAGAATATCTGGTTATCATCATCTGTATAGCGTAGGAACAGATGCAAATAAAACCAAGGGTCATTGCTCTCAAGGTAGAAAGACGGAAAGAGCCTGCTGAAACATATCGTCCTGACACTGGAACAACACAGCTCCTCCAGTTTCTATTTTAACAAGTTTATGTTTAAATTCTGTTTGTCAGTTATCACAGATAGCTGTTCTGATATATCTGCATACCAAAAATATGGAGTCCACATCACTCTGATGCTGCTTTGCAGACTGACCAATGCCAGCCTCTCTGTTCTTCTGCAAAACTCTGTGAAGCAAAAAGAAGGGTTGTAATTTATATTAGATCATATTAAAAGCTGGTTTCTGACTAAGACGACGGTTGTCCATATAAATAAAAAAATATCCTTACTGTTTATCATTTGACTGACGTCCTCTGAAGTCATTGAATCGATCAATAGATTGGTCACTGGCATGTAAGTCCTGTGTTTGCTGTTTACTGATGAGAGATAAAACAAAGTTAACTTGAATACAGTCTGATTTTCACGGCTTTTAGCTGTTCTTTTGCCCCCCAAAAATCCTCACAAACTTGGAGATAGATTTTGGCACTTGGACTAGGTCTTACCTTGGGATAGCAGAGCTCTGGCCATCTTTAAAGTCAATCAAATGACCAATGGACTGGCCACTGTTGAAGGATACACTGCTGGCTTCAGGTTCAGCTACAGGACAGTCTGGTTTGTTCTGCTCTCTGTGGGTTTAAAACAACATCAACACGGATCTCTTCAAATGACTTTCTAGAACACATGATACACCTCCCATGCTGTGGATTGACGTTATATTTAACTCTGATTTTAGTGGAACTACAGTTATATGTTATCAAAATATGATATTTTGAATGGTGTCCCAAACCCTTTAAAATTAAGACTTTCTCTGAAAGGCAGCCTCCGAGAAACCAGACACACCAGATGGACCGTTCAGTATATTTTACTAGTCCATCTGGGAAAGAGTTCATAGAAAGTGTTTGGGGAAGGGGAAAACCATTCAGTGTTGTAGTAGGCCGACACTACTGCTATGGTGTAAAGTACAAAACCTGAACCACTTTGTAGAACAAACTCTTGCCAAAACATGTAGGTAGTGGAGCCAAAATATCCTTTCGATGGAGAAATGCAGTCCAGATCTAAAAAACTGAAGCAGTTAGCATCTATGCTAATCTCTCTACCAGCAGTTACTTCCTGCTGTCGTCTTCCTCATAGCTCCAACAAGGATGCTGATTGGGCTGTGCCACTTTGGGCCGAGTACAGTTGTTGTAGACTGGAGTTTGGTAAGATGGATCTGCCTGATTACAGACAATGAGTCAGGCAGATCTACCTGCACTGTGAGGTTCACCTCCAAGTTGAGGATTTGATTAAAGTGTGAGGTTGAGATTCGTTCTAATCCAATATATGCAGAGCCATAGACTGTTGAGTGACCTGACAGATCACGGCCACAAAGGGACTGAGTCTTGAAGTCATTTAAAAGGTAAATTTACATCCTCTGTCCTTGCAGCTCTTTTTTGTTTGAGTCACCATCCTTAAAGCAGCAGTACACAGTTTATTACCTCAGCCGAGGAGGTTATGTTTTTGCCACGTATGTTTGTCTGCAAAAAATTCCCAAAAAATAAAAAAATCCTATAAGATAACATTGATCAGAAATTTGAAAAAAAAAAAACATGCCTCTGCCAATTTTATAAGGATTTGCTTCCAATTTTACAGGATAATATGGGGTCAAAACCAAAATACAAAATCAAAATACTAAGTGATGTTCCCAAAACTTGTTGAGCTCATACAGGATAACAACCTCCATGTATGTGTTGAGTTTGGTCTGGATCCTGGCTCTATTCTGGATCTGGTGATCCAGAATTGTATCTTTTACAGGGGTTGTGGAAAAGCCACTGCTGGAACTGAGCTGCTTGGTGGAGGTCTTCGCTCTCTGAGTTCTTTTCTAATTGTTTGTTTCAATGGCCCAAAAATATGATTACCAGTCAACATCTTATTACTGAAGCCACATGAGGGATCATTAGACATCTGTGCCCCCTACTTGCTCTGTTTGAAGCCTTTAGAAAATCTAGCAAGGGACACCCACTTTTCAGCCAATCAGGGCTTAGCTCAGGGCCAGTGTTCTTACTGGATCCTCTGCTAAGGTATATGAGCTTTAGTTGTTGTTTAGATTGTACAGGTAGTGTTGATTTTATGAAGGGATGTATAGTTTGTGGTTCTTTTGTGGCTGCACATTACCTTAGCATAATGCTAATGGCAGCTAAAGGCTCACAAACACTTTGTTAAATATAAGGGAAGGGACATGGCTAGGAGCACAACCATGTAAAGGAGTAACGTTGATTTAAGAAAGCCCACCTCTAAGATCAAGGGTCATGTGTTTTGTTTTTGTGATGTCCAGTTAGGATTTAATGAAAGGTACAACTGAGGTGCTCCCAGGAGAAGCTGCAGGAAACCACTTCTCTTAGGTATTGAACTAAAATCAGTCCAACATCAAACAGGTAAAATTGGTTTAAGAATGCAACCACACCTTAAAGCCTCACTCTGACAATAAAGGCAAATAATTAGTCACCCTTCTGAAAGGGGCAACAGAAACAAAAAATCCAGCCCATGCCATTGTATCTCTGAGCTAAAAGCCAATCACAAACCAGGCAGAATGATATGATACTGGGATTGCACCTTACCTGGATGTGGCAGAGTTCTGACCACCTTTGTAGTCAATGAAACGAGTGATGGATTGATCACTCTTAGCAGACACACAGGTGGGAGCAGATCCGCATCCAGCATAGCCTGGTCCAGGCTGCTGCTGCAAACTTCAAAACAGCACAGACAGAGGATTAGCAGATGGATGTGATGCAGTGTTAACTTTGACAGCACTTTTTAATTTAGTTTTAGGCTTTTGCCTGAAATATCTTTTAGTTTTAGTCATAATTTAGTCATCTAAATTGTTTTCATTTTAGTCTAGTTTTAGTCGATGAAATCTACTGTAAATTTAGTCGACTAAAATATGAAGTGTAAAGGGCAAGGCATTTTTTTTTATGTTTCCTTGAATTTCTGAAGTCATGTTTTACACTATAGCCCTTTATTGAATGGCAGTAAAGTCTGAAGGTATAAATGAACAGAAACAAATTGAACTTTTGTGTGAATTGGATCGCTCCCCAACTTATCCCACCACCATCCAACCTTTCCACACAACCAAAGTAGCTGTGATTGGCTATATTCCTAATTTGTCCCTACTTTCTACATGACCAAATTAGGTCTGATTGGATTAAGTCTCTGTCAAACATTTCAGTCTAGTTTTTATTTGTTGATGACAATGTCAGTTAATTTAGTTTTAGTTTTTGTCTATATGCACTTGTTTTCATTAGTTACTGTCTAGTTTTCATCAGGGGAAAAAGGTTGTTGACGAAAACTATGGCGAAAATAATTAATCAACAAAATTAACACTGATGTGAGGAGAACTCGGTTCTAAAATAGACACAAGTCAGGATCCTCACCTCTGAGCTTCAGCCTGGGTGTCATGCTCCTCACAGGGAAAACTTCCAGAGGGATGGAGCTCTTCCTTCTTATCTTCGTTATGATTCATTGCACAGTCTCGTAACAACCTTCAGACCTGGGGAATAAAGACTGTGCATAAGAGTCAGAAATTGCAGTTCCTTGAGTGTCCACTAGAGGCAGTCTGCAGATGCAACAACAGCCATCACTTCACAAGAAGAAAGTTGCATCTTCTGAGGGAAACACTGAACCATAATCAAACATCTGTGCAGGGAAGAGTACCAAGATCTTCTTAAACACTATACAAGGTAAAGTAAAGTGAGTTTTATGGTTGTTACCCTTGCACATTTTATTAAACTGTTACCTTGGACATAATTGTCACCTCTGCCAAGGAGGTTGTTTGTTTGTTAGCAAGATTATGCAAGACCTACAGGATGGATTTTGCTGAAATTTTCAGGAGATTTTGGTAATGGCCAAACTTAGAAATGATTAGATTTTGGTGGTGATCCAGATAACCACCGTTAGTGAACTATTGTTTTTGCTCAATAACTGTCTAACTAATAACAATATCAACATGATTCTGAGTGAGGTGTGGGTTTTCAGGGTCATGAATCATATTATGATGGTAACTTTATCATGGAACTATTGCTTATAGATGTAAAAACAATATGTGGGCTACCTTGGCAGAAAATTGTGCTCTCCTAGTGCTTTCTAGTGAGGGCTGTATTAGATCTTTGATACTCACTAGCCACTTTATTAGGTACACCGTGCAG
This sequence comes from Cetoscarus ocellatus, assembly GCA_037902135.1. Classification (NCBI taxonomy): domain Eukaryota; kingdom Metazoa; phylum Chordata; class Actinopteri; order Labriformes; family Labridae; genus Cetoscarus; species Cetoscarus ocellatus. Next base: position 467,970 of record JBAMNC010001591.1, on the reverse strand, counting down.
TTTCAGCTTGGACCTGCTTTTGCCTTCAGATCTACTTTAATTCTTCACAGCATAAATTCAACAAGGTGCTGAAACATTCAAACAATAAACAAACAATATTGATTTCTGTAACCAGTTGTTTTGGATTCTCAGTTGGTTTGGGTTTTTTGATCCCCATCTCCAGTTTTCATGAGCAGAAAAAGCACAGAAAGTCTGGAGATGTGCTCAGACCATGAGGTCTAAATGATTGATGTTTTGAGGAAACTTTGCACAATGCAGAAACATTTTAGTGCGTTGAGTTTGACTGATGTTTGTGTTCATAAACATGCAGTAAAACCAGTTCTGACTCCTGCGGCAGGTGATGGCTCAGAGATTAAAATCAGAGCTGCTGATTCTGGGAGACACCCAACAAAACATTTTCAGGAGTCAACAACCACACCCAAGATTTATCAATGTTATGTATGAGATGGAAGTTTTACTCCATGTTTTAATGATCCTTCTGACAGCCAGATAAAAATATGAACACTAAATAAGGGTTATTTTTAAAGTTTAATGACTGAGCTTGTCATCATAATGCTTTGTTTATTCGTTTAGTATTTAATTTAGATTAATTATTACATTTATCTCTAATTAAAGCTCTCTGTCATTGTTTAATCAACTTTTCAGAGATTATTTTGTTAAACCCTCGAAGATTCTTAAGAGACCAAACATGTTCTGCTTAATTTAATTTTTAATTCTCAACATTTCTCTCAGTTTTGGCCAGGATTTGTGTTTTATAACTATTTTTAAAATCCCATGATTCCCTCCATTGCAAAGTGTAAAGAATAGGAGATGTGCATATATGCCTCCACTCATCACCCTCAGGACTGTTTTAGTTTTATTTATCTGCACATATTTAAAATAAAAGTCAAAGAAAACAGTGAACAAGTCACATGTGCAGGTGAGGAAGAAACCCAACCTGGGCTTTTTTAACATACCTCACCTGAAGAGTAAATACAGAAAAAATAACAGAAAAAAACATTAAATACAAGCAATGAAAACGAACAAGCTAAAAAAAGCATCATCAAAGCCAAATGTGTGATGTTCATATTAATATTATTTTCTTGATCAAGAGACATCAGGGGATCTTCTTACAAAAGCACATAAAGACTCGGAAAATAAAAGTAATAAAAAAAATCCTTATGCCCACAGTTAGGTCTGAAGATGCTGAAAAGATTTGATGCAGTGAAATTGAAAATAAATATTGATATCTTACATTTTCATCACACTTTTATGAGAGGGACCATTTTAGGACCAAAGGGTAAAAAGTGTGAGTTCTTTTTTTAATAAACTCTCATTGCTCTGAAAATAACAAAGCTTAAAAATCAGCGTTGTTTTTTATGAATAAAATTAGGAGTTCTTATGACAGAATGGGCATAAAACATGAAAAAATAAAAACTCATATCTATGGTTCAGTTTGAAGTTATTGAAAATATTCGATACAATAAAAATGAAAAAAGTATATATATCACATACTTATTACATTTTTATGAGAGGGACAGTTTTGGGACCTAAGAGTAAAAAGTGTAGCTTAACTTTTAAGGATCATCAAGAGTTAATACCTAGTATTTCATTCTTTAACCTCATTTCTTGTCTCTTATTTTCTGACATTTAAGATTTGTTCTGTTGTATTGAAGTGATTCTGATGTGCATTAGTCCCTCAAAACTTTTCTAACATCCCACTTTTCAGCTCTCCTGCACTGCACATTAAAAAGTGATCATTGGATAAAAATAAATTAATATTCTTTTTTTTCAGCACAATTAAAGGGATGCATTTACACTCACTAGCCACTTTATTAGGTACATATTGCTTACACTGGGTAAGACCCCCATTGCTTTCAGAGCTCCTTAATTCTTGGTGTCATCAAGTTGCTGCCATGTGATTTGCATTAAAGAGCAACTGAACAGGTGCACCTAATGTGGCTGAGTGTTTATCAAACATCATCCACTAATAAGAAACATGGATTTCCTCTTAGAAATATTCACAATACAATCTCCACATCAGACTGAGCAGAAGGCTGATCGACTTCAGGAAGTGATTAATGCAGAAGAGTGCAAAGATTCTCACCTGGGGACTCCCCTCACAGCCACTTGGATCTTCTGATTTACAGACGTACCCGCAGAGACCTGCTCTCTCTGGGTTTGTGTTTCACCTGGATTATCCACACTCTCACTTCTCATGAACTCTGAGTCTGAGTCCAAAAACCACACCAGTAAGAGGTTTAAAACCGGTCTGACCTGCAGCCCAGGAGCCAGCAGGTGTAGTACTTCATCTGTCCACTGAGTAGTGCTAACACACACCTACACACACCATTACATGACCTACACTCACTGCCTACTTCATAAGGTAACCCTGATCAACTGCCCGATAACGCAAACAGCCAGTTAGCCAATCACACAGCTGCAACTTGGTGCATTTAGGCATCTATCTATCTATCTATCTATCTATCTATCTATCTATCTATCTATCAGGTCTTTTAACAATAAAAAGTTAGTTTAAATTTTCTATATTAATACAAAATGAAATAATCTTGAACACTTTCGCCACTCCCCCAGCAGGTGGCGCTGTTGTACAGGTATCAGACAGGTCTGCTGCAGCTTCTCTGTCCAACACTTTACACACATCTGCAGCTCGTCCATGATGAAAAGGATTTTAATAATTCTGGTGACAGATATTTCCTTCGGATCAGAGTCAATAACTCATTAAGCCGTCTTTCTTTAAAGTCTCAGCCTGAAGCCAAACCCAGGCTCCGTTTTAATCAATCATGATAGAAAAACTCTGTTTCATTCATCTTTTGACCGAGTATGAAACAGCTGCTCCCAAACAGATATGCACAGAAATCACAGCAGCACTGACCGAACAGTCACTCAAACCAGAACACTATTCATTCAGAGATGATTATGACACTTACGACGTTTATATCTGAAATATATTTACTCAGATAAACTTACATGAAGAGTCCTTGGTCTCAGTCCTTTGCAGATAAAACTTTTGAAAAGTTTGATAATGAGGGTTTACTGTAAATATGGATGAGGGGTCAATAACCTTATTTAACCCTTATCATACATTGATTTGATTTTCAACGTTTTTAGGCTCGATGTTTTAAACCAGCATCAGTCCAAATCATAAACATCAAATATTCATGAATTTGGGAAAGTTTTAACCCTTTAAATGCCAGGATTTTGTCATGATGCCACCATGTTTTGTCATGAAAAAAAGATTATTACTTTAAATAAAACACATGCAAAGTAGATTCTTTTTTGTTTTGGATCATTACATCTTGGGATATGTTAATAATAAATTTCATTCATTAATATTTTCTGGAAAGTGTTAAATACTCACACTCACGTCCCTCGGACCAAAAAGTACGTCTTGCATGAAATAGCTGTAAAAAATATTATACAATGATTTTATTTTCAATTTTATAGTATCTTTTTTATTTAAACCAACATTGGTCCAAATCACACATATCAGATATTCACAGATTTATTTATTTTGTAACCCATTAAATGCCAGGTATTGTCATGATACCACCACGTTTTTACATGCAAAAAAAAAAAAAACAATATACTACATGCAAAGTAGATTTTTTTGTTTTTCAACATTAAAAATTGGGGTATGTCAGGGATTAGCAGTTACACTGATTTTTATTCATCATTCCTGCATGTGTGAGTCAAATATTCACACTCATTTTGTCTGGTTAAAATGGCGCCATCTAGTGGAGTGAAGTAAAAATGATCAATTTAAAGGCACAAGCCCAGACTGACACCCAGATATAATACAATGCATTTATTATGCTTCAGTTCAGGTGAAATAAAAAAATCGCAGTTTGAATGGGATTCAATGGGATATTTTTTGACCTTAACAGTCCGAGTGTGACACTCATTCTTACACGAGGAGCTGAGCTGTTGTTTTTAATAAAGTAAATGCAGATTAGTGTTGATGAATGATCTGCACCCATAACCTCCACTGAGTGACTTCACAGCAGAGTTTTAACCTCCTAATCCGATCATTGGGGAAAAGTCCTGCGTATAAGCACGAGCTAAAGGAAAACTCTGGCAGCCCCGACGTCTTCTTTCCGTTCTCGTGATTTATTGCCCTTTGGTTAAGAAGACGAAGCTCTCCGTCAGCTCAGCACTTGCAGCTGCCTGCAGCAGGACCGCAGCCAGCACATTACGGACGTGCCTGCGCTCTGACACGCTCCGGAGGCTGCAGCGATAAATTATGGCCACCGGGAATGTGCGCGAGCCATCCCGTCGGATCACCTGGAAACTCTCTGCAACACTACATCATTATGAGGGAGCCAAAATATTCACTCAGCCTGAACTTGTCTCGCACATTTCTGCACATAAAGGTCACAAACAAGATGACAGCGGCAACGTCTGAAGGTCGTTTTTAATGTGATTTAGTAATTTAAAAATTTTTACCAAAATAAATATCCTGCAATAAAATAATTAACATTCGTACATATATGATGCTTTACATTTAAAGTTTATAACATCCTACAAACACCATCTTACTGTGGAGGCCCAGGGGTGCAAAACAACACAACAAAAAGAAAACAATGCAACAAACACACAACAGAAACACAAAAACACAACAGAAAATAAGAAACAGAACAACTTACATTTAAAGGAAAAGGTATTAAAAAGGAAAGGGTAAAATAAAAATTTGCGACATCATTGAAAAAAAAAATCCCAACAACAAATTAATAACACAACAAAAAATAAGAAACACAAGGTACAAAAAAAATGAAAAACAGCAATGGTAAAACAAAAAAATGCATCAACAAAAAAAAACAAAAAAAAAAAACAAATCACAAACACAACAGAAAATAAGAAACACCACAATTTACATTGAAAGAAAAAGGTATTGGGGAAGAAGGGTAAAATAAAAAATTACATCAAGTTCAAAACCACAAATTTAATAACAAGGAGGAAAAAAAAACAAGTTAAAAAGACACAACAAAAGAAAAATGTATAGTGTTAAATTAAAACCTACAAAAGGGTCATGCAATTATAAAAGCAACAAAGAGATCCAACAGAATAAAAGATGACAAAACACAACAAAAAATAAAACAATGAAAAACTAGGGAAAAAAAGAAAGAAAATGAAAATACAAAAATGACATACAACAAAACACAATATAAAAAGAGTGGCACATATAATGTAAAAACAATGATTTACCAAAAAACACAACCACAAACATAATATAACAGAAGGAAAAACACAATGAAAAAAGAAAGCACAAAAAAGACATCTAAAAAGCAGGAAAACAAAGAAAGTACTGTACAACTAAAAATTTGACGGCAGAAGAAAAACAACAAATTTAAAACACAACAACAAAACTAACCAATAGAAGAAATAAAAACATAAGCAAATTAAAGTAAACAGAACAACAAAATAACACAACAAACACAGTAACTAGTAAACAAAGGAAACATTTGTTTTTTGCAAAAGCAAAAAAACCTCAATTATTAAAGACAACACAACTACAAAATAAAAACCAAAACAAAAAAATACTATTCAACTAAAAACACATGAAAACAAAAAATGACGATAACAAACCACAACCACAAAAGGAAAAAGCAGTAACAAATAAAACAAAAACAATAGCAACAAAAAATGAAATTAGATTAGATTTTTCCTGTGGTTGTTCAACACGATTTTGTTGTTTTATCTCCTTACTTGGTGCTGCGTTTTTATTTGTTGCCATATTTATCATATGCTGACCAAATTTTTGATCAATTTTGAAAAAAAGAAAAAAACACAACAAAAAACAAAAACAACAACATCAACAAAAGTCCAAGAACCACAATAAAAAAAAGTGTTATTGTTGTTTCGATCATTGTATTATTGTTACATTTTTTTTTGTTTAAACATTATTTCTTTGTTTCTGTGTTTTGGTTGTTTTGTTTTTGTTATTGACAATTTACTCAATTTTTGGTTGTGCTTTTATTTATTGTTATTGAAGAATTTTTTATTTGTTGTTCAGTTTTCTTGTTTGTTTTTGCATTTCTCATTTATAGCAGTGATTTAATGTGTTGTTGGGCTTTCTTACTTGCTGTTGTGTTTTTATTTGTTGTTGCTTTTTCTTTTGTTTTTGTGCTTTGGTTTTTATGTTGGTGTATTTTTGTTGCATTACTTTCACTTGTTTTTGCAAGTTTTTATTTGCTGTGTGTTCTAACTCGGTGTTGTGCTTTCCACATTGTTGAAGCGTGTATTTTTTGGTAAATTTTTCTTGTTTGTTTTTATTTTAGTATAAACTGTTGTGTTTTTCTATTTGTTATTAAGGTTTTTTATGACTTAATTTGACATTTTTTTGTGATTTTATTGTGTTTTCCTCGTTAACACTCTGTTTTGCACTCTGGGCCGCCATATTTTTACCAATGTTAGCTGAAGAAAAAACTGAGGCAAAGTGAAACCAGCAGATCTGGATTTCATTAATAATATATTAATAACATGATGTAATATTATATATCTTACATGTTTATGTCGGCCCAGACAGAGAGAAACACGACGCTCTGTGGGAGGAAAAGCAGCGTTTCATCATGTGTTATCAATCATCGTTAATTCTGCAGAGTGAGACGTCACGGTGTAATCAAAGACGTTTTATTGCTTCACTCACAGTCAGTGTCGCTCTGTTTGAAAGAGCGACTCTGAATAACTGTCTTTGTCTCTGTTTATCACTCTAAATCTCAGAGAGAGGGCTGATTGTTGTCATATCATGTTACTTTGATTATCAGAAGGATTTTCACTCTTAGCTCTGAAATGATAACCTGATGACTCATGGAGGCATTCATAAAAGAAGCTATTGTCAGCTAAGGGTAGCAGGTTAAAGGTTAATCAGGTATTTTTTATTTCATGGGTCTTGTTTTTTTACATTAATGGGCCCCCGCCCCCCAAGATCCAAACAAGCTAAGCTGTAAATGTACTGACTGATCAGAGAGTATGATCTTTGGGAGTGTCACCAGTGGGATGTCCGACATGGGAATCAAACCCCTCACACTGTGGACTTTGTACTCATGTGAGACTTCCCAAACTCTCCTGTGCTTTGTCTCTTTGCCTGTAACCACCTCTGGATCAAAACTCATCTCCTTACTCTGACAAAAAGCCAAAGACCAAAACCCCAAATAGCTTATCAGCCAATCACACGGCAATCACTCAATGCATTTAGGCACATAGGCATGGTCAAGACAACTTGCTGAAGTCTAACCCGAGCATCAGAATGGAGAAGGTGATTTAAGGGACTTTGAACAAGGCATGGTCGTTGATGCCTAATGGGTTGGTCTGTCGAAACTACTGATCTACCATGATTTTCACACACAACCATCCTTTTGGTTTACAGATAATGGTCTAAAAAAGAGAAAACATCCAGAGAGCAGCAGTTCTCTGGGCCAAAACGATGCCAGAGTTTCAGAGAAGAATGGCCAGAGCAGTTTGAGATGATAAAAAGGTAAAAGGGACTCAAATGATCACTTGTTACAACCAACGAAGGCACCAGCAGCAGAGGACCAACCAGGAAGCACTCTGGGCTCCACTATGTGTTGATTATGTGCATAGCAACAGCCCACTACGCTAAAGCCACAGACTTACTTGTCAGCCTTTTACAACCTCTATGCAAGGACATGTGGTCCACTGGTGGGACCTTGGGAGACTTAAATATTCAAATGATCCAATGGAAACAAGAACGGGAATCAAAAACCAGTTTCAGTTGAGAATCGATAACAACTCCTTCTTGGAATCAACATCATTAGTCTTCATGCTTAACAATTCCCTTATCAATTCCTTCCCCTTTGTTCAGCATGCTTTACAAATCAAAGCTGTCTCGCTCTCATCAGAGACTGTCAGCAGACACGATAACAAATAAGTCAACTATGGGATCATTGCAGACAGGAGACAGAAGGGGTTAAAATTGCAGCTTCAGGCACATTTTAAGGGTGAAACACCAGCAACTTGCAGAGGCATTAATCTGTGCATGGCATTGAATATGAGGAGAGACATGTTTTTCACGTTGTTGTCAAACAGAAAACCTGTGTAGGCAAACTTTTCCCAAACTGAAAGCAAAAAAAAGGAAAAGAAGAGAATCATTAAAGACTCGCATCAATATGCAGAATCAAACATGGAATTGGTATCAATAAAATCTTATCAATTCCCATTCCTAAATGGAATTGCCAATTAAGTGTTGTGGCCAGCTGAAGGGGGATATTTGGATGTTAATTAGGGCTGAAAGATTGATCGTTTTCGGATTGAAATCGCAATTTCAGACATGTGATCGCAAAAGCTGCAATTTTTGCAGCGCTCCTGACTGACCCAGGATCTGTTTTGGCAATTATTTTACACATACTATTTTACAAGTTTGCATTTAAGAATGGTTCGCAAATGAACGGCTCACACACAAACTGCGAATCGGTTCTCAATTTTCACTTAAAAGAGCAGTCACATCTCCACCGCGGAAGTGCTGGTAAGCAAGTCAACAACACAGAGCCTCCGTTTAGGAGTAGAAGTCGGAGTATCACTTAAATAATGAAAACAGATTATTTATCATTGATATTAGATGATGAATAATGTGTTATGTGCTTTTGATCATTGATTTCCTCACTGTTGTCTATGCTGTAAACACAGTGAATATTGCACTGAAGTTTGATTTGAAGAAAATCGTGAACTGAATTGAAATCGCAATATCTGCCAGAAAAATCATTCTTGGATCTTTTCCTGAAATCATTCAGCCCTAATGTCAATAACCTAATATCGTTGGTTATTATGGTGTTTGTTTGAGATTCATACTTTCCTCCAGTTTTGCTCCAGCTTATGTTGTGACACTACGGTGGCGTGGGTCGTAAAAGGGTCTATGGCAACATAAATACAGTCTGTTTGTTTACAGTCCTCTCCAGGTTTCATCTAGCCCCGCCTTTCTTCCTTTCCAACATCATCAAATCAGTCGTGTTGACTGGTTGGTTATCGTGGCGTAGTCTGTCATGTCAGCAAGTCAGAAGTTAATGTTTCTGTGATCATCTAATCTGACACAATGACCATCGTATCAAACAGATGATGTAGTCTGATCTCTGGATTAGAACCTGGTTTGTGATACTCTGCTGTGATTTTGACCATTTTAATTTTACTGGCCTGAATTCAAAGTTTTAGTCTCTCCATGAGGTCCTAAATATCTGGTTGTTGTAACCAAAATTGTTCATTAAAGTGTCCAATTAAAACCAAACAAATGATATCCTACTAACTCTTTATGATCGGATTTATAATAGAACATATAATCTGATTCAGTCTCACTCTGGACTATATTAAAGTCTGCGGATCCAGCTGAACATAAATTCATTTACTGCACTAAAATAAGCTGTTGTTTTGTGTTTGAAAGTATTTAAGAACTTAGAGGTTGATTTAAAAACGTCTTTTCCTCCCTCAGGTGTCGCAGCATCGACTCAAACCGTCTTTTGTTTCCTCGGAGCCATAAACTAGCCAACAGAGAGGTCAAAGTTCACTCGCTCCATCAGCTTAAAGTGGTCAGAACTGAAATCCATACACTTCTCTGTCAGTAAACACACACACACACACATCCGCACATGCTTGCTGTACACATCCACTCCACCATCACGGCGGGCAGATAAACTCAAGGGTCCATTTGTTGTATTATGTGATGTTTAGATGATCGTGCTCCTGCGGCACCGCAGAGCTCTCAGGTCTGCTGGTTAAGTGCATGCCGGCTCCTTTTTTCCCATAATGCATCTGAGTTTCTCCTCAAGCCTTTATTAGACTTCCTGGCTCCCAAAGCATCATCGACTCTGAGGAATAAGAAAGTAAATGAATGAGAAAAACTTCTTTGTTGCTGCGTTTTTGCTTCTCTGTTGGTGTGAGTGTGCTTACTGTGTCTGCAAGTGGGCGGAGCAGAAGCTCACGCACTCGGCGTCCCGTGTGTTCGTGCAGGAGCAGCGCCCGAGCTCCCTCCTGAGCCGAACAGATCCAAACCCATAAGGGACCACCTGACTGCAGAGGGAGAAACATCAGGGTTAAATCATTTACAAACAGCTACAATGCATGTGGCTGCAAACCAAACAGCCTAAACATGGACGCTATTGGCTGAAACTCCAATAACAGCACAGGGTTTGGCCCCAGTTTCTGTTACAGGTGTTGGCCTGGTCTGTAGAATTTATTTATTTATTTTACGCAGTTAAAGAAGCACAATGCACATAAAACATAAAAAAGCACATGTATGGGAGTGACTTATATAAACCACACCCAAGGGACAATGGAGGCAAATACAGAACCTCCAAAAATAAACATCAAACTTCAGATATAAAGTTCTACAATTTCAGACAAAGAAACAAAGGGGGGAAAAGTAACAGAATAGAACAAGGAAGGTGCTTAGGAACAATAAATAAATTACATTTTAATAGGGAAGTGGATACTGCTGAGGTCATCAAAACATTTCTTTGTCTATTTTTGTCTACGGACAATGACACAGAGGAAGCCTTCAAATGAATGTATTTGTTCCACAAGATAACTCCCTGATATCCAACTGAAAATTGATGAAGAGGTGTTTTATATAAGGGAACATAAAGATTGTTAGCTTGCCTAATCGAGTAATTATGAAATTTTGAATTACTGACAAAATGATCTTGTAAGCAAACTGGTAAATCTGACATTTTATATTAGACTTTAAAGACAAAAACGCATGTTTGGAAGATGTCATTGTTAAAAATAGTATAGTATAGTATATATCGATCTGTCTGTCTAACTATCCATCAGTCAGTCAGTCTGTCTATTCATTAGTCAGTCCATCTGTCTATCCATCTATCCATCAGTTTGTCTATTTATCAATCAGTCTGTTTGTCTGTCTATCCATTAGTCAGTCCATCTGTCCATCTATCTATCTATCTATCTATCTATCTATCTATCTATCTATCTATCTATCTATCTATCTGTAAAGGCAAAGCAACTGAGAGTGTACAATAACAACACTAAAATATTTGAGGAGAGCCATGTGGAAGCACTCTGGGCTCCACTGTGTGTTGATTATGTGCATAGCAACCAGCCCACTACATTAAAGCCACAGGCTTACTTGTCAGCCTTTTAACAACCTTTATGCAAGGACATGTGGCCCACTGGTGTGGCCTTGGGAGACTTAAATATTAAAATAATCTAATGGAAACAAGAACAGGAAACTATCTGTCTATCTATCTATCTATCTATCTATCTATCTATCTATCTATCTATCTATCTATCTATCTATCTATCTATCTAAACCTATGTTAGCCCTTGTGTCCCTGATTGAAAAGTCTGGCTCCTACCCTGGTTAACAGGTCTATCCCATCCACAGGATGTGCTGCAGCTGTTTGCACAGATGTTGCATCCTCTTCTTAATCCTTTTCTTTTGAGTTGTATAAGTCATTTTGCGTTTGGCTGTTGTACAGGAGGCCCTGTGCTTTTTCTAATGTGCTCCTAAAACTTAACGCCTGTTTCACATCTCAGTTCTAACGAGTTCACAGCCGCTCCACAGGAAGAGTCTTTAAACTTCTGTGTGAGCAGCAGGTCTAAGAACCTGAAAGAAAATCAAACTTCCCAGTCGAGGATTGATCAAGTTTTCCTTTTCCCTATGTGAACAGCTCACTGTCTTGTTTTTCATCCACTGCTGTGTTGGTGCTCTCAGAGCTGCTCCTGATCCACACGAGGCCTGAGAGAGCCAGTCTGGAGGTTTAAAGTTGGAGTGAAGGGGGTGTTATGACCTTGGTGGTTTTCTATGTTATGTTATGTATTTCTTTAATTTGTTTGTCTGGGCTGTGAGGGCTCTCTTTGTGCCCCAGATGTGGATGTGTGAGCGTGAGGTGCCTCCTATTGGATTGAGGTCATCGTGCTTACACCTGTGATTGGCTGTGGAGGAGGGAAAGACCCCATTTTAACGGATCTCTGGCATCACTAAACGAAGGAGGAAACTCCAGCTCCCGCTGCTTCAGCTTTTGCCTGAGCAGCGATTTGTGTAAAATCCCTTTATTGTGTTTAAATGGTGTGGTATGGGCAAATCAGTCCATCTGAGGTACTTCGGTTCTTTTGCTCTAGGCTGTACATTTTTCTTATCATATTAAAGCATACCCATTCCTCGATTTAAACGTTAAGATTGTCTCCAGGGGCTGCTTGGGATTCGTGGATTTGGGGCTGTTCATGCTGTGTCTTGGCCACCCGGGACGGGGCATAACAAGAGCTTCAGGTTTAGTGTCGAGGTTAACTTCACCACAGGGAGAACTCCTGCAGCTGCCAGTGCTTTAACACCACTGTAATTATGTACAAAACAAGGAGATACCTTAAAATAAAACCTCTGTATTTCAAGATCAGCTTGTGACTTTAGTTTGGAACTGGATGAACAGTTTGATGCTTTAATTCACTGGTGTTAAATATGTTTAACCTCGACAGTCTTTCATTTTCTGTTTTTGAATCAAACAGTAGTACATCTGGACTTAATTTCAGCTCTGTGGTTGGAGATACAAGAGACTTTTTGAAAAACTTGCCGGTGTTTTATAATCTCCATCATGAGATCATCTGCTCCTTTCTTTGTTCCAGCTGTTTCCTTCCTTTTTCCTTTCTTCACTTTGTCAACATTAATGCGATTATCTCCAGATACCCTGCTTATCAAGAGGGAGGACACAAGTATGTCAAGATCTCAGAATGATGCTGGAAATTTGATTTTTACTGTGGGCAAACGGAGTAAATAAAAGTGTATGGATCAAGTGACAACCTCAAAGCTGCAGTTCCTAGCATGTCCACTAGAGGCACTAGAGCACCAACAATCACATACACACTCCATATCAAGGGTCTGTGTACATAGCCGCCATAGGTACTGGAGAGAGGGAGGCAGACAGGAGCCTGAATTGACACAGATGCTTTGGCTTTAATGTGAATGCCTCTGGGTGTTTTTAAGAAATACATGTGGATATAATCTTTATGTCAGCCCTGAGATTGGCTGGCTATCAGTCTTGGATGTACCCACTTCTTCCTCAGTGTCACCTGGAATGGACTCCAGCCTCCTGCTCTCAGCCAGGGTTGCCAGATTTTTCAACTGAAATAAGCAACCAGGTTGATAATAACAAGCCCAAAACAAGCAACCTCCAGCTTTTTTTATCCTAATGTGATAAATTACTTTTTTTTTCTCTTTAAACAGAGAAATGGACATAATGTGTGTTTTGATTTCCATCTACATTACATTTCAATTTCACAGTGACAATTTTTCTTATTTGTCTCTTAATTAACTTATTCAACACCATTTTGTTAGGAGGGAGAACATCCTTTTCTTTATACAGAAGTGAAGGGAGGGGCTGCTGTTATTTATAACTCTGTTATCACTAAACAGTCTGTCTAACCTTGATTTTTGTAACCAAACAGACATAGTCAGGCTTTTATCTAAGTTTATGTTGATCCTCTACAGCTCTATTATGGCTAAAACAGTAACAGCTACATTAGAAATAAACTTTAATCTGGCTATAATGATTTCTTTTCTGGTGGAAACATCATTTTTGCCTCTTTTTACAGTCAAATTTACATTTGTGTTTGGAGTGGGACTTCTGGAACAAGCCCAAAAAAACGCAACCTGCAACTGCCAATATTTAAAAGCAACTTTTCAAAAGAAGCCCAAAGTCGCTTATAATACGCAGACCTGGCAATTCTACTCTCAGCCCTCCTCTCCTCTGTTAAACCTCGCTCTTCCTCCTACTCTTCACAAACATTAATGCTTTCTGACTTGTCTTCCATGCTCGAGTCTTCACTGCTGCGTCTGCTTGTCATCACGCTGCCTCCTGTTTTCACCGTCTTCACTGACTCTCAGTTGTGGGCTCTAAATCGTGAGGCTGATCAATAAATCAGAAAAATAAATCGGCTGCACTGCGGCTCGCTGACTTATGGCCACCTCTGTTATAAAAACATCTGTTTTTAAGCATCCCTGGTTTATGGGACAAACTCGGCGTTGTTGGAAGGATTCTGCTGTTGGATGACACTGGAAGTACATTTATGGATAGTGTCTTAACATTCGGGTGCTCCGGTTTGAGGTGAAAGTGGAGCCCTCATCAATCAGGAGGTTTAAACACATGTGTGGGAGAACATTTCAAATAAAGCTGATGAGGCTGGACCGTGTTCACACCCTGTATCCAGCAGGAGGGAAGTGAAGGAAAGTGGTCAAGGCTGCACAGATCGTGACAGTTGAACAGTGTGTTTAAGTAGGGTGACCATATGTCCTCTTTTGCCCGGAGAAGTCCTCCTTTTTGGTCCTAAAATTACGTCCAGCGGGGTTTTATAAAATTCCCTAAAATGTCCGGGTTTTGCTCAGCTTGAGCAAAAAGACATGCATGATTCAAACTACCCTAACGGCCCATATCCACACTATCCAAACAATTCAAATGGATTCTGAAGCTGAGAAACAGAGCTGTCCACTGATATATGGTACATTACGGTCAAGTCTGGATTGTCTGAGGGGGAGGGATGGGACTGACTGAGCCGGAGAGCAGAGAGAGGATTAAGAGACAAACATGTGAGTCATTTATCGGTGGTTTATCAGTATTTTTTGTGTAAATAATGTAAAAATATTGTAAATAATTTCATTAGTATCATTCTGGAGAGTTTTCTTGCCGTTCTTTTGCCGTGTTTTCACCGAGTTAATCTTTTTTGTCATCTTCTTTTCACCATAGTTTGTGTTTTATGGATTTCAATAGTTAAATAATACAATAATATAAACAAAAACAAATAAATAATTTAAAATAGGTTGAGTTTCTGTTTTGTCTTCTCAAAAGTGTTGTACATGTTTACTTTGAATTGTTTATAAAGAGGAACCTGTTGGAAATTCAAATCTGCTTTTCTTTTCTTGTAATTACACACTGTTTTAAGCTTTTACAACTTTATGACAAATACTTGCTAGAATGTTTTATTTTTACCTGAAAAAAGGTGCAAAATATTTTACTCAAGGGCATTTTCTGACACATTTATTGACAAAAAAAGGCAAAAAAGACCAGGCGGCCATTGATAGTCATTGTAGTAAAAAGGTTAATATTTATAATAAAGCACTGCACTGGACCACTGGCATTATTCCAATGTACCTACCTGTCAACATATTGAGTGTGCATGCTGTAACACATGCTGCTGAGGGTCCTCTTTTTGGGTTTTTAGAATATGGTCACCCTAGTTGAAATTGTGCACACCAAAAGCCTGTGCAGGCAAACAGTACGAGCACAAACGTCTTTCAGATATCTTTTTTTTTAATGATTAGAATTAATTCTGAGTCTTACAGAGAAAGAGTTGCGATTCTAGCAAGCTACCAGGCTAGGTTGTGAGCTAACTGGGTAACAGGGTATGCATAGAGCTAACAAGTTAACAGGGGATGCATTGCGCTAACTGGAAGTGAAAGTATGCCGCAAGCTAATAGACGATGCAGTAAGCTAAGCAGCTAACATTGGATGCAGCAAGCCAATCAGCCAAATGAGTAT
Source organism: Cetoscarus ocellatus (assembly GCA_037902135.1). Taxonomy (NCBI): domain Eukaryota; kingdom Metazoa; phylum Chordata; class Actinopteri; order Labriformes; family Labridae; genus Cetoscarus; species Cetoscarus ocellatus. Next base: position 452,482 of record JBAMNC010001591.1, on the reverse strand, counting down.
GCAATGAGATAACATGCTAGCAGGAGATGCAGCAAGCTAACAGGCCAGGTAGCGAGTTAATGAGCTAACAGGGGATGCAGTGAGCTGATGAGCTACAAGGGGACGCAGCAAGTAAATAGGCTAACAGAGTACGGAGCGAGCTAACAGAGACGCAAGGAGCTAACAGACTAACTTTAGCAGCGCAACTGGCTAGTACAAGCATGCACCATGTTTTTAGGCACTAGAAATAAAAGGACAAACGTCTATTAAATATTGATTTTTTTTAAACATTTTGAATTGATTCAGAATCTTACGATGTAGGAATCTATTTTTTGGACATACAGACGGACAAAAGAAAATCTTTAAGAAAATTAAGAATATATTAATAATTTGAAACAACAAAAACAAAGATTTCAGCCAGATGTTCTTCAGCAGAAACATCTGTCAGTCTGAGTTACAGTCAGTGATGTTTAAAAGAGTCTTTATGAAGGAGGCAGGAAGATTAGATCGTACCACGGAGCTAATTTTAAACTAAACCAACAATCTCAGAGTTAGTGAGAGGGTCCGAGCACTCAGCAGCTGTTTTTAGATCCTCTATTTCTGTCACTGCTCGTTTTCTTAATTAACATGGCTTATTTAACTCGAGGTGAAAACCCTGACAGCACACAGCGTCCTCATGCTGTGGTCTATGTTTGGAGAAATGTAAGCATATGGGAGGCTAAACCTGAACAAACTGCTGATACATGATGACGAGGATGTAAAACAAAGCTGAAATAATAAACTGCTGAAGAACCTGGAGACTGACTGAAAAGGTTAACATGTTCGGGGTCGGGCCTCGGTGATTTAGGCCCCTCCATGGTCTCCGCTGTGGGCTGGTGTTTAAGGGTTAAAACAGGATATTTAGCAGCAGCAGAGGAAACATGGCAGAAATTACCCATGGTTAGCTCAGCGGCTCTTTGTCATTAGTCTCACCACATCTAACTGCTAACTCATTACTTGTGCACACTGAACTAAAATGAAGTTAATTGAAGCCAATAATGAAGGCAGCTGTTAGAGGCTGCATATTTAACGCCAGGAGGTTTAATGTGGTTTAAAATAGATTTATTAGGGCCTCTGTGATACTAAAATAAAGCTTGATTAAGTTGAAAGTATGACTTTAGCACACGGCAAAAGGGTTTCCCCAGAGCGTGATTCCGGGCTGGGCAATATAACCTAAAATAAAATCCCTGATTTTTACCTCCGCCAAGGAGGTTATGTTTTTGGGAGGGTTTGTTTTTCTGTCTGTCTGTTAGTTAGTTAGCAACATTACTCAAAAAGTTATGGACAGATACTGATGAAATTTTCAGGGAATGTCCGGACTGGGAGAAGGAATAAATGATTAGATTTTGGAAGCGATCCGGATCTCTGTCTGGATCCAGGAATTTTTTAAAGGATTCTTTAACATTGGGAGATAGGGCCATTTTCGACATTTCTGCATATAACTCCACAAATAATGGTCAGGGCACTTGGGAAAAAAATACAGGACAAGTTTCTAATATGCTCTACAGTATATCAAAGACTGATCCGGATAAAGGAATAATTCTGGATACTATGATCCAGAATATGAAAAAATAGGGGACCTTTGGAATTTTCATCATAGGAAGAGAACAAATGAAGCTATCAACACGCAACAAACACCATTACATAGCCAAGGCATTGTGGAATTTGGACGGTGCCAACAGATTTGCTGTATCTTCAAATCTAGGGAGCTAGATCAAGAAGAAAACCGCCATTAAGGAAAATTCGATTTTCATGAATAACTGCTGAACTAATGTTGATATCATTATGAATTCAGTTGTCAATGGTATGTTTTCATGGTCAAGGAATCTAAAAATGTAGATAAAATAAATGTGGGACTAATATTTATGGTGCAAATGACAAATAGGGGGAACTGTGGCGCCTGGCGGAGGTCTGCACTCTCCGAGTGCTTGCTAGTTTTCCACAAAACTCGATTTACGATTTTAATCCATTTTTTTGTCTCTCAAAAAAACAACAAAAAATTGCAAGTGACACTAAAGTTACATGAATCAAATTTTGCCTTTATGTTATCGAAGTATGTTCCAAAACTAAACGGACTTTCCCTCTTATAGTTAAAATGCATGCTGTAATTTCATTATAAAATGTTGATTATGTAGTTCAAATGTAGGGAGGCCTGTCTACATGCACACTGAAAGACGAGCTATATTCACAGTATAGTAACATGGAACCATCTGTTTAAAATGTGATCTGATGTTTATGTAGTATATGTATATTATGTCTATATTGTATATATGTGTATATATATTGTGTTTATGTGTATATATTTTGTTGTATGTTTGTATGTATAATATATTTGCATAGACAGCAGAATTTATTTTTATAAGACCCATGAGGAACAGTAATAAGGAGTAGGAATTCAAAAAGTATTTACTTCTTCCTACTCCTTTTCGAACGCGTATAATTACTTAATTTCTTTTTTTTTCTTTGTATGTGAATGGCATTTCTCTATTTCTATTTCTTTGCATACATGTTTTAAGTAAATAAAATTCAATTCAATTCAATTCAAAATTTTATCTCATTAAAGAAACAAATAAAGGTTCAAACATGAAAAGGCCTACCATCATGAAAACTGTACATATTCAATACTTATATTTTTTCAAACATTGCAATACTTTATGATTGGAGCATGTTGAGAAAAAAAATCTCAATTTTTCTTTTTAAATCTTCTGCAGAAAATAATTTGAATTAATTGATTTAATCAATACATTTCCCAGTCCTAGTGTGATTAAAAGACCTGATCTGTACAGAGAAGAAGTGATAGGAGTGTAAGCAAAAATCTAACAACTTTTACTCTTAAAGTAGGGCTGGGTGATGTGGCTTAAAAATGAAATGCCCGATTTTTGTCCTCAACTATCGAGGAAAAAACAAAACTAAAAAAACCTCCTGGTGACACAAAATGACATTAATCAAGTTTTGCCTTTATGTTGTCAAAAAATATTCCCAAACCAAACAGAATTTCCCTCTTAAAGTTAAAGTGTGTGTCGTAAAATGTTGATTACGTAGTTCAAACACAGGCAGGTTAGTCTACAAAAACACTGAAAACTGAGCTATTTTCACAGCTTATTAACATGAAACTCTCTGATTAGTATTTAATCTCATTAAAAAACAAAAAAAATTACAGACCTATAAAAGTGCTTATGCAAAACCTGACAGGGTCTACCATCCCAAGGTAGGCCCTGTCTACTAAGGAGCCTACCTTTAGTGTTTGACATTGTGAAACAGCAGGAGCAGAGGAGGCTGTGATCTTTGTCTGTTTTTGCCCATTGTGTCATTTTCAGTGTTGTCAAAATAAAATGAGACCACACACAAACCAAACTGGATCAGCTCCTCTTATTAAATTGACTTTGAAAACAAAGTGTATGTTGGACTCTGCAGTCTGAAAGAATGTGGCGATGGGGAAAATATTTTTCAGCGTATAGGGTGGAGATGTTGGCATGAGCGTTGTTGTTCACATATTTCTGTTTGGGCAGATTTAGATTAGAAACTGTTATTGTATAATATGTTATATTTCTGCAGCAGAGAGTTGAGGCTTCCTACTTTTTTACTTCATGTCTTGCATTTCCTCAGGTGTGGTGAAGGTCACAGAAGGTCATATGATCTGTGATAAATCCACCCTGAGTCTGTAATAACCACACGGGCAGCGTCATATGAGTCCAGTTCTGATATCAGACTTGTGATACGAAGGTGAAACTTGCCTGTCAGTTCATACTGCTGCAACTGAGGGAGATGTCGTATTATTCCATAGTGATGATTCTGTGCAGAATTAATTGTGATTTTATCGTTTTCCCAATATGAACCTTTCGCAATAAAAACACCACACAGACTGAATTATTAAAATAAATCACAAACAAGTTTTTCAACCCCAAGCCAGAGATATACTTGCCGTAAATAACGGCGTCATCCAGAATAAACGTGATGATGTTAAGTCTTTCGGTTAGTGCATCAACCAAGAAAAAAATTGATAAATCAAGACAACAATCATCAACGTCTGAATAAAGAGACTGAACAGACACAAACATGAGTGATCATCCAGCTGATGAGGAGAAATCCTCCTTTAGAAGTCAGAAACAAGGGAATAAGTTCGGTGTTTGAACTCAACTGGTCACCGTGTACATTGGTGACTTGTTTTTCTTTTAAATTCTCTTTTTATTGAAGGTTTTCAAAAAGAAAAGGTTGACAGGCAATCTGAGAATCAAAATGGTTGTTCATACTTGAAATAAATGTTCCAAAAAGACAAACATACACATGAATATGCATCTAAGTATCTACACCGTTAGATGTGCACATAAAACGCATACATCTGTTTACACCTAATTTACCCTTACATATCCGTGTAAATAGTAAGATAACAGTGACAACAACCGAGGGAGGCGTTAAAATAATAAAAGAGACAGCAACTTAAAAAAACGAAACAAAAAAAAAAAAACGACGTAGTCCTGGACATGAGGCCTTAATGTTCCTGCTGCCTAAAACACTGACATAAAAAATGAGATTAAACAAAATAAAAAAGAAATGATAATTATTTGAGAGGGTTAGTGTTACTATGACAACAATAAATGTGGCTCAAACCACATAGAGCAGTTGTGTTTTCTTTTTTTATTTCCTCTTTTCTTTTCTTCAAATTGTGTATTGTTTCTAGGTAACAGACGCCTTTAAAACGTATTTTATTTTCTCAATTATGAACTAATGACTAATAAAAGTGAAGCACTGAAGAGTTCACCCTCTGCTTTGACTAAGACATCTATCAGCACAGTCTGCTGCATCATCATTAACATGGGAACTCTTTACACCAATACGCCCGGACAGTCCTGACGGTGCACGAGGGAAAATATAGAAACAGATTCCAGACGATGCTGATGGTGAGGTCTACACGCTGGTCATCAGTTTTCAACAAATATTTGATGATGATGCTGATTATTAATGTTTATTTTGTTACTTTTACTCTCAGAATTACCGCCAAGTTTGCAGTTTACTTCTGACACAAGTAGTTACATACAGTCTGAAGTCTTTTGCACCCTCTAGTGGTGTCCTCTGGTAACACGCCCCACATACAGACAGTGATAGAAACACTCATGATGGCATCGGTCAAGAACAAACTGCAAGTATATCTCCGGCTTTACAACTTTTAATGCTGTCGGATGAAGCTAATTCACATTTTAGTCCCTTTGTCTTTATCTTCACACTCAAGACTTCCTGCCTCCTTAACAGGTATGTCAAAGTCCTGTGCTCATGCTGGATTAATGTTGGGTTTGGAATGAAATAAAAAATGAAATTTTCCTTCACAAGTTCAGGACAAACAGACTGAAAAACTCTTTGGTCCCTCAGGCCATCAGGACGAGGACGAGAAACAGGAAGACAGAGGACGGGAGGGGGCAGCATATTATATTTTATTTTTATTCTGCTAATAAATAATTAGCGGACATATAATTGTATCTGCTAATTGTTTTTACTTTTTTACTTTTAGAAATCCTGTGTTCTTATATACGTGTGTACTGGAACCTTAGTTTCCCTGAAGGAGTCTTCCCAAGGGATAAATAAAGTTTTATCTAATCTAATCTAAAAAAATTAAACTATTCTTGTAGAGTTTACATTCCCCCCGGGCACTCCGGCTCCCTCCTACAGACCAAAAACATGCTCATTAGTTAATTGGTGACCCTAAATTGCCCTTAGGTATGAGTGAGTGTATAAATGGTTGTCTGTCTCTCTATGTAGCCCTGTAATTGACTGGCAACCGGTTCAGGTTGTACCCTGCTTCTCGCCCATTGTCAGCTGGGATAGGCTCCAGCCCTCGGTGACCTTGAAGGGATAAACTGTATAGATAAAGGATGGGATGGATAAAAGAAAGCTCTCAAGATCAAGCTGCAGCTTTGTCAAAGGAACCAGTTACAACATGAATTTCTCTGATTATGAACACCGAATCAGGCAAATCCAGCAGCACTGCGAGGAAACACATGTAGAGTTTGATTAAAATTGCCCTAAAGGTTCTTGCGATGCTGCTTTCACAAGAATGACCTGAAAATAAAGTGCCTCCAGCCTTTGCTAATGCTGCTATAAAGGCAAAAACATCAATATTGGCTCTATTATTTCAACCCTATAATCATATGCTGCCATTGATGTCTCATTTTTTGCCTTAAATTTACATTCAGTCAACCAGAAACTTTAACATTTGTTCCAATAATGTAAATTTACTATGTTTAAAATTGAGCCAAACCAACAGAAAACTGTTTTTTTTATGTTTGATTGCATAAAAATCCTGTATCTGCTTATATAAACAATTTTTCCGTCCATAGTGAGTTAAAAATTCTGACCATTTATTGGATTATGTCTCTAATTTGTATTAAATAAATCATGTTCTTGGTTTTGTGTTCGCTTGCGGAGCGGTAACTTGTAAATTCCACCATAAAACCCTGACCTGGCAGAACACTCACAGTTTATCATTTTAGTTTTTGGACTCTGCAGCTTTTTGTGAACGCCTCATTTGAGAAACCTGCTGCTGCAGAGAAAACACTGCACTCACCCCTGGAGAGTTGACTCTGATTATTGATCACTTCTTATCTCCGGTTTGTTTTATGATCATGTTTTGACACATTTATCACGAGTCAGCGGGGCTCCCTTTCTGTCCAAACAAACGCGTGCTCACCTCGGGGTGTTGACCCAGACGATCCCGATATGGCAGAAAAAAATGCACTCCTTGTCCTTCTGGTTCTCGCAGGAGCAGCGTTTCTCACGCCGGTGGGCCGTGTGGGGGAGCTGCACCAGGGGGCCCTCCTCCGCCATGGGGCCCAAGACAGAGACGGTGGATACTGGGGAGAGAAAGAGGAGGATTAAGACATTTTTCACACTATAAACCCAGCAGAGCCCTCAGGTCTTTTAATGGTGCCCAAAGTTAGAACTAAAACATACGATGAAGCTTCTTTTCATGATTATAGCCTTCATCTGTGGACTTGAGAGCAGTTTTTAAAAGTAAAGTCAAGACCTATCTTATTAGTCTGGCTTTTAGCCGATTATATTGATTATTATTATTTGATCTTATTTATTCATTTATTTTAACCCTCTTAATCTGTTTTATTTCTCCATTTCAGTTCAGATTTATTGGAATTTTAATTGGTTTTCTTAACACTAATCTTCTTTAGCACATTTTGTTACGTATTTTGTGTTTGGCTATCTCATTTTACCATATGAATATTTAAAATTTTATCTTTTTTTCCATATCCTTTTTATCATGTTTTTTTTGAAAACTTCAGTTATATCTTTTCAGTTTAATACAAACGTACCAAAATTGCATGAATCAGAGTGTCAAGTATATCAGGTAACAATAACAAGTCGTGCCGAACAGTGGCGTGCAAAACACACTTAAGAAAATACATAATACATGATAAAATAATAAATACCCCCCAACCAAAAAAAGGGCTGCAGTATAGACATAATGTCATATATGCATTGTAGAACAAATATAAAGGCAATCAGGAATAGCAGCACACCCCAGTAAATGGCAATTTCTCGACATATTCAATAAAGGATGCCCATGTCTTATGGCATCTTCTCATCATGGTTTTTATCATTTTAGACTTAGCTCTTGTGTTTCTTAATTTTTAATTCAAGATAGCGTTTCCTCAGTCCTAATTCTGTTTTCTGTTAGAATCTCCTCTTCATGAAAAGCACTTTGTGATACAAGATTTATGTAAAAAGTGCTATACATATGAAGTTTGATTGATTAATTGAAATTTACTGTTTTTTTTCTTTCTCAGGTTATTATCTAATTTTTCTGTTTATTTCTGGGACATTCTAGAGTTGTATATTACATTACAGATCTTTTTTTTTCAATCAGTCATTAATACAAAAACAGTACACTTCTATTTGTTCACCCTCAAAACAAAAGCACTTGATGTCGAGTTTAAGGGCAAACTGAGCAGCTTGGTGCAGTGCTGCCTGGCTCTCACATGTTGTTCTGACACGCGGTCATTGCTCTAAAATGACAACATCCCTAAAACATGGAGCTGAATTATTACTTTGACTCGTCTTTCCTTACGCAATCCATCCGCTGTTCTCTCCCCTGAACAGTCTCTTGTTTTCCACTTCGTCTCGACCCGCGCAGGCGTTAAAATAACTTCTCTGCCTTTTACGTTTTACAGCATGAGCAGCTTCACAGGAACACACACACAAGCTGGGAGCCCGTAAAGCCACGAGAGCCCACAGGCAGCCTTTGATCGTGCTCTCTGAACACACACGGGAATGTTTGGGTGTCTAAAGACAGATTTACACTTTGGCACAAAATAACACCTCTCCTCACCATAAACGGCATAGGTCTGTTCTTTATATCGTCCTGTCCCACAAAATCAAATATCTGAGGCTGTTTTTCACGGAAAGTCTGCAGGGAGGACGTTATTTGTCCAAAAAGCTCTCGTCCTCGCTTTAACCCATCTGGCATCAGCTGAACAACAATCCCTGGTAGGACCGTGGTACCACAATACTGAGGATTTACTGAATGAACGATATCAAAACTATCAAACAGCCAAGAAGCTTTAGATTTGAGGTCAAAGAAACAAACATGGATGTTATTCAGAATCACGGGATGCACTGACATTTCAGGAAGAGACGTAGGAGACTTTGAGAAGAATCCACATTTTTATATCCTCATTTTTTACAAGACTGATTTTCTGGCCTTACTGGATGGATAGGACAGTGCATAAAGTTGGACAAACGGGGCCGAGAGATTGGGACAAGGTCGATCACTTGTGTGGAGGAGGAACCAAGGATTTATCCATGTCTTAACACCATTTATTTCGTTCTTTGGTGTCTAAATGATGTTTCTTTCCTGCTGCTTGGACCTGCAGCAGTAAAACAATCTACAAATCGTCAAACCCTGTTCCAGTGAAGTTGGGACATTGTGTAAAATTAAAATAAATACTGAATACAACGCTGTGCAAATCCTATTTGACCTATATTCAAATAAATACACTACAAAGACAAGATATTTGATGTTAAACGTTTCTGTTGAATTTGATGAATGCAACACGTTCCAAAAAAGCTTCAAAAAAGCTGGGACAGGAGCAACATAGTCTGGAAAAGTTCAGGAACACTCATAAAACACCTGTTTGGAACATTCCACAGGAGAACAGGTTTATAAGGAGCAGGTTGATTGGGTACATCTCAAAATGAATACCACCGAAAGGCTCAGAAACAAGGACGAGGGTGAGGTTCAGCACTTTGAGCAACTGCTGGAGCAAACAGTCCAACAGTTTAAGAACGTTTGTCAACATACGATTATAAGGAATTTAGAGATTTCATCATCTACAGTTCATAATATCATCTAAAGATTCAGAGAATCAGAGAAATCTCTGCACATTGATGCTCGTGACCTTCAGTCCCTGAGGCAGCACTGCATTATTAAGCATCATTCTGTAAAGGATGTCACCCCGTGGACTCGGGAACACCTCAGAGCCCTATGAAATCCGCCAATACGGAATCACAGAATTGGACATTAAAAGCAGAATTCGAAAAGTAAAGCCTTTTTTTTTTTTTTTACAGAATAAAATGAACGTATCTCTCTATGAAAATGCTCTGAGGGGGGCACTAAGGCTGGGGACAATGCATGCATCACTTCCCCTCCTTCTCCTCCTCCCCTCATTAACAATGCTAACATGTCGAAGCGGCTGCCTGAGACACCGGCTAAGTTAGCAAAGAAGCTACGAAACTCCCGGCTAACTCCAAAGTACAGGGCAGAGCAGTTTCCCAATGATTATTATGCATCAGGAGATCAAATGTTCTGCAAATTTTGTCAACATACTGTTGACTGGACCTGTAAAGATACATGTGAGGATGTGAAGAGAGACAAACACCCAAGGAAAAAGGAGGAACACCATACTGCAGCTAAGCGTGGTTAAATTTGCGCAAAAATTCTAAGAACTGAATTCCCAAAACTTAAAAAAAATAAATAAATAAATAACAGATTTTATCAAAGACATACATCAACAACACCCAGAAACATCGGCCTCTCTGGGCCGAGCTCATCTGAGATGGACTGAGGCAAAGTGGAAAAGTCTGCTGTGGTCTGAGTCCACATCTCAGACTGTTTTTGGACATCATGGACGTGGTGTCCTCCGGGCTAAAGAGGAAAAGGACCATCCAGGCTGTTATCAGGGCAAAGGTCAAAAGACAGCATTTGTGATGGTATGGGGGGGTGTTAGTGCCCATGACATGGGTAACCTGCACATCTGTGAAGGCTCCATTAATGCTGAAAGGTACAAACAGTTTTTGGAGCAACATGCTGTATCCATCTCAGTAGAAAATGTTAAATTGTTTCTGTTTTAAAGTCTTGATAACTGGATTATTTACATGTAGATATATTTTCTATCATCCCCTCATTATGATGCTGGATTAAAAACACTCAGACGATAAAAACGCTGCCAACTTTTTAACTATTACCCGGTGCTATTGTTTCATAAGTGACCGTGTTGACTGGTGACCCATGGCTAAATACTAAACAACAGATGTTGGAACCAACAAGAGTACTAACGAAAGAGTTTCAAAACAGGATTTGATTGAGACGATCAGACAAGTCTCAAATGGAAATATGAGGGATGAAATATTAACTGAACACAGCCACGAGTTAAACTGTAACACCAGTCAGTCATGATGGGAGGAAAAGGGATGAGAATAAAACAGCTTTTGTATAGAAATTTAAAGACAAAGGTGCATATTATGGATATGGTAACAAGGTGATATGGAGGTTCAACAGTACATTTATGAGCTTTTTTGCAGTTTGATAAGAACAGAAGAGAAAAACCTCCATTTTAAAAACACCCTCCTACATGTGGACATGGCCTGAGACGTACACATGAGACTAATTTCTGAAAAGATGGATGCAGATGTCTTATCTTCAGTAACCCAGCTGGTCTCTGACATCTCACCCTGTTGATGTTTCCTGACTTTGTGAAGAAGTTTCAGGTTCAGCTCAGGCCTCCATGTTTCTGTTCACTGAGTGATGAGGAGCCAAACAGACGGATCAGTCAGTGCGGTCACTCTCTGCCAAACATCCATCATGACTTCATCATAAAGATGAGACGATCAGAGAGAAGAACAGAGCGGCTGTATTTTTGACCTTTGGTTCACCATGGTGTGGAGCCGTAGGTTTCTCAGGATGACACCGAGGTATTTAGTCTTAAAGATTCAGCAGCTTGAATTCTTCAGTTATAGATTTTTTGGAAAACATCTTGCACATTTTTTTAAGAAATGATTTAACAGGGATTTTCAGAGGCTCATTGGTGTATGTTTGGCTCAGATCTCTTTACTCAGGGTGCTTGTTTGCTGGAGTGGGTACCATGCATGTACAATATATGAAGACTTTGTCTTGTGCAAGCAGTCCAGGCTGGATTCCTGCTTGAGGTCCATTTGTTGCATGTCTACTAGGGGTAAAGGATTTCAGGAAAACATCTAATTGCCATTTCTCTGGCAGATATTGTGATTTCAATTTGATTCAAGGAAATCAATGATCAAAACACATAACACATTATTCATCATCTAATATTTATGATAAATAATCTGTTTTCATTATTTAAGGGATACCCTAACTTCTACTCCTAAGCAGAGGCTTTGTGTTGTTGACCTGCTCACCAGCACTTCCGCAGTGTTGATGTGACGTTGGTGAACGAGTCGACTCTTTTGAACTGCTCTAGTAAGTGAACAATAAGAACCGATTCACAGTTGTCAGTAAACTGTTCATTGCACAAGCCATTCTTAAATGCAAATTTTCTGCAAATTTGTAAATAGTATGTGTAAAATACTTGAAGCAACAGATTCTAGGACAGTCAGGAGTGCTGCAAAAACACTGCAGCTTTGGCAATCGCATAATTGCGTCGTCTGAAATTGCGATTTCACTCCAAAAACAATAAATCTTTCAGTCCTAATGTCTAACCCTCACCTCTCTGCAATCTGAGCCAATCCACTGTCTCGCTATATCTCAGTAAAGACCAAAAATGCCCTGGAAAATATTTTAAAAAGAAAAGTCTTTAGTTAATAATCATAATTCTCGCTGCATTAGTTCGTTCATTAGTTTGTTAGATTGTTAACAGAATAAATCAAGAGTTTTAACATATTTTGATGACATTTTCAGGGGATGTTGGTCATAGCACAAGTTAGATGTGATTAGATTTTGGTGGTGATATGAGTCCAGATGCAGATCCAGAAACTTTTGTAAATGATTTGTTAACATAAGATAAGCAATTTTCTACATGTTCATTAATAATTCAATAACTTCTCAGCAGATCTGGATGACATTTTCAGGGAATTTTGGTAATGGTCATAACTTAAATGTGATTAGATTTTGGTGGTGATCTAACTCCGGATGTGGATCCAGGATTTGTTTACATATAGAGATAGGACAGTTTTCCACATTTTCATTAATTACTCAATAAGTTTTAAAGTAATTTTGAAGACATTTTCAGGGGATGTTGGTCATGGTACAAGTTAGATGTGATTAGATTTTGGTGGTTGTATCCACTTGTGGATCCAGGAGTTTTTCAAGTAATTGTTTGTATTGCAAGATAGGGGCAGTTTCCCACATTTTCAGTTATAACTTAATAAGTTCTCTACCAACTATGATGACGTTTTCAGGGAATTTTGGTCATGGAACAAATGAGCTCTGATTAGATTCTGGTGGTCATTTTTCAAGGATATGTTATCTGTGTAAGATAGGGCAGTTTTCCACATTTCTGCTAACAACTTGCTCGACAATGCTGGAAATGCCTTGGTGTGGTTTGTGCTCTAGGAGAGCTCCAAGTTTAAGATTGAAACCATCACAGTCACGGGCTATTACTGTGCACAGTTGAAATATGAAAGACAAACTGCAGGTTTACTCAATAGCTTTTTATTTTTTTTTTCCAAAATAAAAAGGTTTGTCAGAATAAGAGTCATGTAAGTTGCCAAGTAGGTCGACACAAACAGGAAATTTGTGGTGATAATTTAGCACAAGAAGACAAATTGCTCTGAATTAGCATCAAATAGGAATATCCTGCAAAAACAGCTGGACTCTTATGGAGCATTTCCATGTGTGGTATCAGCTTTTTTATGAATGTGTAATTGTCTTTTATCAAATCTGATTATTAAGGTATCATTTATTTATATCAGGGTACAGTCTTCGGCTTGTTTCTTCCTAAGTTTCATCTGTGGTTGTATGTTACTGTGGTTTGTTTCTGGTTTTGTGTTCATACTGCTCAAAATAAATTTCACAGAGAGAGTTTAATAAGGCTGTTTGAATTGAAAAAAGGAGGTGAGTTTTGCTTTAGAGATGGTTCCAAGGAGAGAGAAACAATAATACTGAAAAGCACATGAGAGTTTCAGAAGTCATGCAACCAGAGGAGTTTGATTTCCAAACCAGTCTTTTCACTGGTGATGCACCAAATGATGAAACTGCCTGACCCATCAGTGGTCAGCAGTGTCTTTTTAGTTAAGTTTCCTTGTTTTGCGCCTTTTTAACAACAAGGCAGTTTTAGGAGCTTCACACAATACATCAGAACAATGCCAAAGGAAAAAAAACACATTGGAATCAAACGTTACCAAAAAAGAAACCAAAGGAACCACAAAAGTTAAAAAAGAAATAAAAACAAAGATAAAACAAGAAGATGGTGAGTTAAAACAAAAGCTAAAATGTAGATACATTTTTAAAAACTAAATTTATAAGTGAAAACTAAATTAATCCCAAATCCAAATTTATTAGAATTGGGGTTGGTAAACAATGATGCCTCTTTTCATCCATTATCTAGCCTGTGTCATGGAGCCTATCCCACCTGACATTTGGAGAGAGACGGGGTATATTCTGGACTGGTAACAAGCTAATTACAGGGCCAACATAAAGAGACTGAAAACTATTCATGCTCTCAACCAAGTGTGATTCAAACCCCCTTTAAAATTGCAGAAAAACCCTGAATTCAGAATCTAACTGCGTGGGAAGCATGTGTGAACACAAACAGCAGAGATTCACCCCGACTTAACCCAAACATGTACCCTTCCACCTAGTATGTTTCCCTCCTATGCCCCCCACTGACTGGCATGCAAACTGCAGGAAAACCTTCTGCTGTCAGGGCAAACAGGATGTTTGGGGAACAACAAACCTGACAAGAATGTTTTTGAACAGTAAGAGGAAACCCAGAAAATTCAGCATGCTCAGGGAGAAGATGTAGGGTCAGTCCAGCATACTTCTTTCTGTGAAGTCCTCCACTGGCCTCTTGTGAACTCTGATTATTACGAGCTCTAGAGGTCATGTGGGGTCATCACAGCAGATAAAAACATGTTTTGGATGTCAGCAGTCAGTGGCCCAGATTCCAAAGATATTACCTGAAGATCTTTTCTGATTAGACACACTGATAAATGTGAACTCTGCAGTCTTATCCTGAGCTTTGACTTTCAGGACGAACAAACAGAATCCTCCAGAACAGCGAACACGCTCTTGTTCAGCTCGGCCAAATCAAGCGGAGCTTCACTGAGGTCTTTGGTCCTGATGCTGAACAGAGTGTGACCGGTTTAATCCGTTCAGAACAGGGATGTCACGCTTTTTATCCACGGTTATCACTAACCTCAAAACACACATACACTCGTTCAGCTGCTTGTAGGGCAAATAACTAGTCAGCCAGTCACATGGCCGAAGCTCAGTGGATTTAGGCATGTAGACACACATCATCCCTCAACCTCACTTTCACAGTACTTTTTGCAGGAGCAGTTTTTTCTGCGAATGAGTTGACGTCCAAACCTCACTATTACACTCTTAAGTTGGTCCTGTGCGTTATTAATTTACCAAAATATCACCCAGCAAACATAAAGCAGAAGCTGAAGACTGTATGCACAAACTAATATGCTAGCAAGAAATTTTTCAGTGTGCACAGACAATGTTAAAATAGAGCTCTTTAGAGCTTAGTGTACTCCCCTGTATACTACTCACATGTGGACTAAATACAGCAAAGCCAGAAGGAAAAAGTTGGAGGTGGCTTACAATGATGCACTCAGAATAGTTCTCAAATTACCAAGATGGACAAGTGCGAGTGAAGTGTTTGTCACTTGTAATGTCCCCACTTTTCATGCTGTGCTCAGAAATGTAATGTACCGATTTATGTGCCGATTAACTGCTTCAGAAAAAGAAATTTTGACATCATTGACTTGACCCTCATTAAGTGATACTTGATATTTCTCTTGTTACAGGAAACATTCGAGCAAATGTCTCTGTGTATGTTAATTATTTAATTCTATTACCAATATTTATACTTTTATACTGTAATAATTAGGATTTTGAGTCTGGAAGTGTTTGTCTATCTATAATAAAGCAAACAAATCATTTCCTACCACTGGTAGAAGCTGAAGACCAGAGGAAAGTCCTACACTCTCAGTATGAGCTGCTCCCATCAGGACGGCGCTTCAGGGTCCAGTCAGATACAAGAGGACATACCTCGATAGATACAAGATGTTGTTCATCCCAATATCAGAGAATTTCCTACACTCAGGTCAACATAGAGGGGATTTTCCAAAGGCTTTGTTAGGATTACTAAGCAGTTTTACATTCTTTGCTAATAACTGAATAAGTTCTCAAAGGATCTGGATGTAATTTTCAGGGAATATTTGTCAAGGTTCAAGAGAGAAGTCATACAATTTTGGTGGAGATCAGAATCCAGATGTAAGCTTTTAGAGAACCTCTAGTAAATGATTGATTTGCTCAAACTTGATTTTCCTACAAGGTAAAAACCAGAACAGAGGAAGAAGTGAAGTTCAAAGTTTCCATCATTTAAATGCTTGTATGTTTAGTGATATGACAACAGTAACATCACGGCTTCATCTTTGGATTTGGATTTTTTGAGGCCGATGCCAATGCCGATGTTTGGCAGAAAAAAATACCAATTAAATAGGCCGGCCTATATATCGGTCGGGCTCTATTATCAAATAATATCAATGTATATATTTTTCCTTCTTTGCTATCATTTCTGCAGACTGCCTTGATTTGCAATGCAGGGTCAAAGTGGAAAGAACTGATAAGGGATTTGTTCAGCAAAAACATGGATGATATTGATTCTTTGAAGGAGTTGTTGCAGATTCCAGACTGGAATTGGTTTTCAATTCCCATCCCAAGTTTTCAGCACCTTGTGAAAAAGGGGTTGCAACCCCGTAATAGCAAGGTGTACCTAATAAAATGGTCATCCAAAGAAGGAGGATTACTTTCTTTTACTACGGAGGATTCTTATTATCATATGACAGGTACATGAGAGAAAGAGCATCACGCTCTACAAACAAAATCCAGAACACTGTCCATGTTGCACAAAAACAGCAGCACTGCAAGACCAAAACACCACCTTCTGTGGTAAAAATGTCACAACGGCAATCTCCCAGAAACACATGATTAATCAAATATGGAGGGTGACTGGCATCACCAGCTGGCTGAACTGAACCCTCTGTTTTTTTTTCTTTTGCTGTGAGAGTCAAGCTGCTCCTCATGCTCGGTTTTCCATTTGGCTCAGGACACCGTTGTGTTTGGGTTTGCTGCCGTGTTTGTGAGCTGTAAAAATCAGGACATCTGGTTTGTAACGGTTCCTGGTTTCCTCGCTCCCTTCGGCTACTGTGGATAATCCATCAAGGCCTCCAGATCTGGAACGATTAAACATGCTTAATATTTATGACTCTATTAATGGGAGACTCTGAGGGAGCTGTGAAATAATCGTATTTATTCCATAAACTCTGGGATTACTTGGACAAGCTGTCAACTGTAGCAAGCCCTGACTTCTCCCTCAGGGCCCATAATCATGGCCCAGGGCAGGATCAGGTCTGAGTTGCTGTAAAGGGACACACATCAAATAAAGACTTTAATTCCGGACCTGGAAGGATCCGTTCATCAGCTGTGGCCCTGGTTAGTAAATCTAACTTTTAACCTGGATGCAAGGGCCATGCTTTGTATTTCAATTCTGTTTGACTGCTCAAACCAGGCCTCCATCCAGCCATCATCCACCACTCTGTGAAGCCACCTGCAAAGCATTCTGGTCATTCCCGCAGTGACTGTCAGTGAAGGCAGCAAAGCGTTGTCACTTTCAAAGCACTTTTCTTGTTCAAATATGATGACAATTACCCATGACGTGAGAACTGTAGTTTATTGATTGATAAATACACGTAACTGAGTGGAGCTTTCATTAAAAAAAGGCTCCTTAATTTAAAGAAGACGGTTGGTGTCAGGGCAGTTAGACCTGAGCAGAACAGAAAGTGCACATGGACAAAAACTGAAACTAAATTAACTAACATTTTCATCCACAAATAAAAACTAGACTGAAAATGTTTGACAGAGACCTAATCCAATCAGACCTAATTTGGTCATGTAGAAAGTAGAGACAAGTTAGGAATATATCCAATCACAGCTACTTTGGCTGTGTGGAAAGGTTGGATGAGTTAAGAGGGTCATCCAATCACAGCAAAAGTTCAATTTGTTTCTGTTCATTTATACATTCAAACTTTACTAGCATTCAATAAAGGGTTATTAGATGTTTGATTTTATCCAAGTGTGAAACATGACTTCAGAAATTCAAGGAAACATGCTTTAAAAAAATGCTTTACCCTTTACACTTCATATTTTAGTCGACTAAATTTACAGCAGATTTCATCGACTAAAATGTTGTGAAATTTCATCAACTAAAACTAGACTAAAATTAAAACAACTTAGATCACTAAATTATGACTAAAACTAAAAGATATTTTAGCCAATAGACTATGACCGATGGATGCTGGTAAAGCTGCATGTGCATGTGTGCGCCATAGAGAAGATGTTCACAATGTAAGTGTTTTTGAGCCATTAAAACAGAATTTATTTACAGAACTTGGATCTTAGAGCTTCATTTGGCAAACTGAGATAATTATAGTATCGTACTATACTATATTTCCTCTTTTGCTCTTTTGATGGATGCATTATCCTCTTTTACACCTGTCTCATGAAACAAACATGCAAAGTGATTTTATATATTTGCTCAAAATACAGGCAGACGCAACTGTAGCCTCCATCTGTCAAAGTTTAAAATAAACCTCTGTTAGCAGTTTTGCAGAGAATATTCCCTTGGTTCATGTCAAACCCTCATATCATACAGTGCAAGCACATAAATCATCATGCATCGTAAACTAAATAATCACACAGAGTGATCTAACACCACAGATTTGACTCTTATTCCCTGCTTAAGAGTCAAATCCTGCGGTGAGCACAAAGTCATAAAACATAATTGACCTGGGAGTAATCCTCCCCCGCAGGCCTCCATGTGGAGAACAAACTGAGACGGTATGACAGCTCTCTGAGCCCTCTTTCACTCCCACTGAGTTCAGCATCACGAATGTCCAATACCACATGAAGAGTATCTGCTACCAGCAGACCACAATTACACCCACTACAGTGTGGACTGAAGCCTCAGAGAGAGCTTGAGTCCTTTATGCGGACCCTTCAGCGGTTTTTATGTCGACCCTCCAGCAAAGAGCGACTGTGACGGACTTTGGAGGAGCACAAAGACGTTCAAATAAACACCACAAACCCTTAACTTAATATTCATGGTGTGTGAAAAGGCATCAAGAGGAGAGAAACCTCATAAAACCAACATTGTTCTCCCAGTTAAAGAAAGCCAGATTGTGTTTGAACCAAATTATGAAGCCATTTTATCTTCACTGGAGTCCAACTGCTAAGTTTGGTCTGAAGAAACCTTTGAGAGACTGAAGCAGAAAGCTCTACAAAATTAACTACTGACAGTTTAACACTTCTGTCCATAGACAAAGACTTTTTACATGCAGAAAGTCTGCCATAATTTGATGTTTTCTATGTTTAGTTTTATGTGGAATATTGAAACAGACAGTTCATGGACACAACACTGTCAATGAAGCTGTACCTGTCCCGTCATGAAAGGACGGCTCCGGTCACACGACAATGTTGTCGCCAGAAACTGAGAGGTTTTTCCTTTGTGTTTCCAAAAGCAAGAGAGACGCGAGAATGACTGAAAACACTGTAGCATGCATGCCAGGCCAGTAGATGGCGATGTAGGTTTGTAGTGAAACAGTGGTGTTACAACATGCGTACGCTTTCCGGTGAAGACAAACTTTTCATAAACAACAATGGCGAGTGGACGCACAAAGATGCAGGGATACTGATACAAAAAGGTTTTCAAAACTTTCGCTCTGGAGCCTGGTTTCAAAAGTTTGCAGATTCAGACACTCCGGGCACTTTTCTCGTGTAAACGGAAGGCAAAAACACAACGAAAGCTCTCCGTTTTCAGTATATTCAGGCATTAATAAAGCATATCTTCTTCTTTCCTGGTCTGTGAGACTGGATTCCTGCTCCACATTCAGATGGTAGGTTAAGAATTTGGTGTGACCATCATGAGAGCATGAGTCCATCCTGCCTTGTGTTAATGATTCAGGCTGCTGATGGTGGTGTGATGGTGTGAGGATATTTTTATGGCACACTTTTGGCCCCTGAGTATTGTTGTTGCCCCCTTTATGACCCCAGTATACTCATCTTCTGATGGATACTTCCAGCAGTAAATCTTTGATGAACGTTTCCAGCACCTTGTTCAATCTCCCGTAATTTCTCATTTATAACACGCATTTTTTTGCTCTTAAATAAGGTCTAATTTTCGGGTGCATATTAAACACAAGCACAAGCAAAATATGTAAAATATTTTGAATTGCCAACATCGTGATTACAACACATCTGATACAAAAAGACGAAATATTCTCTCTCTCTGCGAAACATTACCGCCAAACTTGCGTAATTCTTATTAAACTGATTGTTAAACTGTTCTAATCCAATATTTTGGGTCTTAATGAGTTTACCTTTGTGTAATGATTGTGTAATTCTCAAGTGTATGCTGTGCTGTGATTGGTCAGAGACATCGGCATGTTGATAGCTGTTCTCTGATTGGTCGGTACACTACGACGGAGTACGCTTGGGCAGAAATCGAGTAATTGTGCATGAGTGAAGCAAAAGGTGTTTCCGCATCCGAAAATCGTGTACTGTATTTGTCGTGACATTACTGAAATTTCATTGATTAAAACTTTGAATAAAGGTAACTTTTGAGTTGTCTAAGAAAGTGAGGTTTGAGCTAAATGTGGGTGCGTGTTATATTTGAATACAGCGCTGGAAAAAAGCATGAAAAAATGGGGTATGTGTTATACACGAGGGCTAACGGTACACCATGAAGAATGAAGGCAGTTCTCAAGGTAAAAGGGGGTCTAACCTGGTACTGGCAAGGAGAACCAAATGAGGTGGCCACTCAGTTTTCATACTTGAGAACCCCTCCCCTTTGGTCTTCAATCTGAAGTAGTTTCATTTGGCCCACAGCTTTTATTGAACACACATTTGATTCAAGTGTACGTCTTTTCATTACTCCAATGATGGCTCGCAGAGGATCGGGTTTCCGACGTGTCCCCAATCGCTGGGAGAAACAATGAATAACGATTTATCACAGTGTAAAATCTTCTCTCCATGATGAGAACATACGAGTTGTATGTTTCTTTCCATCCAAGCGAAGGTCACAGCCCGTACGAGGGAGTGTTTGTGACATCAGATGGCTCAAATGTTGCATTTACTGCTTCCTTGCTGAGGGCGATCCATCATACTCTGGAGACCACAAAACGCTTAAATTTTTCCAAGACACCAGGTTCTTTTCTGCATCTTTGGCATCTTTTCAACCCTCAAAACAAGCTTCCTCTTCCCATAATTCCATGCAGGGTTTCCTGGTGATTGTGCGCCTGTAAGCATGCATTCTTTGTGTTCCAGCAGGTGTCGGGGTTCGTCTAAATCAGTGGTTTCAGTGGGAAACCTCTGGAGGTGAAATCCTGCTCAGGCTCTTACATACTTGCACCCTGCCAAGCCAAAGTTTAATTTCTCACCCTGTTATGAGAGCGTCTGCCCGGCTCCACAGGCTTCGACAATATTCAACAATATACAGGCGGATGAGCTGCCTAATCCACGAGCGGCCTGTTTGGGTTGGCCGGAGCCGCTCTGCAGGTAGGTCCGTGAAAACACAGCTCTGATGTGATCGTGTAAGCAGTTATAGACCAGGAGTTTAAACACGCGAGCCAGCAGCTCACTTCTCCCGTGTTGTTATAGCCTCGTGTACTCAAGTTTCCTGGGAGGTAATAAAGATGCTGAGGCTAACATGATAGCCAGTGTAAACTCTCGACCTAATTTGGAGCTTTTAAAGCCCAAACGTCTCCAGGTAGAACCCTCAGACAGGATGGAAAATGTGGCTGAATGGAGGAAAAAACTCTCTCATTTGTATCAATTACCCCAAAACAGGCCAAAGGGGGCATTGCTGGACCAGCCTGCAGCACTTTCATACAGAGTGGATGCAAGGTCAAGAAGTAAGGGGGGGAAGAAGAATACAACAAGGAACCAAAATCCACAAGAATCCACCTGCCATTCAGGGTCAGAGGTAGAAAAAAATGATATCCAGGCCCAGTGCAATGATCTCACGCTGGGCCCCAGCCTCAGCCAACCCTGATATATAACAGACTGGAGGAGCTCCAAGAGCACAAACCTCAGCCAAGGCATTTCTCACATTGTTAGCTGAGTTATCAAAGTGGTGCAGAGGAGCACAATAGTCACAGTTTGGATTGGATCAGGGATTTATATCATGGATTGGATCATTTTTCTGATCGACAAAGATATTAAAAGAGTGAGATAAAGAAATGTCTTCACTTACAAGTAGGGCTGGACTATATATTGATTAAATTGATTAATTCAAATTATTTTCTGCAGACTATTTAAAAATGAAAAAACAAGATTATTTTCTCAACTTACTTTGACTCCAATCATAAGTTCTTATGTTTGAAAATATAATTACTGATAATGTAGTTTTTATGGTGGTAGGCCTTGTCAGGTTTCGCACGAGCACATGTTTAGGCTTTTATTTGTTCTTTAAATTAGATTAAATATTGATCAGAGAGCTCCATTTTATATCTTATATTTAATATCCAGCGCAATACCCAGTCAAATGTGGTCACACAGTGCTGTCATGTTTATATTCATATTGTAAATATTGTGAATGTTAATAGTGTAAATTCCTTGGCTTGTTTATGGCTTCTTACTTTACTTATTTCCTCCATAAGGAAGTTGAAGTATAGCTTAAAGATTCTGCATGTTGTAACCTGCTTTCTTATTTTTTACTTAATTTTACACTCTTATCTAGTTAATGTCTCTTCTCTATTTTATCTACTTTCATGTCATTGATATTCCTTGTTATACTATGTATAAGAGCAACTGAAACAACAGAATTTCCCCCTGAGGATTAATAAAATATTTCTGATTCTGATTCTGATGTAGACAGGCTTTCCGACACTAACTACATAATCAACATTTTATGACAAAATTACAGCATGCATTTTAACTATAAGAGGGAAAGTCTGTTTATTTTGGATTATATTTTGATATAAAGGAGAAACTTGATTCACATGTTTTCTGTGTCACTTAGACCTTTTATTTTAAGGGAAAATGTCGCTTAAAATCATAAATCAAGTTTTGTGGAAAAAAATCAGGGATTTACTTTTTCATATTGCCAAGCCCTACTCACAAGACTTTATTTTTGAAGCATGAAGAAATTGTACCAGCGAGCTTAGATGGAAACAGCACCAATCCTTCCTTTCTCAGCAGAATTTTGCCCTTTTTTTGCCCTCATATATACTTAACAAGCTCCATAATCAAAAGAATGTCCTCAAGCGTGAAGACTTTCCTCATTTACAGTTTCACTGTGGTCACTCTCTGAGTGTATTTCAGCAAAACACGATGGCCGTGGAGCTGATTTTTGCTTTTTGTGGAGCATTTTATGAAGTCAGAGCTTTCAGACTGGCAGCTTAAAGTCACCTCTCAGGGGGCATGACCTTGTGAAAAGGAGGCTAGTCTATTTTTACTGTGTGCTCATGCTGCACAATCCTGGTGCTCACACTGAATTAGGCTACGTTCACACTGCAGGCAAAAGTGGCCCAAGCCGACTTTTTGTCCATATCTGACCAAAATCTGATCTTTTTATGGCAGTCTGAACGGCACAAATCAGACCCAAGTCACTTTCATATGTGGTTCTAAATCAGATCATATCCAATGTTTCTCAACTTTTACTTTATTGAAGTGAGACAGACGTCACAAATCTACGCCGGAGGAGGCGGGACACAGCAAAATCCAATCTAAACAAAGGACCAAACAGTTCTGGATGAACTCTGAGTTTGTGAAGCCCCTCATGTCACAATCCCACCACTCCTGCTCAGACTCATTCACACAGACCACAGAATCAGATCTCAACATCAAGACCTGTGATGTGAACGTAGCCTAAAGCGGAAAAAGGTCAGTATCTTTTTACCCATCACATCAAACATTTTCTTTTGCAGCTCAAACACATGCACACACAAAACTAAAAGCACTCAGAGAAACCTCCACCAAGGTAGCTCACATATGTCTGTTACATCTATAACCAACAGCTCCATGATAAAGTTACCATCATAATATGATTCATGACCCTGAAAACCCACAGCTAGCACTCAGAATCATATTGATTGCATTTTTAGTTAGACAAAATTGATCATTTACTAATGGAGGTTATCGGGATCACCACCAAAATCTAATCATTCTTAAGTTGGACCATTACCAACATCTCCTGAAAATTTCAGCAAATTGTCCAGTAGTTTTTGTGCAATCTCGCTAACAACCAAACAAACAGACAATAAAACACACCTTCAAAGACATAACCTCCTTGGCAGAGGTAAAAACACTGCAGCTATGACACACGTAAAATACAATTAACACAAAGCCACGTAGGCGTATTTTAAAAATTTCACTGTTAAACTCTGTTTATTACCTTGAACTACGTCCATGATGTGAGTGTTTCTTTTGCAGTTTTCTGTGCAAAAGCTGTTTTATTTTCATATCTCTTCCTACCACAGTGTCAGACTGGTGTTATGGTTTAAATTGTGGCCGTGTTAACAGGTGATAGCAGGTGTGTTGAGTAAATAATTGATTATCACCTACAATCCAAAACTTTTCAGAGATTAAGTTGGGGATTATAATTTAAGGGGAAATTTTAATATTAAAATTCATAGGTCACGCACACACACTTTTGTGTTTCACAGTGTGGTGTTCAATAATGGAATAGGATGCATCAAGATCTAAAGCAATGCTCAAACCTGATGAACATTAAAATCATGTATAAAAATACCATTTTCAGTAGATATATGGATAAAACAGGAGATACTGCACTAAACTGAAGGATGAGTAATTGTTTTGCCTTTGTTTTGTTTTCATTTTGATAGATCACTAAATTATTGTGCGAAAACTCTTTTTTTGTGAAATATGGAAGCATTTAAATGTTTAATTAATTGATGGAGAAGGGGTGGGACTTGATAAGTTTTACTTCCTCCCACTCCCTTTCGAATATATTGTATGTAACAACTACACAATAGTCTTTCTTCTATTTCTTTTTTTTGTCTCTCTTTTGAATATAAATAAAGTTCAATTCAATTCAATTCAATTCAAAATTCAATAAATATTTCTCTGTTTGTATTTCATTTGGAGACAAATCTGATAATCTTATTTAAATCCTGTCATTAAGAAGTTTCGTAGTTAGTTTTAACAACTGTTATAACCACGGCAACCACAGATGCAAGCAGCCATGTGTCACCAATCAACACGGTCACTTGTGAAACAGTAACACCGGGATTAGTCTAAAATCACTGCATCACAGTGAGGGAGCTACAGAAAGTCTGAGTGAGCATGTTAACAATCCAGTTATCGACACTTTAGAACAGTTTAACAACGTCTGCTGCAGCATGGAGACAACAGAGAGAACCTCTGATAGGGTGATATCGCCCCGAGGAGAGGTTGACGCAAAACAGTGTTTTTAACGTGTGCGTCTCCCTGCTGTCACAGCTCTATCTCCACATACATGTGACTCCAATAATGAGCTTCTATACAAATTTTAGGAAGTACCACAAAAATCTCCAAGCAAGGAACCTGATTCATTAATAACTGCCCTCAGTTTTCTTCAAAAATCAGCCAGTCAAATGTTATGTTTTTTAATGCCATTTTAATACTATACTGTAAAATCTTTAATGCCATGACCTTGAACTCAAGAACATCAGACTGCATGTGTAGGGCCCTATAAAATTAACGATCACGGAATCACAGAATTGGACATTAAAAGCGGAATTCAATATAAATGCGGAATATCACTGAAATAGACAACATTTTCCGTAAAAGCTTTGTTTTCTGAATAAAAGGAAAGTATCTCTCGGGAAAATGCTCCGAGGGGGTCGCTAGGCTGCATGCTTCACGTCCCCTCCCCCTCCCCTCATTAACAATGCTAACATGTCGAAGCGGCTGCCTGAGACACTGGCTAAGTTAGCAAAGAAGCTACAAAATTCCAAGCTAACTCCAAAGTACAGGGCAGAGCAGTTTCCCAACGATTATTACATGTCAGGCGATCAAATGTTAAATGTACCCATGCAGTGATGAAAAGGTCCCTCAGTATTGTACATTTGTGTAATTTGCCAATATTGCAGTGGATATATGGCTCAGATGTGTGGCCGAAATATCGGCTGTAAGTATCTGCAAAAATTTCAATATCGGCTGATACCGACAATATCATGCATCCCTAATTGCAACAACTGATGCTTGGAGTAAGTTGAGAAAAAATATATAAATTCTTCATTTTTAAATCTTCTGTAGAAAATAATTTGAATTAATCTATTTAATCAATGTATTGCCCTGCTCCAAGCACTCCCTACATACTTAAAGATTTATGGCTATCTTTTCTAATTATAAAATTAATAAAATAAAAAGACTTGGACTCACAGCTGTCCTCAAAGACTTCAGACCTTCAAAGTGACCTGTAACTCTCTAAAAGGTCATAACACCACTCAATTTAAGACCCATTTATGCTTTTACAGGCTCATTTAGCCACACATTCCTGAAGTTACACGGGTCATCAGCTTTTATTTTAACACTTCAAGAAAAAGACACCGCTGTTTCAAGCTCTGTGCAGGAACAGGTCACATACAAAAGAGCTGCAGCTGATAAAACTTCAGGAATAAAAAGAACAAAGACAAAAACAAGACGAAGGTCCACAAAGACCAGGAGCTAAATATGCACTCAAAATGAAGAGGGTTTCCTGCCCCACAGCCCAGACAACCTCGGAGTGACAGTAATGAGCGTGCTCTGTGTGACAGGAGGCAGTCAGTGGATTTAAGGCTGTCCGCTACTTTTACCCACAAGCCCCCATTTTTTCAATCCGGAGGTCACGTAAGTGGTTACACATGTCTCCTTGGGCGACACTTCCGTCTGCCTTAAACTTTTTAAACACTTTACGTGAACATTTTATGACAAAATGCTTCTTCAGGCAAGTCACAGGAGATGTCTGACATTTCAGAGCAGAAACACATTCAAGTTTTACTCTTCAACTTTCACTGTAGAGCTTATTTAGTTTCTAGATTTTGTTTTTTGGTGGATTTTGGATGTTTGACCCTACTGTTTCTATTTATTTTCCATATAAGTGCTGTCATAGATCAACTGGTCCAGAAAAGCCCCAATAGAGACACAAAAGCACCAAACAGAAAACTTCACACATTAGTTTAATTTGACTTAAATGTAAAAAAAGTGTTCATTTTGACAGCACCTTTTAATTTAGTTTTAGTTATAGACTTGTGTCTAAAAAATCTTTTAGTTTTAGTCACCATTTAGTCATCTAAATTGTTTTAATTTTAGTCTACTTTTAGAGGATGAAATTTCACATTTTAGTCGATGAAATCTGCTGTAAATTTAGTCGACTAAAATATGAAGCGTAAAGGGTAAGGCATTTTTTCATGTTTCCTTGAATTTCTGAAGTCATGATTTACATTTAGATAAGAGGAAACATCTAATAATCCTTTTTGACTGATTGAGCTTTTGTGTGAAATGCAGTCACCTTTATTTAGGCTACCTGGCAGAGCATCTCAGTTACAATACCAGAACTGACAACAAACAGTGAACCTGCTCTACATGAATATATCTATTCATAAAGAGAGGAGCTCTGATTGGATCGCTCCACAACTTATCCCACCACCACCAAGCTAAGGCAGCTGTGATTGGATGTCCCTTTTAAAGGTGCAGTGTGTAGAATTTGGCAGCATCCATAATGATCCGCCATGTTGTCTACGGGTGGACAAAAAGAACGAAACGCGAATCTGTCCGCTGGTTCTGAAATCTACCTGGAATGCTTTAACAAGCTTTAACCAAGCTTTAACTGTAAAATAAACACAATTTAAACCCCTACAACTGTCTCTACATCCTCTCTCCTCTTCTTCACCTGCTTTCCAGGTAGATTTCAGAACCGGCGGACAGATTCGCGTTTCGTTCTTTTTGTCCCTAAAATCCACCCGTAGACAACATGGCAGATCGTTATGTCGGCCTACATGAACGCGGACCGCAGTAATGTAAATTTTTTTAAGCTTTTTGTATCTAAATAAAAATAAAACAAACGTTTTATGAGGATGATTGTACTCCTATTTTGACAGACTTTACATACAAATAGAAACATTCTATCCTATATTCACCCTTTCTGTTCGGCGAAATGCTGCCAAATTCTACACACTGCACCTTTAACTCATCCAACCTTTCCACACAACCAAAGTAGCTGTGATTGGATATATTCCTAACTTGGCCCTATTTTCTACATGACCAAACTAGGTCTTTCCCCTCATTAGTTAGTGAGGAAAAACCTTTCACAGCACCTGGATCCACCTAATTCAATGTCCATAATCATCCAGATCCATCTTGACAAGCTCCAATCTACAATGATTATGCTCGGCCCAGTGCGGGACGGCCCAATCACAGTTTTTTAAAGCAGGAAGAGGTGAAAGAGACAAGCTGGGCGACGGCAGGAAGTGACTGCACTTATAGAGATTAGCACAGATGCTAACAGTTTTATCAGATTTTGACCGCAAATATCAACACTACAAAATTCTCTATAGTAAGGATACTTTTGCTCCACTTCCGACATGTTTTAACCTGAGTTTGTATTGCGAAGTTGCTCACGTTCTGTAACGCAGTTATGTCCGCTTATTGTATTATCTGATTGGCCCGTAATGAATGCTGACTGATGGAACAATTGTCCAATCACCTGTCAGATATGTTTCTGAAAGGTTCTGCCCTCCCCAAACACTTTCTATGGGCTCTCTCCCAGATGGACAAGTGAATTATATTGAATGGTCCATCTGGTGTGTCAGGTTTAGTGAGGAACTTTCCTTTCCTACAAAGACTTGAATCTAAAGTCAGTCATCTCTACCTTATAATCATTATAGATGTTTATGTAAATATTAGATTATTACTCTTTTTATGATTATTTTTGATTACACTTCTATAAAAACTATCACTACATTCATACAGACATGAGGACTCTCCTGAAAACAAGATGTTTCATCTAAAGGGGCTAACCTCTAATAAATTTATATTCAGCAGAGACAAATATGACGATGACAGGTCTATGATTGGTCCATGGGTCTGTCACTAGCTTCAGTTCTTACTTTAGTCCACTTGTCTCAGGCCACCTCTCTTCCTTCGCCCACACACCCAACACAGCATCGTGTGGATGGCTTGACTGCACGGTGCAAAGCAGAGAAGCCTTTTTGCTTGCCAAAGGAGCGATCCATGAGGGTGTGATGTCAAGTAAAAATCCACTTCTGAGAGAGTTGGATGGAAAAACATTTTTTTTGGACAGAGGGGGTGACATCAGACATGCTGGAGAGACTAAAGGGAGTTCCACATTTTAAAGTTTATAATAGAAGGAAAAACTACAAATGAAAACCATAACTCACTCTCATAATGGACTTCAGGCAATAAAGATGTGAATAAAAATCCCCATAAAGGTAAGACCAGGGCTAAGTGACCAGTTTGTTTGACAAGGCACTTAACAAAAGAATCAAGAGACAGAACTTTTATACTGAAAAGCAGTCCTGACTGGCATGAAGGACAGGGTTGTAATGTTTGTACTGTAAATCATGACATTTTTAGTTTATATGCAGTAAAGCTGAGTACTCTGCATAAAAACTGAACAGAGGATGGTTTAACTACCTCATCTGAGAGGACCGAGCCCATCGATCGATGCAGTTACATCCCAAAATGTGGGTCATTGAAAAATAGGGCAAACAAAGCAACTGAGCTGTAGGCAAGAAACCATGTGACACATTTGCAACACAACTATTTAACCAATAACTACACTTAATTTAGCAAAGCCTCTTAAACAGAAAAAAGAACAAACATATCAAATCCTGAAATGTGACCAGTATGCTTAAAAATAATTTGTACAGAAATGGAGCATAGCGTTAGCTCTGGCAGGACACGGAGCCAACATTGCTAACATACCAACTTTCTATTGTTAAACAGCTGATTCAAAGCTAGCCCACCACTGCTGACAGCCAGCTGATTGCCTCTAAGCTGCCATTGGCTGAATGCAGTCAGACTGCCTTATTTAAGCTGCTCTGGCCTGCCTACTCTTCACGGCTCCTGCTGCAAGCCGCTTTGCAACTCTCCTCCACTCCAGCTCCTCCTTTATGCCATTTTCTGACAGTGTCAATATCAGCTGACATTGAAGCTAACTCTAGGGGGATTTTCCTGCTTCCTCCTGCCTCATGCTTCCTTGTGGGCTGCAAGAAAGGTAGGAACATGTGGAAAGGCAGGGAGAGCCCCCGTCAGCCATACCCCAAATTACAAAAGTATTTAAATAAATGCAGATAAGTCAGGTTAAAAAACTGCTCTTGTGTCTTTTCTTGACAAGTGCTCCAAGCACAAATAAAATAACTGAACTAAATGAAGCAAAATAAACTCACACAATCAAAACCAACACATGGATACCTGCATCGTATCAAATTTCCAAAACAACAACCAAATTGAACAAAAGCTTTTGCGAACAATTTACATGTAGTGCAATGAAATAACCAGCAGACGGCCTGAAGCTGTATTATCAGTATTCTTTGCAGAAAACTTCAGATTAAGGTTGCTAAAAAAATACACTGATACTTGTTCAATACCATTTTTGTAAAAAAAAAAAAAGGAACACAAAGGAAAATTCTGTTCAACAGTACTGAAAATTATAAACTTACAAACAGATCTTCAATCATTTTTCAACCCAAGACTACAGAGTTTTTTCACATAAACGAAAAAATAGTTTAAACTACAATGTAAATACCAGAATTTTAAATTAGATATGATCCCAGTTTTAAAAAATTAGATATTTGATACCTGTTTTAATACCGCGGCAAAATAAACAAACATTAAATTATAAACTAGGCCCTAAATAGAGATCAACTTTTTCAACAGCCTGACTTTTTATATAAGAAAACTGCCATATAAATAAAGTTACGTTTGTTTTGCAAACTAACAAGCATTCTTTAATATTCAATCTAATTCCAACTGGCATACTATAAATTCTGAATGTATTTGGAACATAACCATTTTATTATTTCATACAACAGTTTACAATAATTAAAGTTTGAGGTACATTTTGATTTATTTGGAGGTATGTCTGGTTATAAAGCAGACTAAAATGAATGCAAATCCCAAATGAATGCCAATCCTTCTATGGGACCAGATAATACCATCAGATAAACACTTGCATGCACAATGTTAGTATTTAAATATTTGTCACACCAGATGGTTTCCCTGCCATAGGACCTGTGACAAATGGAAATTTACAGCATATATACCGTAAGTGTGTATGATAACTAACTGATCATTTAAATACAGAAAGTTTTTTTTAGTGAAGCACAAGATCAGCAATAAATAAGTTGCATCTGTTTTTAAAATCTTTTTATGTTTTAATAAAGCTGCCATAATCAACACTGAGTCTGTCTGTGGCTTTAATGATCAGTATACTCAGTTAGCTATGACCTGCAACAGCAATTCACTTAGTCTTCTGCAAATATGAATCAGAGATTATTAAAACTATAACAGTGAAAAATCTGATCCAGTCAGTCTGATGGGCTCCTGTCTTTGTCTCTGCTTCACCTCAGAAATGTCTCTAACGTCTGACTGATATGACTGAGAATATGAGTACGGGAAAGTGGAGTAATATAGTAACTGAGTTGTATTTAATGTTAGTACACTAAATATACCTTGATATAGCAAATATTTCTCTGTAAATTACATAAAATGTGGTTAAACAAATGAAGTGGGATCAATCGTTTAAGCAGACTATAATCCTTAATTAAGTAAGAGTTTTGATAGTGATCATTGATCTTTATTCTACATTCTTAATCCCCCGCTCAACCTGCGAGAGCGCGGGCACAGGTGTTCACTTCCTGTTGCGTCATCATGAGGACTGCGGAAGTGCAGCTGCTTTTCCAAACTTTCACTAGTTTTAAATTCGTTTCTAAACAGAAATTCGGGCCCTGAATTTGTTCACGGATCAACATCAAAACCGTTTAATTTTATAAACACAACATTACCGTTTTTGTTTCCGGTGTCCGTCTACGAGTCCGTCCATGCTAACGTTCCCCCCTTTGTTTATTGAGGCTCCTTCAGTACAACCGCCTCAGACAGTTCGTCCCAGTTTCTTCCGTACAAGCCTCATGTGAAATATATTGGCAAAAACGCGTCTTCTTTCCTCTTTTTCCAATAAAGTTACTCTTAGGATCGGACACGTCGTCTCCCGGTGTTATATTTCCTCTCGTTCCGCTCGGAACCCCGTCACGTGACAAGGTCTCTGCAGCTCACAGCAGCAGATCTAGGATCAGTTTAGTCTCGACACCACAGATTTCAGTGCGCTACACTAAACTGAAAATCTGATTCTGGATCAGTTTTTTTAAGTTCCGTTTATTTCCGTTTTACCGAACGAAAATACTACGGAAGAAGATTAGGGCCACTGAGAAAACATTTTTAGAGTTGAAATAATAAAACTAAAATTTATTAATTTTTTCAGTGGCCCTAATTCCCACCACAGAGTTAAATATCAACAACGATCCAAAACACAGTGAAAAATCCCATTTGCTGTTAGTAGGCTTGAAGTTGATAGAACCAGCATGATGCAAAAATCTGCGTTGGTCTACCAAAATATATCATCCCTGCACTACTTTATCTTGATGATATTGTTTTTAAAACATGGTATCAAAGTATTTTTTATTTTTTTGGACAACCGTAATTTGAACCAACCTTGCAATGCAGCTTGTTCCCCCTGATTCAATGTCTGTAATAAGGTGGATCCATTTTACCAAGACCCAAGCTGTGTTAGAAATCGTCCACTCATTCAATCACTCACTATTCCCTATGTAGTGTAAATGAAATTGTGAACTACATAGGGAATGACCAAACGAGATTTCGGATACTACACTGAAATTTTCTAAACGTCATAGCGTCAGTAGATGAGCCGGATATTCCTGTGACGGAAGTGGATGCGCCAAGCATCACAACAAACCGGGCACTCAATTTTGCAGCTGTTTACAACCGTTAAAAGACATAAAAAAGCTACGCTACGAACGTGTTAAAGATACTTTAACACGTTCTTACATTACTTACATTTATAAATGAAAGCAGCGCCAATTTGTGCCTTAGCAGCCTTCTTTCTACTCTTCTTCTTCTTCTTCTCTGGAAAAACACGACTGCATTGCATTGTGGTATACGGGAGTACAATGTAGGGTACATCGTATGTACACTCACATTTGCTGTGAATTGTGGGTATTTTATAGTGCACTGTGGTGAATGAAATTAACCACTTAGAATTCGAACAACACTACAAAATGGCGAACACACTGTATAGTGCACTATATCAGTGATAGAGAACGACTCTGAACACAGCTCCAGTCTAAAATGGTTGTGAAGGATTAGCATAGATGCTAACAGCTTTAGTAGCAGTTTTGTCAGATCTGGGCCACATTTCTTTATTGAATGAAAGACAAAAAACAACACTGAAAGGATTCCTGCATAAAAAGGATATTTTCGCTCCACTTCAGACATGTTTTGGTGAGAGTTTGTTCTACAAAGTGGCTCATGTTTTGTACTCTTCTCTGCGGCAGCAGTGCTTACCTCCTGCAGTATCTGATTGGCTTGTAATGAATGTGATTGACAGAACAATCGTCCAATCTCCTACCAGATACTTTTGAAAGATTCTGCTCATTCCCAAATACTTTCTATGAGCTCTTTCCCAGATGGACTGGTGAAATATATTGAACAAACCATCTGGTGCGTCAGGTTTGATTTGAACAACATTTAGAGAAAAAATACATTTTAAAATAGCATTAATGAAAAACAAAATGCATTTACAAAACAAGAACAACAAGATCATCAGTGAGAAAAAGGATATATCTTTATTTAAGTTCTCATTTTTTTTAATTATTGTTGTGGTATTGAAACAGGTATCAAATTTTGGTTTTCTGCTATTATGACTGCCCTACTTCAGATCTTAATTTGTCTGAAACAATGCCAGTCTCTTCATTTAATTAAGCCAACCTGCCGGAGGGTGAACAAACATGACGCCCTCTTTCCTCTGAACTGTTCCTCCTGTTTCTCACTCAAGCACCGCAGAAGGAGCTTTCTGTTTTTACACCCCTAAACTGTGGATCTCATCACTTCTTGGTATTAAAATGGCAAGCTGTCTGGGTAATTTTAAAAGTAGAAGATCCAACTTTTAAATCAGTCTTTTAGTTTAGTTTCATTCAGTAGCAATAATTAATTAATTAATGTTTTTATTTAAGAGTCATATTTGGTTTAAATCAGTTTTTAATTTGTTATCACAGCTTTACTAATTTTTTTTTTTTATCTCTGTTGTTGTTTTCCACCAATTTTTTTAATTTAAATTTTAAAATTTATTTTCTTGTCATTTTTATTTGTTTAATCCACTCCCTGCTTGTTTAAGCTTCAGCAGTTTATCTTTGTCTTTATTTTTTCTGTCATTCCTTGTAGAGCACATTTGGCTGCATTTTTTTGTATGAAAAGTGCAAAATAAATATAGTTGAATTAAGCAGGACATACTTTAATGTACTGAATTTCTGGAAGACAAAAAACTAGGAACACCATGTTCCTCAATTTAGTCATTTAAATATTTGGAGATTCTCCTCTATAATTATTGCATCAGTTGTGAAACTTAATATACAAGGTTCATGCCTGACTCAAAGGCTTTTGTTTTCAGTAAGAAGGACTGATTTTTCCTTAAAAAAAAACAGAAACAAAAAAGGAAAGCAGCACTGTGACAAATTCCTGCATTAAACACACCAGAATACCACAATTAAGCGTTAAACCTCAATAATGTGCATGCCCCAGTCAAAATTGAAGCCAAACCTACACCCTTGTGACTCACAATGACTCAATCACCAACCCTTCGGCATTTTGGAGGCTAAAAGTTGGCAGGTATGCTCTTCCAATATTGCTTCAATTTCAAGAGACATCGATCAAAAACATGATTTCAAAGTGCATTCCTGCTGAATGTAAGCAGAGTGCAGATCAAGATGACACGTGCTGGCATATTTAGTGCAAAATCAAGAGCAGAAACATCTCGTTGTGTTTTGCTTTGATGCAGCGTCTAAATCCAGCTTAAACTTCTCTTGACCTTAGAGTCTGATATCTTGGAAATGTTTACCTTGATGCTGATGGATCAACATCAGAGTTGTGGCGAGGAACCAGAAGTAGGTGAATTCCATCCTGCTCTCCTCTCAGGGTCCAGGTGAGAAATGTGCCAGATCTTCCTCGGTTCTCACGTATTTAAAAAATCCTCTTTCCAAACAGCAGAACGAGCCCACAAGATATGTTGAACCAAACCAAACAGCAGAGCTTATAAAAGGTTCCCCATCAACATGAGAGAAGGTTCCAGCGTTTACACAGAGAAGTCCCTCTGATCCGTTTGTGTGCAGCAGTTGCCACCCAGCTGCAGAGTGAGGTGACCCCTATTCAGGCCGTCCTGTCCTGGGGGGGCTTTGGGGCTGCAGACGGAGGGAGGGAGCACAGCTGTATGGAGCTGTGTGCGAGCAGACGAGGAGAGGTGAAGTGCAGGAGAGAGGAGGAGGAGGAGGAGGAGGAGGATACACCGGGGAGGCTGGATCTGCTGTGAGACACCACCACTGCTCCGCTGTCATCAATCACAGCCTCCTCCGCCCGCCGCCAAGCCCGCTGACCTGACTCCTCATCACCCCGTCGCTCACTGTGGCCTCCCCATGTTGGCTGGATTTCAGTGGATGTCTGTTTGAGTTTTGGGGTCTTCTTGTCATCTGTGGAGCAGCAGGTTTGTTTCAGACACGTCTTCAGCTCAGTGTGTGTTTGAAGGATTTTCTGCCATAAACCTCAACGTCCACAGTAAAAAATCTAACAGCCTCTCTCAAACTAAAGATGAGACATCACTGATTCTTTCCTCCTACTGTCCTGATGTAAGACCTGAAAAGTTCTCCCTGAATGCAGTGCCATGGGAGCAAACCTCGTTTCCCAGCCGTAGTAAATTATACTCTTTTTACTGATCAACAGAGCTTGACATTAAAACCCACCAACCTGCCAAATGGGACTGGAATTGAAAAGTTTATTCATGTTTAAATGAACTCTCATACTTTGGTACCAACAACTGCTGCTGCAACCAAGGGGAGTGTCAAACATTTCAAACAACAGTTTACAAAAGAGTTTCTGTTTTCGTCAGGTAGGATGAGATCATTTGCTCTGCTCCACAGCCTGCTGCTGTGGACCTAGAAAGCTTCAACTACGACAGCTGCAAATTTTTGGCATTTCCTTTATCCTCATTCTATGGAAATTACAGCTCCTATTTTCAATTTGAGAGGGATCAGCAAATTGAAATACACAGTAGTAACTGCAAATATCACACATACATTAGAGGAGCCTTGACAACCAACATGGACGGCCCGCTGCTGCGGACCTACAAAGCCTTAACTAATACAATTGCAAATTTTTTGGCCTTTCCTTTAGCCCCATTCCACTTGAATTACGGTTTCTAAATTCAACCTCAGAGTGATCATTAAAGTGGATACACAATATATTCAGAAAATGTCACATATATATCACTGTAGCCCCTGACTACCAACATGGACGGCCCGCTGCTGTGGACCTACAAAGCTTTAGCGACAACAATTGCAAATTTTTTTCAAATGCGTGTGTCACACATTTAGCGTGTGACACAATCTTTTCACTCTCTCACACGCCACACCTAGTATTTGTCACGCATTAAAATTTACTATGTAGCGCCCATCGAGTAACAGCACTATATGCGCTTAGGGAGGCGCTGTGGCAAGACACTCTGAGCATCATAGAGCTCAACAGGAGCTTGACATATCAGCCAATCAGAAAATAGCACCGCTGTATCCGGGTAAGATACGGTTGATCTGACAGCAGAGGATGCATACTGCACACACACGACCAGAGTGCCTAATCACACGAGTACAGTAAGTTACCTCATCGTTTGATTTTGTAGCGCATTGATTAATGAAATTATTCATAGTGTGAAAGGAAAACATCGAGTACTTAATCTTCTTCCTCCACACCTATTCTTCTTCCTTACAATGTACAATTACTGTGCAAATTCTTTTGACAATGTGCAATTACAATGTGCAATTACATCCATGTGCAATCACTTACAATCATGTGCAGTTACTTTGTAAATGTGTAAATAACCCTTATCGGATTTGCTTTTTAGTTTCTGTATTCAAGCCCTTTTTATATTGGTAGAATAATGTACATACTGCACATAATGTACATCAATGCTGTCCCCTTTGCTGCTGTAACAATGCAAATTTCCCCGTGTGGGACGAATAAAGGTTTATTCTATTCTATTCTATTTTACCTACTATTAAACAGTAAGGCAAAGTCTAATCACACTGACATACAAACTGTGGTCACCAGGCATAGTTAAGTTAATAGTTCTACTTTGAACATGAAAATGTTTGGCTTTAATTAAAATTAAAGTTGCTCGTTATGTGGTTAGTGTGAAAGCCATCAGAACAAATTTTGGCATTGTGGCTTGAATTTGACTAAATATCACGACATTACCGTCAGAAATGACAGCAGCAGTGCATGCCTGTTTTCATTTGGGTGAGCATGTTATCAAGTCAGAACTTTAGACTGGAATCACGCTGCCAACCTCCCGCGCCAAAAACGTTTTCCATGAGCAGTGCGCGTTTCTCGGCCAAAAAATGACAAACACAGAGTCATATTCACCTTAATCCAGCTGGTATGTGTGTTCACAGCGGTAGAATATGTCACAGAAAAGACAAAAACCAACCAGTTCCTCTTCCTGTCTGTTTCTTTCAGAGTTATAGCTTCATGCTTTCATTCTGCAGGTTTCAAGTCAGTTATGGGATGAATGAGGTTCCTTGTGGGGAGATTTATTGTGGTTTTTCCTAAACTTTGAATAGAAACTCATTATTGGGGTGAATGTATGTGGAGAGATAGAGCTGTGACAGCAGGGAGATGCACTGACATTCACGTGCCTGGTGTGAAAGCTGTGGTGGCACTCGTCTGAGCTGATACACGCATCAAATGCCTGTAACAAAATGCTATAGAGTGAAACAGGTGTAAGAAAGCAGTATTGTCTTATTGAAAAGTGTGGCTAACATTAGCATTGCTAGCCCTGACAGCCTCAGGTTGTCTCAACAGATTGCTTTAGCTTGTGTGGTAGGGGTGTGATATTGTCATCATTATTATAAATTTGAGAGAAAAATATCATAAGTCAGACACTATCAGGCTGCAGACCTTTCTTTTGGGAACTTTACAGGAACTGGACCCGGTTAGATTTTAATTAAAGACCTCTGGTTTAGATTCTCAGTGCAGTAGACCTCTGCTGTTAGTTAAGCCCTGACTTGAGTGCCAATTTCTGCTAAAAGCTAAATACAACAACAAAATCAGAATAAATATCACAGCATTCAACAAAATAAAAAACAGGAACTCAAAAAAAAAAAACTACTTTCAGCACCTAAGCCCCAAAGTCAAGTCTGCAAAACTGCAAAAAAAACGAACAAACAAACAAACATACAACGCAATTTTTTTATGGCCTCAACTTCTGTCATACATAATCAAACTTTGTCATAAAACAAAGTTAAATTAATCATTACTGTAAAGTTCTTGTATCAATAATTTAGAACAACTATCACAACACAAGCTTTTCAGCTGGGTGCAGCAGTTTGCCTGAAAGAGTCTAAAATCCAATACCTTGGACCTCTGCCTTTGTTGATGTAGTTTCAAACAGCTCTCATCTGTATGAATGGATTTTTAAAAGAATTGTATCAAAGTTTGAAGCTGAAATTACAAATTACAGCCTAAGACTTATTTACTCAAACTTTGGTACCCAAGAGCATTTATTCTACTGCACCATCCATCATTTCAGCCCCAGAAGTTAACAGTTTGCACCTCCCTGCTCCTCTGGCAGATATGCTGTCTGTGTCTGTTTCAGATTGAAACACTGAGGAGTTGGCTACAGTTTTAAAAGAGAGCTTTTTGAGGTCACACGGGATGAAATAATGTGACAGAACCATAAAAGGTGGACCCATCACTGCCTGTTGTTTAATCTTTTCTTGGCCTGATCCGAGGAAGCTGTCTGGCTGCTCTGATGGAGAAGAGGCCGCTGCGGTAAACCAGATTCATAAAGGGATTAACGAGGACAATCCAAACATCTGGGAGGCAGATATTATGGTCGACTCCAGAAAGAGCACTTGGTTGGGTTTCCCCAAAATCACTCCACCAGGTCCCATGAAGTTTCTAATAGGAGCTCTGTGTTTCGTGATGCAGGAAGTGAGAGTCCCTGCTGTGACAGGAAGAGGCAGAGCAGCTTATTTCAGTGTTAACCGGATTAATCCAACACAGAAAACTTGTAAGATATTTCCATTCAACTGCTCATGAACCAATCACAAAGCAGTGGCTCATTTCATTTGTAGACACGGTCAATACGACCTGCTGAAGTTCAAACAGACGGCTCCGTTTTCGGCCTAAAATGGAGAGTTTTCATTGCATTTTTGCCTCTCGTTTACAGAAGACCGATGCCCGGAGTGCCTGAATCCACAAACTTATGAAACCAGGGTCCAGAGCGGAGAGTTTTGAAAACGTATTGCGACCCGGGTTCATGTAAACGGGATTCAGCGTTTTAGGGTGAAACACTGACGTCACCACATGCGCAGTACTCTTTCACATGAAAGCTGAGCGTACATACCAGGAACAACAACAGTTTCGGCCATCTACTGAGCAACATGTGTGCTGCTTACCGTGCTCTGTTTGTTATCCAGACAGAACTATCCAGAAAGATTTGTTGTCCAGACAAGAAACTCCTGCATCTTTGTGCGTCCACTCGCCATTGATGTTAGTGAAAAGTTTTTCTTCTTTGTATGTGTGTTGTAACAACCCTGTTTCTCTGCAAACCTGCATTGCCATCTATTGGACTGGCATGCACGCTACAGCATTTTCAGTCCTTCTTCCATCTCCATGTGAACATGGCGCACTTTTGAAAACGCAAAGGACAAAATTTTCCGTTTCTGGTTAAAACGGCCTCGTGTAAACGGGGCCTAAGGTTACAATTTGGGCACAGACTCACCAGAATTGGACAACTGAAGATTTGAAATTTGTTGACTAGTGACTCAATTCCTGCTGTGACACTCAGATGGTAGGGTCAGACTTTGGTGTGGACGTCATGAAAGCATGGATCCATCCTGCCTCAGATCAGCGCTTCAGGCTGTTGGCCACAGTGTGATGGATACTTCCAGAAGGATAACACTCCATGTTTCAAAGCTCAGATCATCTCAAACTGGTTTCTTGAACATGACAATCAGTTCACTGTACTCCAGTGGCCTCAACAGCCACCAGATCTCAATCCAATAGAGCACCTTTGGGATGTGGTGGAGCAGGAGATTCTCATCATGGATGTTCAGTTGAGATCTCAAGGAAATATGGACCAACATCTCTGAGGAATGTTTCAGGAAGGCAAAAAGATATCCAACATGATATTCAGAGATTTTTTTACATTTCAAAATCCTTCTTGCAAAACATAGCTGCAAGTAGTCATTAAAATGTTCAGAATTTCTTTTGCTTTAAAATAATTGTAGCCTTTTAACATATAAAAAGCGATTAAAATGTTGAATTTATACCTGTATCCTGGGACAAACAGGCTGTAACTGAAAAAAAAAAATGTGCGTGCATGTACAATGAATCATTCAAAAAGAAGAACAAGCAGAAGCAAAGCAAGCAAAAAATAGTTATGAAATTAAATTAAATAAAAAAAAGGTAACATGCTCGAGAGCTAAATGATCCAGAAAGGACAAAAAGAAAACTGCAACTAAGAAACTAAATAAACTAAAGTAAGAACAGGCTGTTGAAAATGTTCTATTTTGCCAGTAACAATAGTTTGTAGAATCAAATTACTTTTCCAAATATCCACACACATTTGTCTGTTTTAAGTCTAGTATTTCTGAAATATAAATCTGATGTGCGTCTGTTTTAATGGCTCCTGTCAGTCATATCCTGATATTTCTTTGCTCAGTTGTGGATATTTACTCCGAGCTGCCTGATCTGGAAACATAACTATTAAACATGATTTATATTTACGGCTCAGGATTTGGGAGGCTCTGAGTTCTGTAAAATAAGCCCCAAAATATTCAGACTGACAGCACACTTTCCAGGAATTTTCGGACAAATCATCAGCCTCGACAGGCTTTGAATCAACCCGGTCTCCCCTGAATTTCGAGGGGGACCAATCCGGCCCACGTCTGGCTTTCGTCTGTCTGGTGTGCCTGAATGCGGACAGACAAACACCCTAAAGTGCGAGCCCGTGTGTGTTTGTGCGAGTGTCTGCTTGTTGTTTAGTCAGCAGCTCCAAGTCAGGTTTTTAGGCGAGATAATTACAGAGCAGAGAGAAAATGGAAAACAACAGCCTGTTGCTTCTTTTGCCCCGAGTTACAACACAATTACAGAGGAGGGGAGGGAGGGGGAGATAATGGGGGAGAGGGAGGGTGGGGAGAGGGAGTGAGAGAAGGAAATGTAGAGGCTGAGGGGAAAAGGGAAGCTGGCATTAAATGAAATCATTTCATAAATGAGGAGGATCAGATGTATCACGATGATTAATCAAGAACATGATGAAGGAGAGACAACCTTTAGACTCAAAATAATTCTAACAATCATACAAACCCACAGAACAGACACTCAAAATGAAACATGGATTAGGACATGATGTTTTGGAGACTTCAAGTCTAAAATATAAAAAAAACTGTTTTCTTTTTTAAAAATAGCCTTGTCCACATCTGTCAATATTTTAACACAAGACAGCTGGGTTTCATCATGAAGTTTTATGTTTCTGTCCCTGAAATCAGAGAAGTTTGAAATATATAATAATCAAACACAGCTAAAAGAATAGTTTCACTGACATGTATGCCTCATGCAAAGAATTTTCTATTTTAACCCCTTAAATTCAGTGGCCGATGAGGGCAAAAGGCCTGCAATGGCAACGCAGCATAACCAAGTCCAATGGAAGAGCTCCAGGCCTGCAGGGGGCACTGTGGCGGGGAGAGACGGATGAGGGAGAGAGAGAGAACAGCTGATCCATGATTGATGGTATTTGACTTGGACTGAAGCTACAGCTGGGTTTGGATTGCTTTGGGCTTTGTTGCGTCTCTCACTTGCAGTTTTTGTATTTCGTTCAGACCTTTGGTTTTGTTTCTGTTCTTGAATATTTTCTCCTCTTATTGAACTGCATTGAGATGCTGTAGGACATTTGCCCTCGTCAGCCACCGTACTTAACTCTACGAGGGCTTCGAGCGATAAATCTACTGCTGTTTACAACACCTCTGCAACCATTCATCGGATCTTGTTTGGTAGCTTTTGTTGACCAATAGAGCTCCAGGTCAGATAGGTCCCTCAGAAGGTTTTTAAAGTTTGTCTTCAGGAGATATTAAGCTGTAAATCTAGAGTGATACATCCTTAACATGATTATTTTCCACATCTTTGTTTGAACAAAAGTATCAGTGATATTGATAAACCTCCATTTTCTGTTTCGAAGGACAACTTCTGGTCCCTCAGTTGGCCATTTGTTTGTACACACGAAAATGTAACAAGTTGGCCTTACTTAAAAAAAATGTGGAAACCAATTGCCTTGTAAAAGGTAAGTAAACATGATTAATAGTCTTAGATTACATTTACTTTATATTTACTTGTTTTGTGTACTCGGGACCCAATTGTATGTACTTAATTCTATTAAATTATTTTAACTTGGATTAAGGAAGTTATTTCAACTTTCTATGTTAGAAAGAAAACTGACCAAGAGCAGGCAAGATTTCCTTAAGTAAATTTCTCACTTTTGGGTGAAACAAATGTTTGAGTAAATGTATTTTTTATATATATATATGATATGTATGTTCATTTTTTTTAACAAAATGATATCTTGCTTATAAATGATCAGAATGATCAAAATAGTTAAAGATATAATAATATAAACTAAAATACAGCAAGTTCATCATAATTAAAATGCATTAAAAAATTGTAGAATAAAATATGGTTATGATACTGTAAATGAAAAAACAGTAAGCATGCGTCTTTTGAATAAAAGTAATTATGCTGTGAATTGAAAAGACAGTCATGATACCTTGAATACAAGATACAGTGATAAAACTATTTTAGAAAATACAATAATAATGCTGTTAATTTAAATATTGTAATGCTACCCTATAGATATTTACATTAACTTACTGGCATCTTGTTTAGGGGCTCACTTTGTCGCGTTTGGAGCCCTCACTGTGACAAAAGAGTCAGATTTGTTTATTCATTCATTCTTTGGTGCTTTTTTTACTGATAACTGGGAGACTCAACATTCATTTTTACTCACTGCTGAAACCCAGTTATTGTTTATTTTCATTTCTTTTCTATTTTACAATCAATACAGACAGATATTCTCAATAGGCCTAAAATGACAAACATCCAATCATTAGTTGTGTTTGTGTTGAGATCAGCTCATCTCTGAGTGCCGAGGGTTCAGGAACAGAAATCAGAAGTCAGATCACTAACTCTTCCAAAACAAACATTTTCATCTGTTTGTATCTAAAGATGAAGTTATGATTTCACAGCAGAGGTCTTAAAAACGTTCCACAGATACCTCCTCTGTGTGGGATCTTCCAAACTTGATCTCTGTCTTCGTGTGAACCCTCCTCCTGTCTGAATCTCCAGATTATCTCCACCTCTGCTGTGATGCTCTTTAAAAAGGAGGAATGTCGGACCAATCAGCTGTCTTATTGTCCCCTGGAGGGGTGAGGCGGGGGTGTAAATGGGGTTAAAGGATCGTGGTCAGGGTGTGAAACTTTCAACCAATAATTACCCCTTCATCTTTATCTCCTCCAGTTACAGGGAATCCCGCAATTAAACGCCTCACTGTCCACAGGGTGGCCTTCTGCCCTCAGTGACTCTTCAGAGGGTTAAAAAGGTAAACATGGGGGGGGTCTGCAGCACGGCAGGTATGAGGACAGCAGGTTCATTTACCAACATGATTGTATAATATAATACAAAAATATACTGCATCCATCTGTCCATATGTCTGTCCAACCCCATTCCTCTTGCCATGAGGCATGTGCACTAACCTGTGTGCCACTGTGCCGCCGAAATTTAACCCCTTGTCGCCTAATGGTGCGAATTCACCTCAAACCCCTTCCATTCAGAATACATCCAAGATAGTGTATGTGTTCCTCCAATTCTGGTTCATGGGTACTCTGTACGCACCTAAGAACCTTTTGCAAGCGTTTGTTTCTTGGGGGACCGTTCAAAATTGGAGCTTCATCCGGCCGAAGCAAGCGGACACTTCCGGTTTTATGGCGGCCGCACAAAAGAGAGATATTGTCCTTTTTAAAATAAGTAGCTCTAAGGTAAAAATACACACCAGCTTATTGTTTGCTTCTACAGCTAAAATATCGGTATGGACTACCTGTGATGGATATTTTTGAAGTTATTTCAAGTTTTCGGTTTGTAGAAATTTGGCGACATTAGGCCATAATGGATTGATACAGCTACTGAAATCCACACACGCAAACACACC
Source organism: Cetoscarus ocellatus (assembly GCA_037902135.1). Classification (NCBI taxonomy): domain Eukaryota; kingdom Metazoa; phylum Chordata; class Actinopteri; order Labriformes; family Labridae; genus Cetoscarus; species Cetoscarus ocellatus. The sequence continues at coordinate 408,446 of JBAMNC010001591.1, read as the reverse complement.
CACACCCACACACACGGTTCAAAGTGCATTGTTTAAAACGCAATGTTCATAAACGAGACTGCAAAGACAGCTGAACTGTTTGTTGTTTGCTGCAAAAAAATGCAATGGCTCATATACCTGAGATGGGAAAATGTGTTATTACTATCCTACTACCTGTTCCCTTAATGCCTGTTGTCCTTAATTTGCATCATACCTAAATTTTTATCTATTCTGTGTGCTAGATGAAAATTAACAATCTCCACTTAATTCAGCAACTAATTGCATGCAAAAACACAAATTATTCATTTTTTGATATAACTGATATGAAATGTACTTTCAAATACCAAATGAGCAGACCCTCAGACGGAGTCACCTGAAAGTCTCTAATTAACACGGTCACAAGTACATCCGATACACTGAATTTACCTCAATAAACCCTTTCTGACCTCAAAAGGATAATCATCTGTCATCAGCTGAATTAACAGGTGTTATAAGAAGAGGATTGTGGATTTGTTTCCTAAGTTTGTCTTTAATCCTCTCAGTTATAGGTGCTCTTGCTGCTCGTGCTGACACTGTCTGTGTACTTAACAGCAAGTATATTTCTGGCTGAGGTGTGAACTGGCACAACACTTCTTGCAACTTTACACCCATGAGCCAAAACACCCAAATGTGTCAAACATATACAAAAACAATAAGATTTAAGGTTGTAAAAGGCGACAGAGAAACTGAGTATTGTCATCAGTTAGAGCTTATGTGTGAAGTTATCTGTATGTCTTTTTTACCTACCCTCTGTGGATGTGAAAAGAGGATAACGCTATCAGGCAACTGCACATTTGCAAAAAGACTTCTTTGCACTATCGACAAGCTTTTGTTGAGCACATCCAACTTTGCTCTTCATCATATTAAAAATGATTCATGTGAATCTGATTCCCTCAGGCTAAAAACCCAACAGAAAACTTCCTCACGTGAGCAGAGTGACTACAAACAGGTGCAGCAGATGCACAAGGATTTATTTCAACATGATATTAAACAGACAGAGATCAGAAAGTTCTGACTGGGCTGAGTATGAAGGCATTTAATTCTGTCAGCAAATCCTTCTCTTGTTTACTGAAAATCATCAAAAGACAGGATCAACATTCCTCAGAGACAGAGAGAGAGATTTGATCTTCAGTAAAGAGAACAAACAAGGAAATGAACTGAAATCTCACAGAAAGTGTTTGTTTGTCCCAGCCTTTGTCCTCTTAGAGTAAAACCAAGCAGAAAATGTATACTCATCAATATACATCGACTGGCCACTTTATTAGGTACACTTTGCTAGTACCTGGTTGAACCCCCTTTTGTCTTCAGAGCTCTTCAATTCAATAAAATGTTGGACCACAGCTCCATGACAACATCACAGGTCTGCACATCCATATTGAGAATCTTCTGCTCCACCACAGTCCCGCGGTGCTCTATTGGATTAGGATCTGGTGACTGTTGAGGCCACTGGAGTACAGTGAACTCACTGTCATGTTGAAGAAACCAGTTTGAGAAGAAAACAGCCAGAAGATGCTCCACTCTGGTCATAAAGGGATGGACATCATCAGCAAGAATGCTCAGGTTGACTGTGGTGATTAAAGGATGCTCAGTTGGCACTCGTGTGACAAGAATATGTTCCCCACACCATTTCACCACCACCAGCCTGAACTGTTGATACAAGGCAGGATGGATCCAGGCTTTTCTGTATTTCATGCCAAATTCTGAGCCTTCAATCTGAATGTGGAAGCCTCATCAGACCAGGCAACATCTTTCCAATCGTCTTCAGTCCAGTTTTGATAAACCTGTTTGAACTGAAGCCTCAGTTTACTGTTCTTAGCTGACATGAGTGGCACCAGATGTGGCTTTTAGATTTGACTTGTTGCATAAGCAGAAATGGTCTTCTGCATTTCTTCGTTGTAAACTGGTTATTTCACTCACTGTTACCTCTCTATCATCTCAAACCATTCTGGCCATCATCCTCAGACCTCTAACATCAACAAGACATTTTCACAGAGAGATCTGCCACTCACTGGATATTTCCTCTTTTTTGGACAATTCTCGGGAAACTCTAGTGAGAGTTATGCATGAAAATCCCAGCAGATCAGCAGTTTCTGACAGACCAGCATGCCTGGCATCATACACCATGTTGAAAGTCACTTAAAAAACCTTTTCTCTCTATCCTGATGCTCAGTTTGAACTTTTGCAGGTTAACTTGATGTCTAAATTGAGTTGCTACCAAGTGATTGGCCGATCAGATTTTTGTGTTTACGAGCTGGTTAACAGGCATGCCTAATAAAGCAGCGTGTGAGTGTACATATTCCAATCACTCGGTTCTATGATGTTTTTGTGACAGCAGCTGTATTTCATTGTCTTCTGCTTTGATTTTTTTTTTTTAATTTGTTTTCCTCCATTTTTATTATTAAATCCTCACCATGTGGTGTTTTTGTCATCTGGTCCTCGTTGATGAAGGCTTTGTCTGCAGGTCTGATCACAGTTAATGCTCCTCAAAGGCTCATTATAAGGCTCTTAAGATGTTCTTCTAAATATCAGATTAACAGCATCAGTGTTTCATTTTTTAAATTAGTAATAATTGAAAACATAGGTCGACTCGGGTGTGCAAAAAGGCACACACGCGTGCGGCTGTGCTAAAACATATCTGTGGTGTCTGGCCCGGTTCCCTGCTCCGTCTGGGCTTGCATAATTACCCCTTAGTGATAAAGTGAGGTGGCTTCATCCAGGAAGTGTTGCTGCCTGTTTTCTGGCTTTGTTGTTGCTGCATTTCGATGCTAACCAGAGGGATTCTACAGCACCACATCTTAGAGCCTGAGGCTTGGAGCAGACGCTGTGCTCCACCTACACACCTCCTGGATGCCAAACAGCCTCTGAAACCCTCCACACCAGGCCACAACTTCCCCCAAATACTGAACTAATCCTCAGCCTACAGCTTCAGCACCCGACTTCCCCTGTGCACCAACTGGCACCCTCAACGCCAGCCCCTGAGTCTCCTGAAATACCAAAGAGGCCCACAAAGGTAGGCCAAACTTCCCTGAACACCTGTGACTCCCCTCAGAGCGTTTTTAGCGGCTTTCCATCAACCAGCCCAACCTTTCCCAGACATCCCTGCCAACCTCCCATTAAATTAATTAAATGATCCTCATTTAATTCCTCCATTGTTCCTACAGCAGCTGCAGGTTGTTCCCCCAAACTGCAAACAAACTGTTCACTAACTGACCACGTTATTTGGTTCAACAGAAAAACTGCTTTTAATACAATTAGCTCATGAGCCAATCACATAGCAGCAAGTTGGTAAATTTAGCCAGGTAGACTTGGTCAGGGCGGCCTTCTGAAGTTCAAACCAGGCTTCAGAAGAAGAGAAGAAAAGTGATTCAAGAGACTTTGGACATTGCATGGTTGGTTGTGCCAGGCTGGCTGGTATATTTGAGACTAGAAAGCATTCAGAGAGTCAAACCTCCCCCAAGGTAGCTCACATATTGCTGTTTCGTCTATAAGTAATAGTTCCATGATAAAGTTACCATCGTAATATGATTCATGACCCTGAAAACCCACACCTAGCACTCAGAATCATGTTTGTATCATTATTAGTCAGACAGTTATTGAGCTAAAACAATTGTTTGCTAATGGTGGCTATCTGGATCACCACCAAAATCTAATGATGTCTAAGTTGGGCCATTACCAACATCTCCTGAAATTTTCAGCAAAATCCATCCAGTAGTTTTTGCGTAATCTTGTTAACAAACAAACAAATGCTGGCAAAAACATAACCCCCTTGGCGGAGGTAAAGAAGCTGATCTATTGGGATTTTCACACACAACTGTCTCTAAGGTTTACAGAGAATGGTCAAAAGAGAGATAATGTCCAGTGAGCAGAAGTTCTCCAACTGACAACACCTTGTTGATACCACAGGCTGAGGAAAATGGCCAAAGTAAGTCAAGATGAGGCAACAGGAACTCAACTAACTAATCAGTACAACCAAGGTATGAAGAAGACTGAGAGTATTCTTCCCTTCCTGTTTTTCTATTGAGTCGCTATTTACTTTGTAGCCTTGCTCTGCTCTGCTAATGTTAATTGCAACTACTTCATATTTGATATTTAAGCCTTGAACAGACTTGCTTTGTTTAATTGACTTACTTACAAGCAAGTCCACAGTGGTTTGTGCATGCACCCTGTGGTTTAGTTTCATATGTATTTCTTTCAAAAATTATATTAAGTGTTCATCTTAGTCTAAAAATAGAAAACAAAATGCAGTTAAAAATGAGCCACAACTAGCACACAGGACTGTTTGGAGTGACTTAAGAGTTTATCTGATGACTGTAGGCAGAGGCAGGCTAACACTACCCATTGAATCCCAGTGTTTGAGCTAAGCTAATTAGCGGTGGGTGAGCTCTGTCCGTCTCTTCCTTGTTACTGCACACACAGTTGAAAGAATGGTGTCTATCTGCTTGTCATGGACTCAAGAGTGAGGAAAGACATGAAAACAAAAATGTTGGTGTATCCCTTTATATTTTGAGAACTTTACCTTCTCTATAAGAGGATTAGCAGGTTAAGTTGGAGTTCTCTGAAACACCTACATGAAGTTTCTCTGAAGCATCACATTAAAGAACAAATAAAAACTCAGAGCAGAGTAAAAATATCCACACATGCTCTTAAATTTCAGCACTTGGTTGAATTTAACTGCTGGTGGTGACATGTTTTTCTTTATCACCTGAGATAACTGGAGCGGCTGTCTCCACATACTTTAATAAAGTCAGTGTTCCCTGCAGCTGGACGTCGGTGCTGTGTGATTCATGGATCAGAGCTGAAGGAAACTGGCCTCGTGGTCGTGGTGTTTATCCAAATAAGCCAACACCCATGATGAAAGTTTACTGAACAGGGTTTAAAGTCACTAATGATTTACTCGTGTTTATGTTTCACACTTCGTTCTATTTGTGTCATCCATGTGAAGCATGTGCAGCAATCAACAGCTTTTGTAACAGGTTGAGTTCAGACATGCAGATGAAGGATCTGCCAGAGGTACCAGAGGGCCAAACACCACAGAGATGTCTTCAGTTAGTTTGTTCCTTTAGGGTTTTTAGAAAAAACACTGCATTCTGTTACTCCTGCCAGCCCGTGGTGATGATTTGTGCTCACCTCCACCACAATAAAACAGGACATCACACACCCAGTCAACCAGTACCTCACCTCCCTCTCTTCGGGCCGTAGGTACAGGACACTAAAGAGTAAAAGGGCTCGCCTTGGGAAAAGCCTGATCTCCGCAGCCATTGCTGCTTTAAATAACCGGCCATGTTGAGTGTGTACGTTTGTTTACCTGTGATTTGTGGTGTGATTTGTTGCTATCTGTGTTGTTGTCTGAATATGTACAGTGCTGTGAAAATGAATTTCCCCTTGGGGACAATAAAATCTAATCTATCTATATCTATATCTGGCAGATGATTGGACGATGGTTCTGTCATACACATGTGGTAGGTGGTGTCATGCATGTTTACCTTTAAGTTTATCCTAAACCTGTACAAACATACGATTGATTTGGGGTACATTCTAAATCAGAAGAAACTAAACTCTAAAGGAAGAAATAAAAACAACTGCTGACAATATTTGATAAACTCTGGAGACTGAACTTGGTCTCCCCAAAATATTTGCATTGAAAACAAAGCAAATAAATACAAAATATTTTCCAAAAAGCACAAACACAATAATTTATTCAACTCACTAAATGTGTTTCTGTTTTTCTTCTTTTCAGTCAGTTCAACTCAAACTTAGTTAAGTGAAAATAAAGTGCAAACAAATCAACACTATCTGTCCATTTAAAATAGCAGTTTGGTTTTTGGTCATTTAATAGTCTTAAAAGAGGAAAACAGGTCCTGATCTCCTACCGTGTTTGTAGGTGATGATTGGTTGATTGCGCACAGATGATGATGATGGTGGTGGTGGTGGTGGTGGTGGGGTTAATCCTAACCCGCCATCCAAAAAGGTCGAAGTGGGGCAAAAAAAAAAAAACAAAAACTGACCTGTACAAAACAGAGCAGATGTATAACATATCTTATCTCCATAATTCTTTTCTATTCTCTTAATATTCAATTAGACAAATACATTTGCCTCACACTGTGTATGAAGCAGCAGTTCAAAAAATAAAATAACCCAACCCAACTTTTTCTTTTTTACAAAATATTGTCAAATGGGCAAAAAAACGAAAGTACAAAAAACAAGGAGAAGGACCCAAATGTAGATCAACAAAAAAAAACTTTATTTTAAAGTAAAATGCCTCAAAAACCAAAAAAGGAACCCTTTACAAAACAATCTCAAAATACAAAACAGTGTTAATTTTGACAGCACTTTTTAATTAAGTTTTAGTTATGGTCTTTTGTCTAAAATGTCTTCTAGTTTAAGCCATAATTTAGTCATCTAAAACAAGTGCACATGGACAAAAACTCAAACTGAATTAACTGACATTTTCACCATCAAATAAAAACTAGACTAAAATGTCTGACAGAGACTTAATCCAATCAGACCTAATTTAGTCATAGAAATAGGGACAAGTTAGGAATATATCCAATCACAGCTACTTTGGTTGTGTGGAAAGGTTGGATGAGTTAAGAGGGACATCCAATCACAACTGCTTGGTGGTGCTTGGTGGTCAGAGCTCCTCTCTTTATGAATTGATATATTCATGTAGAGCAGGTTCACTGTTTGTTGTCAGTTCTGGTATTGTAACTGAGATGCTCTGCCAGGTAGCCTAAATAAAGGTGACTGCATTTCACACAAAAGTTCAATTTGTTTCTGTTCATTTATACATTCAAACTTTACTAGCATTCAGTAAAGGGTTATTAGATGTTTGATTTTATTCAAGTGTAAAACATGACTTCAGAAATTCAAGGAAACATTAAAAATGCCTTACCCTTTACATTTCATATTTTAGTCGACTGAATTTACAGCAGATTTCATTGACTAAAACTAGACTAAAATTCAAACAATGTAGATGTCTAAATTATGGCTAAAACTAAAAGATATTTTAGCCAAACGACTATAACTAAAACTAAATTAAAAAGTGCTGTCAAAATTAACACTGCCTTAGACTGAAGCTGTTTTTGTAAAGATGTTTTAGGGCTGTAAAGAACGTATTTTCCCTGCACACAATCATTAGGGTGTCAGGTTTCTGCAGCCGGCCTCAAGTGGACACTCGAGGTACTGCAGGCTTAGGTACTCCATCCAGCCCTGGAGGTTTCTGCCTGTTTTTTACTGAATGTTGTCCTTGATTTGAAGAACATTAAGCAGTGAAGGTGCGTGGGGTGACTGGGTCACTACGTCTTAACTCATTGGTTGTTGTTTTAAGAACTCCCTGTTGGCCCAGTTTCATGTAATGTGCCTTTGAAATTTCCTATTTGTGCCATTAGGGCAGATTTTGAGATCCACTGAGAGGAAAGTTGCTGAGTGCTAAGGGCTGAGAACATACAGCACATTTAGGATGAAAAGATAGACTGTTCACGGAGAGTCAATAAAGCAGAACTTCTTTTTTCAAAGACCTTCAGGCTTTATTGACGGAGTAAACATGAGGCTCCTCAGGTAAACATAAAGGAGCTGCAGGTAAGAGCAAGCAAACACATGTCATCTCCTTTTGTTTTATTGAGGAACACAAAAGGTGACGGGACTTGTTCGATGAAACATCAATCCAGATGTTGTCTTATTGGAAACACCAAGATGATGAAACCCTGCAAACAGTGGAGATCAGCAGAGATTTCTGGAATACTTTAAGCTGCCAGAGATACAAGCAGCAGCTGGTCCAGATACCTCATGATCAAGATATCAAGTAAACAACAGATAACTCAATCCTGGAGACTCTGATGACATCCGGGGAGCTTTCCAGGTTTTTAATGACCTGCAGGTATACTTCAATTATACTATTAAAAAACCACAACTGAATGAATCACTGAAGAATGTGATGTCTTCATCAGCACTGTGGTTAAAATAAAATATTTGGTCCATACTGAAGAGTGCTGTAAAATATTATTGAAGGAAACATAGACATAAACCTCCAAATAACTCTTCCACAAAATGTTAACCCTTTTCGATCCATGTTTTAGCTCATTTAAATCCTAGAACGCCAACACAAGTCAGTGACACCATCACCAATGACAGGAATATTTTACCAGATACACTCGATTAAAAATATGTCTCATCAAATAAATTAAAGTACATGAATACATTCGCATTGAAGAACTTTTTTTTCCAGTTCACAACTTCTCATAAGACAAAAAAGTTATCATGAGGGGGGAACCTGACTGTATAGTATATACTTTTTTTACATTTTTCAAAAAATTTTTATTTCTATTTTTGCATTACTGTACTTGATCTGTAATTACCTTATCTTTCAGTACTTCTCTTGTATCCTGCAGCTGCTGTATATTTTGGAATTTCCCCCTGTGGGACTAATAAAGGATATCTTATCTTATCTTATCTTAAGGCTCTAAAATTATCAAAAAAAATAGGGAATCCTTAACAATTGTCCTGTGAAGGTTCAGACCCCATGTATCATAGACAACTGTGAATAGCATAGAATAGACTAGAACAGCCTTTATTGTTATTGCATGTTGCACATACAGCAAAATTTGTTTGAGCGGTCCACCATCAGTGCAGGACAAATAAAAGAAACATTAAAACATAAGTAAGGAAGAATTGAAATACAGTAATAATACCTTGTATAAAAATACAATAGTTAAACTATTATTGAAAATACATGCTTTAAATTAAATAGAGTGATGCTACTGTAAAGATGTTTACAATAATTTACTGGCATCTTGTTGCCAGCAGAAATTACATCAATCATTTTACAGTGTATGTTAAGCAGCAGTGGACAAAGTACTCCACTTCATTACTGGAGTGAAAGTATAGATACTCCTGGTCAAATACTAGTCCAATACGAGTGAAAGTTGTTCAGTCAAATATTTACTTAAGTTAAAGTACTGGAGTACCTGCTTTTGAAAATACTTAAGTATTAAAAGTACATTTTTGTTTTAATCTCAACATGTTATTGGATTGTTGCCACAGTGAATTTACAGAACTAATGACTGAAACAACCTTTACCTGCTGAACCTGTAGAATTCTCTCTTTCTCTTTTTCTTTATCTCTTTTTCTCTTTTTCTCGATCAGCATTGCTCTTACCTTTTTACCTCCTACTACTTTTAAGTCCCTCCTCTTTCATTTACATCTTCTATGTCATGTTAACATATTAATGCCATTACTTAATTTTAATTCAGATTTTATCTAATTATGCTTCACCTCTGTTACACTTTTAATCCTTTTATAGATAACCTTTTAAACTTTCATTGTTTTTACTCCAGCTCATGTCTAGGTTTTTTTCTATCACTTCTATTTTTATTATTTTATCATCATTATTAATATCATCTTTTTATTATTGTTCTTCTGTTTTCTACTTTCACTCTCTTTTAAATTTTTCTTACTGGTTTTATGTTTTTTTAGCTTTTATTTCGGTCCTCCTGGTCACATTTTACGTTGCAGGGTTCTTGCATTGTCTGGGTCCTTATGACATTCTTATGCCTCTTGTGTTTTTCTGTAACAGTGCCTCGTTTTAAACTGAGCTTTTTGTTTTTGTTTCCTTTTGCTGAAGCTCTTGTAATTGATGTCTACATTTTCTTGACTTTTTGTCAAAGCACTTTGTAAACCTCTGTTTTTAAAAGTGCTATACAAACAAAGTTATTATTATTATTATTATTATTATTAAAAAGCTCGTAAAATATGCTACCAAGTCTATAGAAATGAAACATGACTGAATCGACAAAAGGTTTTTTATTTATATATATATATTTGTCTTTCAAATGTAGTGGAGTAAAAGTCATAAGTTTCCAAATTAAAAAAAAATACTCAAGAAAAGCACAGATACTCAAAAAATGTACTTAAGTATGGCACTCGAGTAAATCTACTGTGTTACTGTCCACACCTGATCTTAATAAAAGTGTTTTCACAAGCTTCTCCTCCTAAAAGAAAACTTTTATCCTACATAACATGCTCTCCAACATCTCTGACAAAAACAGGATGACCTCAACAATAATTCCTCTGGTGCCAAACATTTGTTGGAAAGCACTGAGAAACTTTAGTGGGGCAAACTGAAGAGGCCGGAGAGGGGCCTCAAGACAGGACAGAGCATGTTGGTTTCTGGAAACAGGATGGACTTTCACTTCACCAGTTTTCCAAAACACAGCTCATAAATAGCTCCTAAATCTCATACACATATTTTAAAAAATCAACTCCATCCATTGCTCCATCGAGAGGATCAAGCTATTCAGCAATCCTCTGGGAAAGAATCTTATCGGCCCTTCTGGAGCTTAAAAATACTCCAAACCCATTTGCACCAGAGTGAAGAGTCGGTTTTCCCAGAAGATATTTGGCTGAGTCGAAGTCACGAAGTCTCAGTTTGACCTTTTAACAAGTTTATCGCAGAATGTACGACCTGAAACTGTTAACATTTAGGGTGACTGTCAGAAGGCTCCACAGGCCCGCAGTGTTAACAGCTTTAAATGAAACAGGCACAACATCCAGACACTTAACTCTGTTTTCTTTGCCACCTCACTCTTAAATCACCCATCAACATCTATCCCAAGGGTCCAGTCCTTAAATATAACCCTCACCTTTCCTCCTCCAGAGAGCTGTCCACACATCAGGCTAATTTATGCCCAGGAAAGACCTCTGTTTACCCACTTCGTGTAACCCCCACCCCCACACCCGTGCACCACTTCCTTCCGACCGCACTTTAAATCGGAGGTATATGCTCGGGGTTTACGGGAGCTGATGCTGGGTCGACCTCCTCGCTCCCTTCATCCTGTTTTATGGGGCTGAAGGAGGCAGTGTGGTTTATTGTTCTGAACTCTGAAACTCTGCAAAACACAAAATCAGGCGTGTTACTCCCAAACGCTAACAGTCCTCGTGTCTGTTTTTCATCTGCTGCTGTTTTTGCTTCCAGAAAATCAAACCAGAGCAGAGACGGGGATGAGTGTGATGATGGAGAGGAGTTAGTGATCCAGTTAGAGAATGTGCAGCTTCATTTTAGTCCAGATTAAGAAGATCTTTGAAGGTTTATTTCACATTACATCCAACAAATATGTAGCTCACCTGCTGGAGTTCTTGTTGAAGGCCATGCTCTGGTTCGATTCCCTTTCAAAGCTACCTGAGAATGGCTTGCAGACATGAAAAAACATTAGTCTATTTGGAGCAAACACCTCAAACATTTCACAGGAATGGCACACACATCGTATTGGAAAATGAAAGCAAGAGGAGGAAAAACACGAGGGAACAAGCAGAACTTTACTGTGACATAAATGTTTAAAAACACAAATTAAAGAGCAGTAACTGAAAAAAATGTATGAGATACAGATAAGTTAATCAAACAGAGCAGTTAATCAAATACGCAGAAAAGCTTTGGTTGTATGTAATAACTAGAAAAGCACTCAGAGAGTACAGACCTCCGGCATTGGCTTTTCCACAACCCCAGATCCAGAATAGAGCCAGGATCCAGACCAAACTCAGCACATACATGGAGCATGTTATCCTGTATGAACACAACAAGCTTTGGGAACATCACTTAATATTTTGATTTTATATGAATTATTGAATGTTGTCAATGGGATTTCACATTGTAAAGTTCAATGTTTTTTTTTGTGACGTCAGTCTGGATCAGATCCAGATGAAATTTACCTTGATGACAGAGACATGGACCCCACACTGGAACTGATTTTTGTAAACTTACTGTAATATCTGCAGCTGCCTACTGTAAAAGGTCTATACAGTAGGCTACTGTGAAAGGCAATGGATTGTGGGAAAGCATACTGGTTTCTGTTTCCGTTGCCGTAATATTTACAGTTAGGTACTGTAAGACAGGGGTGTCAGATTAGCTGGGGACGCTGGGGACGTGTCCCCAGCACTATTATGAACAATTTTGTCCCCACCACTTTTAAAATGTTTCTCAATTTATCATTAAAGAAGGAAAAAATGTTGGTTGCATATAACCTATTGTGACCAAAAAATGCCCACATAATCAACCGAAACATCCGAAACGATCAGTCGGCATGACTTTGTCTGACTTGCAAAAATGTGACTTTGATTAAGAATTAATCACGTGATAGGCACGCACGAATCACGATGACATCATGACAGCATGAATGATTAACCTCCACCTGGAAATGGAAAGGGCCTGCCTGCACCACGCGCCTGTCCTTGTCTGTGCGTGGAGCAAACGAGGGGATGTGGACTGTGATAAAAATATATATTTTTTGAAATAACGGCATTTCCTCCGTAGGGTGGCGTCAACAATCTTCAATATAATGAATACTAGGAGGAGGAACATTTTCAAGCTCATCTTTTCTAAGGCCATGTCAGTGAGCTAGGTCCAGTTGGATTTTTATTGTTTTACTTGCATGTTGTGGTCCTATATTTAGTCTGCTAGAACTCAGGGTGAAGCCCTGCTGCCTTTTGACCTTTGTTTATTGTTTTTTTAAAACTGACTTCACAGATGCACAACCAGTGTACAGAGTAATACAATGTTAACAAGTCTGAGTCAACATTTGAAGTGATAAACCAAACCTGACAATGACAAACAAAAGGCACAGAAAAAGATATTTATGAAAAACAAATAACGTTAGCTTCTGCTGCTAATCCCAGTTACGCTGTCCTCAACAGAGTCTGTTCAGTCTGCAGGCGTACTACTACAATATTTTATTACTCCTCCTTGTTATTTATAAAAAAGTCTGGATACTAAACAGGGGACATAGCTGCCTGTCATTAGGTGGCTACAGGGCGATGTTGTGTTAGCTTTATTAGTGTAGATTATTTTGTAATGTGAGGAAGTGAGTCACCAGTTAACACGGTCACCAGTTAAACCGAAACACCCGATCCACTGACTGACGCTCTGAGAGGAGAGGGATGAGGAGTGAGAGAGGTGACAATAGCACTGAATCAGATCATAAGGTAAGACATTTGGTTTACTTAAACTTTGCAGCTGGTTGATTATGATCTCGTTGTTTCTCCAGATAGAATTGCCTCTTGATGGGTGGTTTATGTTGCATTGCAGCTACACACCGTGGTGTTATTAATATGCCAGTGTGGATAGTGGTCTGTCTGGTTAAGACCTAAGTTAACATTAGACTAGTTTGGTATCCTAAAAACCATTTTCTCGCATAACCTGTGGGATTCTCCTAAACTGTAAAAGGAGTTGCACTTGCTGTCAGTCTGTTTATATGATGGTGTAACCATGAGTGAAGTCAACCTTTGCAGAGTTGCTGGTGAAAATTTGATGGATGCAATTCTCAGTGGATTTTCCTTTTCAATTTTCTTCCCTGCGATTGTTTTTGTGATACATAGCAGGGCAGGCTACCAACCACAAATTCTTGCTCCTCTACAAAAGGTGATGCTCATGCTCAGGACATTGTTTCATTTCATAACTCCTTCCCTCTCTATAATAGCCTATGGTCAGGCAATGTTTGTCTGGTAAACCTTTGTCAGGAGGGGGACTTGCCAACACTGTGCTTTAACCCTTAGCCAGTAGCCTAATGGTTTCCAACACCGTTTTGAAAAGACAAAACACATGTGTGGCTTTCAACTTTTAAAAATAATCTTTATATGTAGAGCGCTTTTACTTAGAGAAAGACGTTTTACAGAAGCAGGAAAAAAAACGCAGGGAACAATCAATTAATTGAATACGATTTTCAACACGTCATCAATCAATACACTGTAATGCAGTGCTTATTGTAATGAAACGTCAAACTGATGAATACATAATTGTCCCCAGCACTTTTCAAACCACACTCAAAATTATGGTTATTGTCCCCAGCACTTTGAAAAACAAACTGACGCCCTTGCTGTAAGATGTCTATACAGTAAATAACTGAAAAGAGCAATGGATCGCCATGGCTTGAGTGTACTCCATTGTTTAATGTCTTGAGATTACATTTGTTATGCTTTGGCACCATACAAACACAGATTAGTTAATTGATTGTTAGAAAAACTTAGTCACAACCAAAATTCAATTTCACCTGGAAAAAAAAACTTTTAGGAAATGTTTCACATTTTTTAAACAAATGCTTGACAAAAGAATTTAATTGAATGAAAATGTGTGTATGTTAAATTTTTTTCTTTACAAACTATATATTGCTATACGTGACCATTTAAATAGTTAAAGGTATAGTAAAATAAATTACATAACAGCAAGTTCACTGTAATTTAAACTGCATCAAAGTTGTGTAGAATATTATACTGCAATGATACTGTAAATGAAAATAAAGTAAGGATGCTGTTTTTGAAATTACAGTAATAATGCTGTTAATTAAAATAGATAATGATACTGTAAAGACATTTACAGTAACTTACTGGCATCTTGTTGCCAGTAAGTTACTGTAAAATGTACAAAAACCTTTTAACAGTGCATATTATCCTGTAAAACTGGAAGCAAATCTGTTAAGAAATGGCAGAAATAGGATTTTTTTAAAATTTCTGCTCAATGTGAACCTATGGGATGGAATTTTTTTGCATCCAGACAAAAGTACATATCACAACCAAAACCTAATAGCTTCTTCCTTAGACCAAACCACTCCTCTGGTAAAATTTTCATGTAAATCCATCCAGTAGTTTTTCCTGTAATCTTGCTAAAAAACAGACAAACAAACAAACAAACAAACAAACAGCGTAATCTCCTTGCCGGTGGTAACAACGGCGCAAAAAATGATAGCAATAGTGACAAAAATGATAATAAAAATAATGGTGATACTGAGGTCTGCAAAACTGATGAAAATGGCTTGGATGTTCTGAGATAGTGAAGTGAAGCTTTTTTTTTTCATGAGTAACTTTGCTTAATACAATTTACAGTTGAGTGATGATGAGTTATGATTGAGTTAGAGAATGAGCTTCATTTTAGTCCAGATTATGAGGATCTTTGAAAGTTTATTTTACACTGTTTAGGCTGAATATCCAGCAAATTAAGAGAGTTCTTGTTGAAGGCCATGCTCTGCTTTAGTTTCCTTTCAAAGCTACATGAGAATGGCTTGCAGACATTAAAAAAGCATTAGCCTATTTGGAGCAAACACCTCAAACATTTCACAGCGGTGGCACACACATCGTATTGGCCGAGGGAAAATGAAAGCAAGACGAGGAAAAACATGAGGGAACAAGCCAGATCCCTGTTGAGAGGGAAATGTCTTCAGCGCTGTTAGATTTCAGTGCATGAACGCAAAAAACATAAAAAAAACAGAAGATACATGTCAAGGACACTCTTTGAAGCAAATTGCAGACATTTATGGTTGCAAACTGTATAAAGGGGAGATTTATTAGCTGCTGGCTTGGCAGTGCGACAATTCTTAATGCATGAAAACCATCTGAGCCCCCTCCCCACTTGCAACCCCTGAAAAAAAACTAGGATGAAAAACTCTGACAGCTCTGTTCACAAATGACAGGTTTTAAGAAGCTTTGAGGGTTTTTTAATGTTGGAAATGGGATTATGATTTGAGGTTTGATCACTGACTGAAGAAAAACTTGAATGAAGTCGTGATGTCAATCATTTGATTCTCAAAGCCAAACTTTGGACGCACACAGCCAGACTGAAAACACCCTCACAACCCTAACTTTGGATCAACCTACTGACAGACAGAGCGGCAGAGCTTTGGCAGGACTGAAGACCATCTGAATGGCTTCATCATCGCCCTCATTTATCAGCGTCGTGTAGAAACCTGCACAGTTTTGGGGGCAGAAATCACCTCACACCAACTCCAACATGAGATCCATGAACCATGAATTTTCTGGCCAATCCCAGCTGTTGATAAATGCATCAGCTGAAAACAATCATCATTTAAATAACACACCTATTTCAAGTCTAGCTCAAAATTTAAGACATGGAGGGACGTGATGGAGTAAAAAAGAAGAGACGACTTCAAGAGAAAAGAAGAAAATGTTGTTCTATAGCCTGAAATGTGAGATTAATGTTTGCTAATGGACGCTAGAAACTGTTCATTTTGACAGCACTTTTAAAATTAGTTCAAGTTCTGGTCTTTTGCCTAAAATATCTTCAAGGTTTAGTTATAATTTAGTCATCTAAATTGTTTTAATTTTAGTCTAGTTTTACTGGATGACATTTCACAACATTTTAGTCGATGAAATCTACCCTAAATTTAGTCGACTAAAATATGAAGTGTAAAGGGTAAGACATTTTTTATGTTTCCTTGAATTCCTGAAGTCATGTTTTACACTTGGATAGAATGAAACATCTAATAACCCTTTACTGAATGCTAGTAAAGTCTGAATGTGTAAATGAACAGAAATAAATTGAACTTTGTGTGAAATGCAGTCACCTTTATTTAGGCTACCTGGCAGAGCATCTCAGTTACAATACCAGAACTGACAACAAACAGTGAACCTGCTCTACATGAATATATCAATTCAGAAAGAGAGGAGCTCTGATTGGATATATTCCTAACTTGTTCCTACTTTCTACACGGCCAAATTAGGTCTGATCGGATTAAGTCTCTGTCAAACATTTTTATATAGTTTTTGATGAAAATGTCAGTTAATTTAGTTTCAGTTTTTGTCCACGAGGATTTGTTTTTACTATTTACTGTCTAGTTTTTGTCAGGGTAAAAAAGGTTGTTGATTGAACAATGACGAAAATATTCAGTCAACAAAATTAACACTGGCTAGAAATCATTTTATGTTTGGAGAAAAATATTTCAAATGAAAAGGTCAGAAGATTTTATTTACCATTTTGATTGACCAGGAATATTTTTACTGGTCATTTTCACAGAAAACTAGAAGAGCTTCAAGAAAACAAACCTCCAACAAGACATTTCCAACACAGTCAGGCGAGTTACGCCCTCTCTCACACTGATAACAAATCCTTGATGAAATTCCTCGATCTAGATCAAGATTAGGGTCAATATTTATTCATTTTCATCTATGACATGTTTCAGACCCAGATAAAATGAAATGAAATTAAACTAATAACATGTTTCTATTTATAAAGATTGAGAAGCTAAATAATTGGTAAATAATTGATGGAGAGGGAGTGAGATTACATAAGTTTTGGCTTCTTCTCACTCCTTTTCAGACATGTAACATTTATTCTAGTGCAATTTTCTTTTTTATTCTGTCTGTACTTTTATTTTGCCTTTTGTTATATGTTTGAAATAAACTTAACCACCAATCAATGTTCTGGAAAAGCTAGGACAGGGCCAACAAAAGACTGGAAAAGGTGATGAATTTGGAATATTCCACAGGTGAGCAGGTTAAATGGAAACATGTGAGTGTCATGATTGGGTAAAAAGACATTCCTGAAAGGCTCAGTCATTCACAAGTAAGGACAGGGCGAGGTTCACCACTTTGTGAACAACTGTGTGAGCGAATAGTCCAACAGTTTAAGAACATTTCTGGGCATAGAGTCGCAAGGATTTATGGACTTCATCATCTACAGTCCATAATATCATCAAAAGATTCAGAGAATCCACAGAAATCTCTGCACATAAGCAGCAAGGCCAAAAACCAACTTTGAATGCCATGACCTGTGATCCCTCAGGCAGCACTGCATTATAAAGCAGCATCATTCAGTAAAGGATATCAGCACGTGGGCTCAGGAACACTTCAGAAAACCATTGTCAGTTAACACAGGTCATCTCTACATCTACAAGGTCAAGGTCAAACTCTACCATGCAAAGACAAAGACAAATATCAACAACACCCAGAAACACCGCAGGCTTCTCTGGGCCGAGCTCATCTGAGATGGACTGAGGCAAAGTGGAAAAGTCTGCAGTGACCTGAGTCCACATTGGAAATGCGCACATAGCCGTTTGCTGCATCCTAAAATACTGCCAAAAACAGACTTTCTGGAGGCAAAATGAAGCACTCTGAATTTTTTCACCCAATTGTCCATTCAAGCTGACATAGTTTCATGGCCTGTTTTATGTAAAATTAAAAAATCTCGTGAAATAACAGCAGTGCACCTTCATGGTAGTGTGAGCTAATTCTCCTTAAAGGTACAGCGCTGTTGAACACACTCTGGCAGTCAATCAATCAATCAAACTTTATTTGTAAAGCACTTTTCATACAAGAATTTGTAGCATAAAGTGCTTTACATAAGAAATAAAATAAAATGACAGTAAATGAAATAAAAAGTAGAAAAATGCATACAATAAAAATATAAGACCCCACCCACCCTTGCAACCCACATACAACACACACACTCACATATCAAACACACAAAGACATAAACAGGAAATTCTGAGCAGAAAACAGAATTAGAGGACTGAGGAAACGCTGTCTTTAATTAAAAATGAGGAAACACAGGAGCTAAGACTAAAACGATAATAAAAAATCATAAGAAATTAGATCAAAATACTATAGATAAAAGTAAGAGCATAAATGAATTAACTAATTAAAAAAATAAAATTTAAATAATTAAAAAAAGACAGCCTATCATCAGATGTGCAGTAAAATCAGCTAAAGTAGGATAATAAAACGAAAAGCAGTTAACAGAGAATCAAATTCCAAACAATAAATCTGAACTGAAATGTAGAAATAAAACAGATTAAGAGGATTAAAATAAATAAAAAAGATAATAAGACATAATAATAAATATAATCAGCTGAAAGGTAGGTCTTGAGTTTGCTTTTAAAAATCAAATATATGAACCTGGGTTGGGGTAAAATATGAGCTTTGTCAGGCATTAACACTGACATCACTAATTAATATATATCTGTTTCAAACTCGAGGGACAGATATGAGCCAAATATTTTCTATGTATCAATAATCTATCTTCTCTATATGTTAATATCATCAATAAAAGCACTCTCTTCTGACGTTTAGGGCTGATGATGGTTTTATTTTGAATTTTCTTTTAGACCCTGCTCGACATCAATCAATCAATCAATCTTTATTTGTATAGCGCTAATTCATAACAAGTGTTATCTCAAGACACTTTACAATAGAGCACAAAGCTCTTCATATTATGGATACACATATATGCATAGATACATATATACATATAAAAATACACATATACATATATATACAAATATATACATCCAACACCCAACATGAATCCATATAGCCAATCATGAATCCCTCCATCATGGCGGCATGAAAAAACCTTCTGTTAAGCAGCAGGAAATCTTGAATGTGGACCCCAGTCTCATGATGAACACATGACATCATCTCCAGTTTTAGCGTCACGGTTGAGCTCTTGACGTGTTTAAAGTTTAATGTTGTTTTTAACGTCTGAGCGCGTCCATATTTTTCCTCACGACTCTTATTTTGGTCTGGCTTGTAGACAAACTTTCCTTCAGGGACACTTATGAGATGAAAGCTGGAGGTAACAAACAGGTGAGGTTTAAACTCTGCACCGTCAAACACAAAAACAAGCTGTGAAGAAACCGAGTGTCCAAATTTCCATAAAGCACCAATAAATAAAGACATTAAATGGATTTAACAGACCGTTTGTGTTGGGGTGGGGGATTCCCACGACCAACTGTGAAAGCATTCCCTGTGCTGCTGGGACTTATTAGACTCTGCATGGATAATTTATACTCCAACCCTTTACCACGGGTTCAGATCATTTCATGAACGGGAAATGGAAAAGTTCAGGAGAAGTATAGAAATGGAGAGACGGGAAACTTAAGGGGAATCAGCGCAGAAATGCCAGAGGACCCCACTTTGAACTCTTCTCAAACTCGCCTCCAATTTATCAGGAGTTTAGGAAACTGCAGAAAACGGTCAGTTTACAATAAATCAAGTTAATCTGAAAGGATGGGAAATGAAGGGAACCGCGAGAGAAATCAACACAGCCACGGTGAGGAAACCCTCCTGGAACACTTCATTACTCTAAGGTACCATTGGTCCCTTTTAAGGATGCAAATGTTTTTGTTTCGAAGAGGTCATATCAGGATTTTTACCTCTGCCAAAGAAAGCCTTAACTTAATTTAAAGGCTTCAACTCATCACGGTGCTCCGTGTGAGCGAGCGGGGTGGCCCTCTCTGAGCATCCCTAGACTGAATCATTGGCACCTTCTGATTTTTAAGGCTGTACTTAATCTTTTTCCCTCATACTTTAGTAACTGTCTTCATGTGACTTAAAAAACGTACTCTTGCTATTTATCGTCAAAGTTTGTCTTAAAATGGGCAAAGAAGTTTCAGATCTGCAGCGATACGCCAACATTTTTTTCTTTTTTTTTTCGACTGTGCTGCACTAACAAGGAAGAGACTGGCAAAGCTCTCCCACCGCCAATTAGCTTAGCTCAAACACTAGGAGTCAATGGGAAGTGTTAGCCTGCCTCTGCCTACAATCATCAGATAAACTCTTCAGCAACTCTAAATGGTCCTGTGTGCTTGTTGTGACTCGTTTTTTTGCAGCGTTATGTTATGTTATGTTATCTATTTTTTAAACTAAGATTAGCGCTTCATGTCATTTTTGAAAGAATTACATACCGAACTAAACCACGGGGCGCATGCACAAACCACCGCAGACGTGTTGTAAATAGGTCAACAGAACAAAGCACGTCTGCGGAAAATTACATGAAGTGTTAATCTTAGTTTAAAAACAGATAACGTAACATAACGCGATAAAAAAAAGAGTCACAACAAGCACACAGGACTGTTCAGAGCTGCTGAAGAGTTTATCTGATGATTGTAGGCAGAGGCAGGCTAACACTTCCCATTGACTCCCAGTGTATGAGAGCTTTGCCCGTCTCTTCCTTGCTAGTGCAGCACAGTCGAAATAATGGAGTCCATCTGCTTGTCATGGACTCAGAGTGAGGCAAGACACGAAGAGAGAAAAATGTTGGCGTATCGCTGCAGATCTGAAACTTCTTTGCCTACTTTAAGACAAACTTTGTCGATAAATAGCAAGAGTAACTTTTTTAAGTCGCATGAAGACAGCTCTTCATATCATAGAGAAGCAGAATTCGTCATGGTTAGGTTCACCCACTAATAAGGAGCGTGAGCTGGGTGCCATGATAGTAATTTCTTCAAATACAAATGTGATGGTGGAGCTATTAACAAGCAAGAAAGGGAAAGACATGGAGAAAATATGGAACCTAAAAAGCTAGAAAACTAGAGAGGAATCAATGCAGTGATGCAAGACCCCACTTTAAACTTTCCTCACACTCACCTCTGAGAGATCAAGCAGTAATTTCTTCAAATACTGACGCGACGATGGAGCGTTGCAGAGTTCAGCAGCAGGTCAGACTAATGGAAAGTCATAGACAAAGCCTGTGTCAGTCAGACATGCCGATTGGTTTTATTGTGTCTGAGTTTATGGTGTGATGAATGAGCAACCTTCAGCGCTCGCTGTTGCCAAACCACAGAGATCTGATGTAATGACTGGAACAGCTCGGCTGTCACCAGTTCACCATGATGGATGAACCGCTCTGACAGACAGACAATGTGTCCCTGCATGTCCAATCTTACTTTAGCAATATGATATAATGCTCTGATTCGCCATGGTTCTTGCATTTCAGTAATATTGATCTCCAAGGTATCCATCAGCTGAGCACTTTCAATATGAGGAGGCTCTCGTCCCAGATTTAATTTCATTTTTTTTGTATGTCTCCCCTACTCTCTTGTCCCTTTTGGACACTATCCCCCGTCCCTCAACAATCATTAAAGGCAAAAGGCCAGAACGTGACTGAAAGGAAGGATGACTGAACTTCTCTGTCATGAGTGCCTTTCGTGGATTATTGGTATTCACACATCAATACTGAAGCTGACGCTGACTAATGTTGTGAAATCATCCAAATGTCAACGAGGGTATGTTCTGGATCGCCTACTGGTAGACAATTTTGTGTTAGTAGTAGTACTAGTAAAGCTTTGAGTTTTACTAGTAAAATTTTTTAAGTCTACTATTGCTACTAGTAACGAAAAATTGTCTACTATTAGGTGACTTTGATTTACTACTAAGGTCTACTCGCATACTAGTGCGCCAAAATCCTTTGCTAGTAAAACAGAATTTTTATTTACCAATACTAAAAGTAAACTTAAATATCTCACTAGCAGTACTAGCAGACTGTTTATAGTCTACTAGTAGACCTAATGCAAATGAAGTAGGAGGGATAAAAACCAAATCCAGCATCCTGATTGGTTGTAATATTTTCAAAAGCCAATGGGAAGCCTGATTTGCTTTTTCCTGCCCCCTTATTAGCGTATAAGGCTTACTAGTAGTACTAGTCAACATTTTTAAGTGTACTGGTCGTACTAGCAGACCCAAAACAGTCTACAATTTTGAAGTCTACTATTAAGTCTACTATTACTACTAGTAATGCAAAATTGTCTACAAGTAGGTGATTTTGCTTTACTAGTAAGCTCTACTTGAGCACTAGTGTGATAAAAACTTTTACTAGTAAAATAAAATTTGTTCACTAGTACTACAAGTAAACTCAAATATCTCACTAGCAGTACTAGTAGACTGTTCTAAGTCTACTAGTAGTTCTAGTAAAGCCAAAAAAACGTAATAGTAGTACTAGTAGACCTAATGCAAATGAAGTAGGAGGAATAATAACCAAATCCAGCTCCCTGATTGGTTGCAATATTTTAAAAAGCCAATGGGAAGCCTGAATTTGCTTTTTCCTCCCCTTGTAAGCATGTAACGCTTACTAGTAGTGCTAGTCAACATTTTTAAGTCTACTATTAGTACTAGTGACACTTTTTGCTTCACTAGTCCACTCGCGCACTAGTTGACCAAAACTGAGTACATGTACTCCAAATTTTATCTTCTACATCCGTAAGTTTCACAGATGTTGTAGCATCTCTATAATTTGCTGAAAATTTGCAGAAAATATTTGAGATTAATTCTAAATACAGGAGTTTTTTGACCAGGGAAGTGATTGATATTGTGGTAACAGGACATTAAAAGATAGTCATGTGTATGTCGATGGGTGGGGGGGTGACGGCACTTCTATCTGTCAAATGGGGGCCTAGAGGAAGAAGTTTTGGAGCTGTTGCCTTGTTACCGCACAAACTCCTGTTGTGTTGTAATGTTACTCCCATCATCAGGTGACTTCAGGATAAAGACATGTTCCTTCACGTGTCCAAATCCACAGCAGACTGAGCCTGTGAGAACATCCATGGTATGAGGAGAGTAAAAGTTAAAAAACAGATCACTAAATCAAGAGACAGAAGAAAGACTGAAATCCAAAGTGAGGGTCTGAAAGTTGAGAATGTCCGTCACAGTTCTTTGTTTTTTGAGGGTGCCATGGGAGAGCTTAAGAACTTTGCGAACCCTGTCAGACCTCATCCCTCTGAGTTCACCTCTGCAAAAGCAGAGGTGTTAACTTAATGATACCTGATGTCAGAGGTGTTTCTCTCAGCTCATAACAAGACATTAGTAACAGCTGGACCCACCTCGTGGTGGCTTTCTGCCTCCATAAGTTCTCAAACTCTTAGTAAGTGAAAGAGAAGAAGGGCTGAGGTGTTTTTCTGATCAGGTGATGAGAGGTTTTTTCTTGCTGCTGTTACTGTAAGTCCCCTACAGACACACCTTCCTGTTGATTGGTTGACCCAGTGCTGCTCATGATGGATTCACGTGTTATTTTGTTGACTAATTATTTCAACAACTTTTTTCCCCTGATGAAAACTAGACAGTAACTAATAAAAACAAGTGCACACGGACAAAAACTCAAACTAAATTAACTGACATTTTCATCAACAAATAAAAACTAGACAAAAATGTTTGACAGAAACTTAATCCAATCAGACCTAATTTGGTCATGTAGAAAGTAGGGACAGGTTAGGAATATATCCAATCACAGCTATTTATGGAAAGGTTGGATGAGTTAAGAGGGACATCCAATCACAGCTGCCTTAGCTTGGTGGTGGTGCGATAAGTTGTGGAGCGATTCAATCAGAGCTCCTCTCTTTATGAATTGATATATTCATATAGAGCAGGTTCACTGTTTGTTGTCAGTTCTGGTATTGTAACTGAGATGCTCTGCCAGGTAGCCTAAATAAAGGTGACTGCATTTCACACAAAAGTTCAATTTGTTTCTGTCCATTTATACATTCAGACTTTACTAGCATTCAATAAAGGGTTATTAGATGTTTGATTTTATTCAAGTGTAAAACACGACTTCAGAAATTCAAGGAAACATAAAAAATGCCTTACCCTTTACACTTCATATTTTAGTCGACTAAATTTACAGCAGATTTCATCGACTAAAATGTTGTGAAATTTCATCAACTAAAACTAGACTAAAATTAAAACAATTTAGATGAATAAATTATGACTACAACTAAAAGATATTTTAGGCAAAAAGACTAAAACTAAATTAAAAAGTGCTGTCAAAATGAACACTGGTGTGTATTTTATATGTATATATACTGTATGTGTCGATAAAATGAAGAGTCTTGTCTTCAGCCTGCTCTATTTGTAAAGAGATAACACTTGATTGATTGATTGATTTATTTATTGATTGAAAATCAGGCAGAGGTATCAGAATCAACAGGCAAAAAGGGAGGTCAAAAATATACTTAACAAGAGGGACACACAAGAAATGCTGGAAAGGGATGACACGAGGTACAATGATAATCCGGCAAAGAACAAGAAGAGAAGGGAGTTTTATATGCAGACATGAGGTGATCAGACAGGAGGGAACACAGGTGAAGGAATCAACAATCAGGAAGACACAGAGAGGGGAGGACAGGAAACAAGACCTGAAACAAGGGACAAGGGTGAGACTTTCAAAACAAAACAGGAATGATAAGACATGACACATGAGGAAGAAATACAAGGGAAACTTAACAGGGGGGTGTGACAGTTACATGAAGTGGTGTAGAAAAAAAAGCTTTTTTGCTGCTTCACTGAGTAGAAACTTATTCATCAAAATGGGTATTTTTTTCTTTCTAAAAAAATATATAAAACCAATTGGGCTGTGAATTGGCAAGAATCTGGTGATACGATGTGTATTATGATACGGGGGGGACATAAAATATCTCAATGTTATGAGAAGGACAATATGTCTTCATCCTTAAAGGGATTTGCCAATATTTCCTACTTTTCATGTCTTGCTTCACTCACAAATAAACTCCATTCTTTCGACTGTGCAAGCAGTAACAAAGAGACGTGCTGAGCTCTCCCATCGCTAATTAGCTTAGCAGGGTGTAGGGTGTGTGATGTGCTTGTAAGTAGGTCAACAAAACAAGGCATGTCCATGGTTTTTGCATGCCCCCTTTGGTTTATTTTCATATTTATTTCTTTTGAAAATTACATACAGTGCTAATTTTAGTCTAAAACTAGATAACCTACATAACTCAGTTAAAAAAATGAGTCACAACAGCACACAGGACCGTTGGTAAAGAGTTTATCTGATGACTGTAGGCAGAGGCAGGCTAACAGTACCCATTGACTCCCACTGTTTGAGCTAAGCTAATTAGCTTGATACTGCACACACAGTTGAAAGAATGGTGTCTATATGCTTGTCATGGACCTGGGAATGAGGCAAGACATGGAAACAAACAATATGTTGGCATATCCCTGTAAGTCAGAGTGGGTATAAGTGCAAAGTTTGAGGAAAATACATCAAACTGTTGTGGAGATATCACCTCCATAAGTATGGCCTGGATGTTCAGCCTCTAAACATAATGCCTCTGGCCTAAGCTGCCAGTGTGGAGGCGTAAAAATCCCAGATCGAGCCCTGAAATCTGCAACAGACACACTCACTCAGGGTGTGAGATGTTTGGTTCAGTTTTTTGGGGTCAGGAGAGTTCGTCAGTTTGATCAAATCTGATATTTAGACCCACCGCAAAAAGGACGGTCCAGAGCTGTGATGGACTCATAAAATGAAGGAGTGTTGACGTGGGAAGGAAGCTGCAGCCGGCTCCAGGCTGGAGGTCAGAGAGAAACTGATGAAACAGAGGTGTCAAAAAGAAGCATGGAGGTGTTGATGAGTGCTGCATGTGTGACTAACACGATGTAAAGAGAGCGAAGCTGTTGCATAGAGAGCAGAGGGACCAGGGCCGCCCCTAGCCAAATCCTAAGCAGAATTTTATTTTGAGCCACACTTTAAATGGAAAATATCACACCTGTAGTCCACAGAGCAGATCGTGGCTGCATCAGACAGCAGAGAATGCGTCCCCCTTTCGCAAAATAGAGCCCCCCATGTTCACTGTCTTCAGTGCCAGCCCTCCACCCTCATCACGTTGGTCATGCAGGCGGTTTCAGTCTTGTAGTCTGTCACTGCATGATTTTATTGCGCTGAGGTTGCCTAATATGACATTTTGACCATCATAACCAACTAAAAAAATAGCATATTCTGATCTCAGCACTGTGGTGCAGCAGGTAGTGCATTATGGAGCTAAATCCAGGCCGTGTTGTAATTTGAAAATAAAAAAGATTGAAAAATAGAATTTGAAACTGAAATTTTAATGTTTGTTCCTTGCTCCTTAGCATTTACTTTTTTACAGGTATCAAGAGAATACAGTGTAGACAAAGCGTTGAGTCTTATCTATCAAAGTGTCCACGTTTCCTGAAGGGAACATCATAATAGGTTATGTTTTTGCCAGGGTCTGTCTGTTAGCAAGATTATGCAAAAACTACTGGATGGATTTTCATGAAAATTTTTGCCAGAGGTGTGATTTGATCCAAGGTAGAAGCCATTACACTTTGGTGGTGATCTGCATATTTGTCTGGATGCAAAAAAACTCCCAAAATTTGTGAAAAATCCCATCAAAATCATATCTCTGACATTACTTGATGGATTTGGTTCAAAATTTACACGATAATATATATAATATAACTCTATCATCAAGGTGAATTTCATCTGGATCCAGATTGATGTCACAAAAAATGTTGAAGTTTAAAATGGCAAATTCCATTCATTTCTCCTTGGCTGCTGCATTATGGGAATTGTAGTTTATTTGCAAACTCACGTCAACGTTTTTCAAGCCTGTATCATTACCCAGCTTCCCTTGCAGTGCCAGCAGAGGACTTCTCCACGTGATCAGACATGAGCGGAGACTCGGTCGTCACATCGGAGCGTGTGGTGATCAAGAATTGTATCTTGGTGGAGGTCTGCGCTCTCCAAGTGCTGTTCTAGTTTGATGCTTTGCTGTGCTGTCACTAAAATCCCACTCCCATCTCAGTCGATGCCACGCCCCCCACACCAGAACACAGCCTAAAGTTTAAAACTGAAAAAATAAGATCTAACAAGATCTGAAAAAGAAATCTGTAACCAAAAGGTGAGATTTGAGTCTGAAAATATTAATCCTGCAACTGAAAAAAATGACACATCACATGTTAAAATATATTTCAGAGTTAAAAATCGAAAGTAAAATATTTTAGTAAAATAATTATAGAGTTAAACTGAAAAAGATCTCTTACACTTATTTTTAATTCAATTCAGTTTTTTTTAAATTTAAGAACAAACATTGAAATTTTAGTCTCAAGTTTTATTTTTGTGATCTTTTCTTTATTTTCATATACGACCTGGATTTAGCTCCATACTGCGTGGGCCTCACAGCAAGAAGGTTTCTCGTCCATACCTCATGTCAGTCTGGGGAGCATTCTGCAAAATAACAGCCGTTTGGCAGTCATGGCTAAAGTCAAATGGGTTGGAGTTGGAGGCCAGTATTTGTAGCAGAGATGATTAAAGATGGAGAACAGCTGAAGGTCCAGCCCACCTCCTGATCCACACCTGATCCCACTCCTGTAATCAAGCACACACACACTGCTGCTGGAATCAGGAACATAACCGGAGTCATATTAATATCAGAAGCTCCAGACAGACGGACTGGGTTTATCATTTTCTTTGTCATCTTTAATCAGACAAAACATTTCTGAAAGTCATCTTTGTGCTGCTCTGCCGCTCTGTCTGATATTTCACGGTTAAGCTGAGGTTTGACCCAACATACCACCTCATGAATCCAAGCTCCAGCCTAAGTCAGACCAAGCTTATTTAAGATGGTTAATGTTTATCGTCAGAGGGAGCTTTGACTGGAGCAGAGGGCGAGTAAAGAAGAGCAGGAATGAGGAACACGTGACAAAAGAGAAACTACACATCTGTCATTTAGATCACGTCATTCACTGGAGCAATATCACATATGGAGCTACAAGAAACAAACACGTAATGTAATGTAACGTAAATCAATAAACCTTTGTGATAAAGATTCCAAGTGTGATAGGAGGTTATGATGAAAATAAATATGGAAGACATTGCAGATATGTGATGGACACTGCCAATGTTTACCCTGTGAATGTTTCTACTGAATTACTTTGTTTACCCCTTTTTATGTGTATATTTTAGTTGATGGCAGGTACATTTTCTTTACATTTTATTTTAGTAAACTATTTAGTTTTGTTCTCTCTTATTATTTATAAACTTTGTATTGCTGTTGATGTTCTAAAAGGCAATAAAAAGTGAATTACAGAAGAAAAGACCACAGTACAAAAAAAAGGTTGGGGACTGCTGGTCTATTTGGTTCTCAAAATGATCATAATTTATTAAATTAACTTAATTTAAATGAATTTATTAAATTCATTTTCAATGATTGTTGATGTCGATGGGCAATCGGGTGATGGTGAGCGGAGGGATGTGAGTGACTTGAGTGACGGGAAACAAGTGATGCGTGCAACGAGTTGAAGTTGAGAGAAGCTCAACAAATGAGCAGCGGCGCAACAGAGACGAAGCAAATTGTGGCCAATCTGGATTCTCAGGCGTGAGATTTTAGAGGGAGGACGAGAAAACAATAGATAAAAACTCACTGTCTCTGGTTTCCCAGAGCTTTATGATGGATCTTTGTTCATCTATAGAATGAATGAATGAATGAATATTTTTATTTTGGTTTCATAAACGTTAAGAACAAACAAAGAATACAATTATTTAACACAAACTTATCAATAACCGAAAAAGATACAGGCTGAAGCTTGTGGACATATAAGGAAAAAAACATAAGACATCCTTCTTTATATCATAATAACGTAATACTGTTATAAGCATTAATTAATTCATGCTTTAGGGTTTTTCTGAACTTAAAGGTGTTTTTTACATAATTTTGAGGCATCACTCTACTCATTCCAAAATTTCATCAGTACAAAAAAGGTTGGGGACTGCTGGTCTATTTGGTTCTCAAAATGATCATAATTTATGAATTAATGTTCTTCTGCATTGAAAACAACTTTAGATTTAAGAGTCAGACCATCAGGTCATAGGAAGGCCAGAGTGCCAAACTCAAGGTTCAAAAATTAAACCAATGAACTG
The DNA here is from genome assembly GCA_037902135.1 of Cetoscarus ocellatus. Lineage (NCBI taxonomy): Eukaryota > Metazoa > Chordata > Actinopteri > Labriformes > Labridae > Cetoscarus > Cetoscarus ocellatus. The sequence goes on along the minus strand of JBAMNC010001591.1, from coordinate 379,213 downwards.
TTTCCTTTTAGTTTTGTTCACCTCATTCTTTCAAAGAATTTTCCTCCACTGCCTGCTTGGTTTCAGAGTGCTCTCCCGTCAGTCTGTGACATCTGAGCTTATGGCATTGATTTATTAGAGCAGTGCTGTCAATGTAAGAGGAAGTCTCAGGATGAATGGAGACACCAGCTGATCATATTGATGGGAACTCTTTGTTCCTTTAGCTGCCCAGTCTTTGGCTCCTTAACTCAACCAAGACTCCGGAGCTTCTAAAATATCTTTGTGTCTTCTGCTGAGCTCTCAGAGGGCTTGTTTTTTAAATTGAACAAAACTTCTTCTTCTTAAGCTTGCTTTCACAACTTAAAGCATTTTATTCCACATTTTCAGCTTTGCTTTACTGCTTCCAACTACTTTATGTCACATTTTCAGCTTTGTTTGCACTGCTTTTAGCTTTTTCATTTCACATTTTCTGCATTCAGGCTCAGCATTTCAATGCATTTGCTGCAAGGAAATGTAATTTTTCTTGTTTAAGACTGGACTCCAAATTAGAAGAACAAAGTTCACATGAGGTGATGGTTGTATGCAAAAACCTACAGAGGAATGGTAACATGATTTAAAACAGCAAAACAGAAAAAATTAGAGTCTATGCTTATGTCTAAAGACCGGCTCGTTTACAGGTTTGTTTGAAGCTGAAGAAAGGACACCATGAATCATAACGTAGAGGGGTTTATTTTGATGGAGTGAAATGCATTGTCTAGAAGTACCTTTCTGTTTCTCTATTTGGACGACGCCTAATTTCAAGCAAAAAGCCAGAAATGGAGCACATATACTTTGATTATACACAAGGCCACCCCTATGAGGGTAAAGAGGGACCCCAGAGTCATGAAAGGGCCTACTGTCAATAAGACATGGTCTATTGTTTTATATTAAAAAACAAAAAAACAACAACAAATGTTGTCATTAGTCATCAAAACATTTTAACTTGATATTTTGCTGCCCATTTCAAACTGTGAACTCCTGCTCCTAAAATGGTGCAGTATTAATCTTTGTGTTATTATCTTAATGGATATTTATTTACTTGTCCTTTTATTCATTTTCTTGTCCTTTTAGGGCAGTGGTGGGCAACTTTGCATACATTTTTTCAGTGCCTGAGGGCCGCACTGTCACATATTGTCAGGCACTGTCGATGGTGAAAAAAATATATAAATAAACAAAAAAAATATAGAAAATGTAAAGCTTCAAAAAGGATTATACCAACATTATATTTTAACTCAAACACAATGAAAAATTAAGCATGACACATAACTAAAGACAATAAGCTTCTTTTTTAAGCAATAAAATAATTAATGTTTCCCAGTTTTTAAAACACAAATATATTACCTTTACCACTGTTTACAAATATGGTTATTACTAATAATATTTATTATGTTTTAGTGCCTCATAAACAATTTTTAGAGATACAATCATAGCAAAGTAAGTCTTTAATGCCTTGTAAAAAACAAAACACGTACCATCAATCTGAGGTTAGTAGAAATATTTTATCAGCTATACTAATTTGTACTACTTTGTAGTACTGGTTACTCACAATGACTCAAATTTAGCAGTTGTTATGTTTTCTTCATGTTTTCTTTTTTCTTTTTTTTAATGATTGGTGGGCCACATTGACTGAGGTGAAGGACCACATGTGAACAAGTCAGTTATTTTTGTAGACAGTCTTCTTGCACTAAAAGATTGACAGGTGTCTGCTTTTTTTGCAAGATAACTCAAAAAGTTCTCTTCAGATTTTGATAATATTTTCTGGGAATGTTGGTCATGGCACAAGGAAGAAGTGATTAAATTTGGGTGGTGATCAAAACCAGAAACCAGATTCAGGATTGTTTGAAGGAATTGTCGACATTGCGTGATTTGGTAGATTTCATTATTTTCCCTGATAACTTGCCCAATGAATGCCTTGGTGGAGGTCTGAGCACTTCTAGTTTCACAAGCAGACTTTTAAAAAATGCTTTCCTGGATTTTCTCTTAATTTTGGACAAATAATCGACTTTGACTCAAAGTCAAACTGGTCCTGGTTAAGAGCTCCACTGAGGAATTTAGTCAGTCTTTGCAAAAATAATCACTCTAACTTCACCATGAACTGATAAATTTGGCAGAGTCTAGGTTACTCAACATTGTAATTTCACTCTTTGGCAAATTCACTTTAACATGGCCTGAAACCACCACGGAGAAGTTCTTGTTCTTTTGTAATCTGGCACATTTTAACCAGTTATCTGTTACCAATTGATAGTCACACCATTTTTATCGAGGTAGATTTAAGCACTCTCAAGAGTCTGACTGAACTTCCAACCGCTTAGGAAACTCTAACACCGACCTTCAGCTCCTCACTGTCATGATACAAACAAAGCTATTATCAATTTTCTGAATATGTATGAAGATTCCTCACTGGGAAACTGAACATAACTCTTCCTGAATGATTGCTAAACCTTGGCTGACATGGACGGGCTGCAGCTTTAGCGGCTGCTGGCATCACCCTGGATTTTATGTTTTTATCCTTAAAGCACCTCAAACCACAAAGCATTAACTCAAGGGAGAATTTTCATCTTTTGTCAGGAAAAACAGTCAGCTTTATTATTAATGTTTTTACAATAGTGTGGGGTGATATTTTCATGATCTTAGAACAAGGGTTTACTGAGGGAATGTATTTTTCACGAGCAACATTTTAAAGCTTTGAGGGGTTTCAAAATTAAGATACTCCCAATGAAAACACTTCTATACTCTTAGTTTATTGAGCCTTTTTTCATAATAATGTATGTTTTTAAAGACTGGACACACACAGTTCATAAAATATGTGGTTTCCATACAGGGAAAGGAATGATTCTTGTGTGCGCTGCCCTCTCTTTCACCGTTGCATGTTTCTCACCGAGGTAAAAAGGGCAGCAGACTGTAAGCCTACACAGCATGGGCAGCTTGGGGTATGTTTGGGTTTGTATGTACAGTCCCAGTGACCCTCCCAAGACCCCGTGAAGGCACGAACAAAAGCAACTATCCTGGCCCGTTAGACCACTTTAGAATAAGGCACATAGAATAGATAGATCATCAATATTTACAGAAGATATGGCTCCACACACATGCACAAACGGGCCAGTTTAAACAAATATCACAGTATTAAAACAACACCAAGACATAACAGCAAACTTGATCTCCAACAGGACTTTTCCCACCTCCTGTTTTTCCTTCCTTGCCTTTCTGCTCTCTTTCATTTCCTCTCGGTCCCTCACTCAGACAGTTCTGTAATTGATCTGATACAGTAGAGACCCTCTCTGACCAGCCTGGTGCTCTTACCCTCCCCAGAATTCTGGATTGAAAACCAGCTCTGTCCAGGAGTTTTGCATGTCGTTGCCATTCTCAGGCTTAGTCAGACTCTTGTTGCTTAGCAGGCACTTTCACGCAAAGGAAAGACAGTGCAGTAAGAAGGTGGCTCTGGTTTGAATTACAGGACTCGGTACTGAGGAAATCTCCGATCTGCTCCAGATTTGTATTCCATCTCTTCAGCCCGATGAAAATCACAGTCAGTGAAGAGGCTCCTTAAACAGTTCAGTCTTCAATGAATGAAAAAGAAACTCAATAAAATCAAGCACAACAGAGATCAAGAGTCAAAGGTCCGGAGGCTGGGCAGATTAGTGGGAATAATCCAGATGGTCCAGTGACAGCAGACAGAACTTTACAAAAAGATCTGCTGATTGGGTTTCTACAATGGTTTCAGATGCTTTTTAGGACACCTAGTAGAGGGAAAGTAGAGAGTATCACGCCGGCTAAAATATATGTCAGTGGTTTGGTGGCCCGACAAGTTTCAGAGTACTTACTTCAAGGTTTTTAAGAGGGTTTCCAGATCCTAAAATAGATCTAGATTTTTAGAAAGTGACTTCCAGATGCCTGATAGTTCAGAGAATTACAATTCTTTATTACTTACAGAAGCTCAGAGGGTTCAATTGTTTGGCCACATTCCTAAAGGCCCATTCACACATCAACATATTTCATCAGAATTTTTCATGAAAGTACGTTCCTGGAGTAGATGTGCTGTGTTTAACGCAGGTCGAGGTATCTAAAGCAGAGAGATGTGTTGTGCTGGTCGAGTGTGATGGTTCCTGATGGTCCACTGACTAACTGTATATGGATTTTTAACGTTTGCCGACGTAGATGTAAGGTATGTGTAGCATGCTCAACTTAAGAGGGACTTTGGCCGAACAGAGCTCATTGCTGATGTTTGTTGTACAAATATATTGCAATGACACTCTACAATGTGCAACTGCATTTGGTCTCAGTATTCAGACACCGTGCCCAGGGGACGAAAGACAGCTGACCCCAAATGGGTGCCTCAAGTCGTACAACAGGAATCCAGTCCTGAGGAGGAAGCAGCTGTAACTGAGGGCAGCGAAGGTAAGTGGTGGTCAACTTCAACTCTTGACGGCATTTACAAGCATGTTGGATCAAACGTTGGAAATTTTAAGCATGCGTAAAGTATTTTTTTATGGTCTTAGTTCTGCGTGGCCTAGCTTAGCTCGACAAGGCTCAACTTTTCCCTCTATGTTGGTAAAAGTCGACCCTCAGTGTGTGAATTCAGCTTTAGAGAATCTAAGATGTTGCTCTCAAAGTTCCGGAGAAGTTCACTAGTGATTTCCAAAAGCCAAAGGGTTTCTAGAGTGTTGGTCAGTCACCACAAAAAACTTGAGGGGTTCACTGGACTTCGTCTGGCCTTTGAGTTACTAAATGTTCACAAATGTTTGTCTTTGTTTACTTATTAAGTAACTTTTGTTTTTCAGAAGGGTACTTTTCAAACTTTTAAAAGGTTTTATTTGTCTTAAAAAAAGTAGATGCTGAAAAATGTTACAGATTTCTACAGTTTTCTAAGATATTAGTCACTAACTTCCAGAGAAGTTCTTAAGCCTTAGAGCTTCTAAAATGTTGGTCAGTGACCGCAAGAAACCTGATGGGTCCTAAAATGTTTGTCTTAAATTCCAGATCCCTTGATGATTTATGAATTGTGACGTCCAGAAGCTCGAACAACTTTTGAAAGTCTGTCAAGAGCTTGCAACTACATGGGTGCTTCTAGATTTGGTATTTGTTGGTCAGAATTGTGAGGGCTCTAATTTTTAACGTGAGAGATTTTAAGACTCTGGAATGGTTCGTAAACGTCTGCAAGGAACCTCTAGATGTGGAGTCTAGTTTGACGTAGACTTTAAGAGGTCTAAGTGCTCTGGAATTTTACAATTTTTGCTGTTTTTGTTCTGAAAAGTTCTTAAATGTTGGTCAATGACTTCCAAAAGCCTTTTGGACTAAATAATGTTGGTCAAAATCTTAAAAAGGCCAAAAGCCTACAAGAATCTGGAATGTTAAGTTTGTGACTTCCAGTGCAGTTATGAGTTTTGGAAAAGTCTTAAGGGAGTTTCAGCTGACTCAGGGGGTTACATTTTTGCTGGATGGATTTAAAGCCTCACCAAAAGGAACTTGCAGGTGCAAATAATCCTGAAACTGTGCAATTTCAGAGACTTCCAGAACTTTGAATAGTCTAAGATTTTTATGAAGGGTTTCCCCAAAGGATTCTGGGGTCCTAGTTAATGAGCTGAGAAAACTTGCAGTTTGAGAAATTTGGTGAGCAGCTTCCAGATTTGTGAGGATTTCTAAAATAATTTGTCAGGAGCTTCTGGAGCCTACAGGGTGGAGTGTTCTTGAAAAGCAGTGAATAACTTCAGGACAGATGAAGACTACATGGATCCAGAATGTTTCTGAGTGACTTTCAAAAGCCTTGATGGCTCGAGAATATTTGTGGGGAATTTCATGATGCATAATGGTTTCTAGAAAACAGGCCAAAGGAATGAAAGAGTCTGAATGCTTAACACAAACTTCTAAAGACCTTGTGTATTCTTGAAAGATTCTTAAAAAGTTCTTGAATCTTGGTTGGTGACTTTGAAAAGACTCAAGTGTTTTGGACTTTGATGGAAGGGTGGTGGATTGTTGGTCTTTGGCTTGAAGAGTTTCTACGATGCTCGTCGTTGACTTCCAGAGGCATTACAGGATCTGGAAAGCTGGTGAAGAACATCTTGATAACTCTAGCCAGGCAGAATCTGAAATGATGATTGAAACCTTGGGAGTTATAAAAGATCTCTAGAACATCCCAATGTGGACTTTATATCAAAACCTTGAACAGAAGCCTCCTCCATTACTGAAGCGTAATTCCAAGAACTTCCTGAAACACAGGTGAGGACTCCAGATAGTCTGCTCCAGAACATCGGTGGAGCTCCTAGAACCTTGTGCTGTGAGCAAAGCTGTCAGACATGATGATGTTCTTGTAGAAGTTGTCCGTGCGGGTGGAGCAGTAATCTTTCACCTTGTCGATCATCTGGCTGACGGGGAGGATGGAGGAGGACGTGGATGAAGAGTTTGGCTCCACCTCGGAGGAGGACGGGGATGAGGAGATGCTCTTTGGGCCGATTGGACTGGAGTAACACTTATCTGGATTTGGGTACAAAAAAGAAAGACAAAGACGGGAAGGGGTGGTTATGACTTTTAATTAAATGCTCCCTCACATGTTAGATGAGATCCACTCTTTAAATGAAGGAGGAAGTTTCTCATGGAGAGACGTGGAGGTTAAACCAAACATCTCAACACTCCGTTTTTAATAATTAAGTATTAGTGTTTCCTCAAATCCAAACAAAACTTTAACAGCTCTCTAGAGTTACAGCTTTAATTAACTTGGTATATTTTACACGTTAACATATAGGAGAGGAATTCAGAGTCATCTGACCGATACAAAAACAGGTAGATTAACAAGGTCTCAGAAACAGGTTTAAATTACCTTTCAGAAATATAAAAGCAAAACAAGGAATGTGAGTGTGAACAAAATCTCAAAAACAAACAAATGTAGAGCTCTGTTTCTGTGGTTCTTGAGTTTTTTGTCCTTCTCAACCCTTTTCATCTTTTTATTTTTATTTGTGGGCTCAAGTCAAATAAATGTAAGGAGCATTTAAACCCTCCTGTTTGTCATAGAGAAAAATAATCATAGTGAGTCAAATGTAATAATATTAATCAGAAACACTGATGATGCTTTAAATGTGTTAATGTTTCTACATTTCTTGAAAATGACCTACATTTTGTATGATCGTAAAAAACAGACTAACATAAACCCAAACAAGTCCTCCCACGGCTTTTGATGCAATACCTTACCTATTTTGTCCTGTTTCTTAGCTCAGTCATGTGACTTCTTACACCTAAGGTTGAGATTTTTTTCATTTAGCAGTCAAATATTTTGGGAATTTGGGGTGTGATGGGTCCTGAAGCTGGACTAGTAAAGAATCACAGATCTATGCTCCTCAAAGAAGTTTGGAAACCAGTTTGTGTTAAATTTTATATCGCTGGATAGCCTGATTAGTCACCTTTACAACAAGGTACAACTTGTAAGTATTGTGTATTCATGGTATGAGCAGCACAGCTAAACATGCAGGAAGCACCCCCAAACATGACAAAATCTCCTGAAAGTGGAAGCTGGTGTACTCAGAGTGGTACCATTTCCAAACTATGAGACTGGTAAAGTCAAAGACAGACAGTTAAGTGCAGCCAGTTACCAGCCAACCTAAAAACACCTAAATCCCTCTGAAAAGACGCTCATTCATGCATTTGCAGGGTGTCTCCCTGAGATGGCACTTTCCTCCTCCAAGATTTCATAGCCTCAACCTTTCCCTTGGTTGTTAAAGTAACTGCCAAATCAACAAACTCACAAAAACATGGCCTGAAGTTTAGTATTTAAAACTGTCAGCATGGACCTGCCATGGACCGGCCAAGACTCTGTCAGGGAAACTGGGGAAGATTTAAGTGGCTGCATCCGTACGAGTGAGACCACAGCAGGAAGTGACTGCTCGCACAGAGATTAGCATTGATGCTAACAGCTTCAGTAGCAGTTTTGTCAGATCTGGACCACATTAACAAATAACAACACTACTAACTTCTCAAAAGAAAAGACATTTTTGCTCCACTTCTCACATGTTTTGGTGAGATTTTGTTCTCCAAAAAGGCCCCCGATTTGTGCTTTAATGCCCACCTCCTACGCTCTCTGATTAGTGCATCATGAAGATGCATCATGTGATTGACAGAACAATTATCCAATCACCTGGATGTGCTTTTGAAGGTTCTGCCCACTCCCAAACAGTTTCTATGGGCTGCTGCCTCACAGCAGGAAGGTCGGATGGGCCTTTCTGTGTGGCATTTGCATGTTCTCCCTGTGCATGCTTAGGTTTTCTTTGGGTTCTCCAATTTCCTCCCACAGACCAAGAACATGCTTGTCAAGTTTAATGTGGAGTCTGACCTGAGGTGTGAACGTGTGTGTGAATGGTTTCTCTGTCCACATGTCAGCCTTGTGATTGGCCCATTGTGCATAATGTTGATGAAAGCACAGATCATAAAACAGTGTAATCCTTGACCTGTATTTGGAAAACATAATCTAGTTGTTGTAGGATTCTCAGATTTGTTGATTGATTCAATATTTTTTCTGTAAACTCAAGGGCACAACAGCTGCCTCGTTTGTAAAATATGTTTCATTTTGTGCCTAATAAAAGCACTAATGTTGTTTTTGCGCGTCATAAGGTGTGATTGTTTTCAGCCCTTAAGCTCTCAGTCACTGCCGGGGTTTTCCCTGGAGGCCTGTTCAGTTGCAGAGCAGGATTGGAAACACATGTAAGGATGTGCAGTACGGTTATCATGTGCGGGGCCAAGCCTCCCAGTCAGCTCCAGTGTTCTGCTGAGGCTGCCAGAGAAAATATGAAGTTCTGAAACACAGCCTTAATTATGTAATTGATGGCTCTTTTATTTAAATAAGAACATGTGGCGCTGTTGGCGGAGGTGGTAGACACAAATTATTGTGCAACATAATGAACTTAGATTATTGAGAGGATTATTAACAAGATGAAACATGAAGTTTATGAGGCTGAATCAATGGCTTCCTCACACCAGAAGACTTCACTAAAACTCTGTTAAGACTCTGTTAAGACTGCAGTCTCACATCTGAAGACTAACTGTCCACTGTCTCAGTCTCAGACTGGGAGAGGACTGCAGAAGAAGAAACGAAAATCAAAACATGCATGCACGGGGAGAATGCCCGCCCACCCACAACTGAGGTTATCACAGTCTTTTAAACCAGACGGTGCCTTAAAGTTTAAGAAAAACTATAAAAACATGATTTTAAAAGGTACAGATGAAACTGTGTAAAGGTCACTGAAGGCTACGTAGTTTCTCTTATTCCTTTTGTTTATTTATTTATTTTTCTCTGATTAGTATTTGTGTTATTATATTATTTATGTGTGATTATTTTTATTATTATAATCATTACTATTTGGAAGTGGGTTAATTACTGACTACTTGTGTAAGGGGAAGGGTTGGGACCAGATAAGTTTCAATTTCCTCCGACTCCTTTTTGAACATGCAAATGTCAAATTTATTTTGCATTTTGGTTGTTGTAGTTTTTATTTTGTTATATGTTTAATTATTTACTCATGTTCAAAATAAAAAAGAAAAGAAGAAGGTTTCCTAAAAGCATTAGAGTGATAAAAAATTAAATTGGTTATGAGAATACCAAATCCAGGATTTGTTAACGTTGTGAGATATGGCAATTTTCCACACTATCACTAACAACTCAGAAAGTTCTCAACAGATTTTGATGACATTTTAGGGTTTTTAAAAGATTTTTTAACTGTGAGTAAAACTAATACAGCCTGACAATGTTGGGAGAAGATCTGTGCTCTGAGGGCACTTCTAGTTTCAAAAACATTGGTTGAAAAACCCTTTTTCTTCTTCTTCTTTTTTTTTTTTTTTTTTCTAACAAAGAATTATAAATATTCTAATAACCATAATATTTTTACTAAAAATATGATTTTTTTTATTATTTGGTACTATTAATATACTTTTTTATATTCAAATGTCAAATTTTGACATTTTTGCACTTCATGATTACAATTTTTTATATTTTTCAAATCAATTTATGAGTAAGAAGGAGGTCCAATAGTGGTCTCCAAGCGGCAGATTTCCCAAAGCTGATCTGACAGACGTGTGCATGCATATAAAGTGCACCTTATTTTCAGAGTTTGGCTGTAAACAGCGCTGTTTGACTGAATCTGTGTGTGAGGAAGTTGTCAGACAGTTTATAAAAGCAGACATGTTGAGAGGGCACAGAAAAGCCGACTTTGACTGGATCACAGTTTGAGGCTCAGTTGTGCTGAAACTGAACATGGCCGATCTCAGATCAGCTGAGTTCTGTTGCCATAAAGGAAGCAGCGGCATGTGATGGCTCTTGTGTGTTTGCTTGTATCAGTATACGTATGTATGTTACTGTCAGCGCAGGATCCAGATACAGAAGCTGCTTTACGCCTGCAGAGCTTAAACACAGCACACTTTTGTACATGACTGTTTAGTCACAGAAATTTACCCGCCATGTGGTGCATAACTCTCTGAAATTCACTCAAAAACAGAAAATCTTTGGACCCTGCTGGTGTCCTTAACCAGGCCTGACATTTGACCATGACCGTAGTTGCCAGATCTGCTCATTATAAGCACCCTTGTTTGTTTGTTTGTTTTTTTTTTAAGTTGCTTGTAAATATTGGCAGTTGCTGGTTGCGTTTTTTTGGCTCCTAAACCCAGGAGAGACCGGATGCATGCTCCCCTATCAATCATAAGTCAATTAAGAAGTTACTAAAATTACTTTCTTCCACTTTAAGCACAATTTTAAATGAAAAAAGAGGTTCAAAAATGATGTTTCCACCAAAAAGAAATCCTGACTGCCTGAATTTTTTTTTCTTCCCGTGCCTGTTATTGTTTTCATCATGTTGTCCTCATTATAAAACAGCTGTTGATGATCAACAAAAACTTAAAAATAGGAAACCTGACTTTGTTTATTTCAAAACTAAAACCAAGGTTAAACTGTCTGGGAGAAATACTGAGTTATAAATACCAACAGGCCCTCTGATTTAAAAGGTCTGTTAGCAACTATAGTTCCACAAATAAAGAAAAGGGTGAATATGTAAATGAAAAAAAAAAAAATCACAGCTAAATTGGCATAATTGGTGATAAATACAGCTGAGAGTCCAGGATTTCTTTATATAAGGGTTTTGTAATGTTGTGAGATTGGGCAGTTTTCCACACTAACACTTATAACTCAATAAGTTCTCAACAGAATTTGATTCAGATGAATTCAGATGCTGGCTTTTGAACTTTGCGCCTATAACAGTCCGGCTGGTTCTTTTCCTCTTTGGTCCGGAGGACACGACGACCACACTTTCCAAAAACAATTTGAAATGTGGACTCGTCAGACCACAGAACACTTTTCCACTTTGCATCAGTCCATCTTAGATGAGCTCGGGCCCAGCGAAGCCGGCGGTGTTTCTGGGTGTTGTTGATAAATGGCTTTCGCTTTGCATAGTAGAGTTTTAACTTGCACTTACAGATGTAGCGACGAACTGTAGTTACTGACGGTGGTTTTCTGAAGTGTTCCTGAGCCCATGTGGTGATATCCTTTACACAGTGATGCCGGTTTTTGATGCAGTACCGCCTGAGGGATCGAAGGTCACGGGCATTCAATGTTGGTTTTCGGCCTTGCCGCTTACGTGCAGTAATTTCTCCAGATTCTCTGAACCTTTTGATGATGTTACGGACCGTAGATGATGAAATCCCTAAATTCCTTGCAATAGCTCGTTGAGAAATGTTGTTCTTAAACTGTTCGACAATTTGCTCACAGCATTTGTTCACAAAGTGGTGACCCTCGCCCCATCCTTGTTTGTGAATGACTGACCATTTCAGGGAAGCTGCTTTTATACCCAATCATGGCACCCACCTGTTCTCAATTAGCCTGTTCACCTGTGGGATGTTCCAAATAAGTGTTTGATGAGCATTCCTCAACTTTCTCAGTCTTTTTTGCCACTTGTCAGTTTTTTTGAAACATGTTGCAGGCATCAAATTCAAAATGAGCTAATATTTGCAAAAAATAACACAGTTTACCAGTTCGAACGTTAAGTATCTTGTCTTTGCTGTGTATTCAATTGAATATAGGTTGAAAGGGATTTGCAAATCATTGTATTCTGTTTTTATTTACGATTTACACAACGTGCCAACTTCACTGGTTTTGGGTTTTGTAATTTAAGAGCTAAATATGAAGAAAAAAATCACTGTTAAATTGGCATTTAATGTACATGAAAATCAAAACATGCTGTAGATAGTGTTCTCTGTAAAACAAAAAAAAAACTCAACTATATTGCAGGAGAAAAAAAAAGTTTGGGCTTGTTTTTATCGACCTGATTGCTTATTTTACGGGACAAATTGGGCAACACTGGTGGACGACACAGTCAGATGAAGATATGGATGAAATTGTCCAGTCAGATTGAGTCTTCAGGTGCAGGAGGGATAGTTTTTTCATTAATAAAGGCTCAGAAGAGCTTCAACATTAGAAACACAACACCACTGCACTGAGAAACTACTTCTAAGAACACACAGACATCTGCTAACGCCCCTTATTATTACAAGGAACTGCATGCATTGTTTTTTCTGGTTCATGATAAGTTCAACATTTCTCTGATTGTTGTGAATGTCGTTGTGTGAAGTATTGTGCTGCAGCTTGGACCATCAGCAGCTTCCTTTAGAGGTTTGAGCACTTTGGAGCTTCACTGGAGAAACGCAGCCAACGCACTCGAGCAGAACGTGAACGATCCGAGCCAAATTTAAGCACCGACTCTGTGAGCCTCAGCCATGAAAGTGAGTAACTTTACTTGTCTTTGCTGTAAGGCCGTCAGAGTCTGTAAAGTCTTCCTTGGCGTAGAGGAGCAGCTCTGTGTCATTCTTTTTAATGACTAATCAAACAAAGCAGGAATTAAGCTGTCTCCCTCAGCTGTTATTCCAGCCCACTGTCCCCACGCAACATGAAGACAGAGGTCGGCAGATAGTTGTTTGTTGGGGCAGAGATGCTGACGAGTTGTTGACAGGTTTAGAGGAAAGAAAGCAGAAAACATCCTGCATTCAGCTCAAGGGCCCAACATATGGAACAATTAATCTTTAACTTTTACTTTTGACATTTGGGAGTCGTAAAGATGAAGAATGCAGGATTTGTCACAAACATGGGTTCAGGTTAGGGCAGGGGTGGGCGACCCTGGCTACCATGAGGGCCACATTATCAGTGTTCTTAGTTTTAGAGGGCTGAATTGTTACATAAAAAAATCAATATGATAATAAAAATACTTAAAATAATGAAAATCTGGCTTCTTTATAATTTTGCTTGTACTTCAAAGCTCCAAACCGAACAGTAAAGATTAACTTACTGCAAATAAACCAGATTAAGGTACATCTCCAATGCAATAAACTAGTTTATATACATATATCTAAATCTGTTATTTTCCTAGGCTTTATTTTATGAATGAGCCTCACAGAGAAATAAAGTCTTTCACATAAATAACCTGGCAAACCTAGCAGTTGTTAAACTATTAGTTACTGTCATTTCAGGTAATTTGTCCAACTTTATTTCCCCCAAATATGAATAATGCTTCATAAAAGACCTTTGCAGAAACTATTGTAGAAAATTATATAGACAAATTCTTTAAAATAATGAAATGAAAGCAATTATTACAGACTTTAATGGAAATATTAAAACTTTTTGAAGTTGTAATGCTGTTAAACTTTGGTGTCAAGGTGGCAAATTAGACAAAAATACATCATGGAAGCTTTTTTTAATCTCCATGATTGCAATTTTTGCATGATATTGGTTTTCCCGATATCCAATAGACTGATATCTTTATTAAGTTTTCATATTTTATACAGAAACAACAAATCAAAAGAAAAAGTCTAACAGTCTGCGTATATCCTCCAGCTGCTTTCCAGCGAAGATCAACCTCTGCTGATCAGGAGGGATGCCCTCTGTGTCCTGGATTTTAACCTTTACATTTTCAATAGTGTCTGAAGGCCTAACCTTGAGGGTTATGGTCTCAAAACAAAACAACAGCGATAAAAAAATAAACAAATAAATAAAAAAGAGTTTGCATTATAAGACATTGACGCTGCATCGTTTACAGTACTGCATATCTTAGGACCAAGTTTAAAGAGTAAGGTAAGCAACTGACTATAAAAGCTGTTCCCAGAAACTGTCATTTCGACCAAGTTAATCCGAAAATGGCTGCCAAATATCACACAAGTGAGGTCGATTAAGCCACGTGGACAGGGCCTGAGCCGCATGTGGCTCCGGGGCTGCCAGTTGCCCACCCTTGTGTTAGGGCTACTTTACCCCTCTGCAGTCTCCAGATCTCATCCACCTTTGGGATGTGGTGGAACTGGAGATCCTCATCATGGATGTGCAGCTGTGTGATGATATCATGGAGATGTTTCAGCACCTCGTTGAGCTAAAGCCATGAAGATTTGAGGCAGCTCTGAAGGCCAAAGGCAGACTTGCGTGGTAATTTTTTTATTGTTTGTTTAAACACTGTCTCTCTGTCTGGTTAGACTCTGACAGAGCTGGGCTCACCCTGGGTTTGTGCTTGTTTTGAAGTTTCTCCATCTGGTTTTGTCCGTTGACTTTCTGCTCGTTGCCTTGGTGACTGTTGGTCATGGGGCCAAGGGAAATGAAAAACATATCATCCTCTTTTTCTGTCTTAATAATCAACAGCTGCCTCTGACAGACTCGTGATTTATTCAGGAGTATTAGAATCACAAGACTTCCTTCACAGGCGTAATTATTATTGCGTTGACTTGTTTGTTAAACTAATAGATAATAAACTGGCATGAATTTGAGTAAAAATACTTAAACACCCAAACAAAACGTCACATTGTAGGCATAAGTTTATGGGCTAGATGTTCACAGCGACTCACAAGAGTTGTAAATGAAAACAAAACCATGTTTTCCCTGCTGGTTAGCGTAGCTTTTGAGGCTAATTAACGTCGATTTGGTGGGAGCTTGCACGAACAACGTCTCCAGTTCTCATTGTTTAGTTACATTTGTGCAGCAAGAAGCCTCCTGCAGTCCAGATGAACATTTTTGCAAAGAGAAAAAAAAGGGATTCTGACCAAGATCAGGTTTCATTGCTTTTTCATTAAGACACAAACTTGGAGTATAACAACAAAGAGACAGACAACAGCCAGACCTACAGGCATTAAATCCAATTACTCTGCTTAAGTTCAGTGAAACAAACTGCCCTCTCGTTGAAAGAAACTGGGAATGGATTTTTGCTTGGTTGTGAAAGTCGAGGAAATCTCGAAAAGAGAAAATGGTGGGAAGGTACTACCAAAAAGCAGCATTTATATGTCATCACTACGGGATCATAAAAGTGCAGAAAATCAGTCTAGATAGACTGTGGACTCTCAATAAACCGTAAATTATGATGTATCTGATAAAACTGTTTTTTTAAATGTCTTTGAATGAGTCAGTCTAAAACCGTATTCATGCTTGCAAAAAAAAAAAAAAAGCACTTTTCAAGACTTCACCCAAGAGAGCAAACAAGATTTTGGGGGACTTTTGGGGAATATGGGCACAGTGAACTCTCCTTTTTTTAGGGCCCTAGGATAGGATAGAAAAAAGGGTTGGGAGGGAGAGAGGGCTGCATCATGCCAACAAAACAAAGGGAGGAAATGCTCAGCTTTGGATTTATAGGAATACTCGAGGAGGTGTGGTCCTGCTCCCAAAACTTTGCTATTAGCATCCCATATACGGACAGATCAATGCTGCATGCAGGATGAAATGCTTTGGCCTCTAATATCATTGGATGATATGGGGATGGGTGCTGTCCCAAATCGGGACATATCAGTGGTTTTTGGCTATTTGTGGAGACACGAGATACATGCCTAGGAACAGGACTTGAGTTAGACCATCAGGCTACTGATCATCATCCATCATTATCTATACCTCTTGTCCTTTTTGGGGTCGCAGGGGGTGGGAGCTCATCCCAGCTGACATTGGGCGAGAGGCAGTCAATTGCAGAGACTCACTGAAAAAAACTCAGATCTAGGTGAGAGTATTTGTCCAATTTCAAGACAAAAAAATCTCTTAGACATATTCTAATCCACAATTTCCTTACATGTCTGGATTAAGATCTTATTTGACAATATAAGAACTAACATTAAGGCCTGAGTTGCTTGTTACAATAAGTAAAATAATCTGCCAATAAGACAAGACAAATTTAACTTAAGCAGATAATAAACCTTAATTTAAGACCCTCACTGAGTCAAACATTCCTTGTTTCATTGGCAGTTATTTTCTCTACAAGCAATTCAATGCCCTATTTTTGTCTCTTATTCCTTAAAGTATGTTATGTATCTAGACTGGTTGAGTGAACGTGGATTAGAATAAGTACTTGGGATATTTTTGACTTGAAAATAGTCAAACACACTTGACTAGATCTGAGTTTTTGCACACACTCACCCACCCTTAAGGCCAACTTGGAGTCACCAAGCAGTGTTGTAGTCGAGTCACCATAGCTCGAGTCCGAGTCGAGTCCAGGTCCTCAGTGTTTGGGTCCGAGTCAAGTCCAAGTCATCAAAAAAAAATCAGAGTCAAGTCCGAGTCGAGTCCTCTCACCTGAGTCGAGTCCAGGTCGAGTCCTCAGTACCTTAGCCCAAGTACTAGAAAAGTTCCCAGAGCCTAAGTCTGAGTCCTCACTCAATATTTAGGTATCTGTGTGCACTAGGCGCACAATCTGGAATAAAACCCAAATGGGCATAGGTAAATATATAATGTTTTTTATTATATTTTTGTCAGAAGACACAGGAAATAGTAGATGAACTGCATCCGGGTGACAACAAGATGGCGACTATCTACTGTGCTAACGTGTTTTGATACAGAAATTGGATTAAATAATCTACCTAGAAGACCTCACTTCTGGATTTATCATGACGGATTACTTTTACGAAGTCTCCAAAAAGACACTGATGTTCCAGGAGAGATATCTCAGCCTCTGGAAGAGCTACGATCGCACCAAAGGGCTCATCAGAACGGCTAAGTTGTTATCTTTTGATCAAAACAATTGGTAAGTGGCTACGAGAAATAGTTGTAAAGTTATTAAATATTTCGTAAACAGTGTGCTTTGCTGTCGTATACAATAGTGCTGACCTCCGAGGGTTAGGAGGCTAACGTTGTCGTTATTTAGCAGCTAGCTTATAACAGTCAAAGTAACATTAGCATTGCCATCTACTCCCTACAATGGGTGCATCCTAGACAGATGTCTGTTAAAGTTCGACGTTGTCCCTGTCTTCTCTTCAATGGTTCTTTTACATAATGAACAAGTTGCTCTGCATTTACCAGCATTTATGGTGAAATCTTTGAAAGCAAAACGTACAACCCGCGGTACCTGCTTCGACACTCTGCCCCTCCTTCGACATCAGCGCGTGAACGCACATGCAGGTAAACTATTATTGCATTGTATTGTTACGTTTGTCCACTATTGCATGATTACAATAGTCATTTATTTTATTAATTAATTTATTTATTTATTGACGTGTCGCAAAATAAACAACTACTACTACTGCTACTTAGTTCTAACTTTGGTTCAACTGCACTGTGCATGTGAATAACTGAACAATGTCCACAAATCAAGGAAATAATTGACAATAAATTTTCATTTGAACAGTTGAAGTAATAAAAATGAGGAGTTTTCATGCCTAGCAGAACCAACAATTCAATTTAACTGCTTTTAAATGACCCTGTACCCTGCAAACATTGATGTTTGGTGTGTTTGTGCTAACAGTAGATATAAAATCCCCCCTCTGACTGACTCCTGAACACCGTCCATTAAAAATGATCAACAGCAAAGAATGACGAGCTGGACACTTAAATCAGGATAATTTATCTGATGTAAGGTCATGATTTGTTTGTGTTTTTGTTACGATCACTGCAGCCGAACGCAGACAAAGGGCTGTTTTAAATCAACATCTTGAACTTGTCTGGCGGCAACATTTAAAGGAAATTTACATGCTTTTAATTTTACACGACAGGCCAAGAAAAGCCTAATTAACCCTGTCTGGTCCAGACATCCAGAGCCAGGGGAATGAATGAAATCAGTGCATCAGAAACAGACAGAAACATCTTCAGGCTTCACGTTTACTTTCCAGATTTTGTTTCATAATTAATTCTGATGCATTGGCTTTAAAATGCTGTACAGGAAATATATGTTTCTGAGGAAGTCCTGAGTGTGCTTTGGCTGACATGATGTATCCTTGGAAGGGAGTTCTTAGCCAGGCATTTCATGGACGTGAATTACTTATTATTACACGAGTGGTCAGAAAACAACAGTATGTCAGAAACTCAGCGCAGCTCTTCGAAAGAATACCTCTACCATACTCCAAAGTCTCCAAGAAGAAACATTGGTCCTTCAAATGCCAAAAGTAGAAATGAGAAATCATGGTTTTAGGGTCAGCAGTATACACTTTGGAGAGATGAATGCTTCATTAACATTTAACCAAAAACTGACCCCTTCCCAAGTGTCAGCCTGAAAGAAACTTCCATCCAAACAAGTCGAGGATGTAGTTATCTCAACAGGAAGAAAGCCACCCAGTCCCCGCTAACGCATCTCTGACCACCATGATAAGCCGATCTTCTGGTTTCCTCTTCCAGAATGAGAAGCAGGACTGAAATGATTGATCCCTGCTGAAAAATGTAATCTAATTACTGTGTCATGAAACTGTTCTCCTTCATCTTCTGCACCACTACAGAGAAAAATTTTCATAAAGTTATTTATTTATAGTTCAAGAGCCAGATAGGACCCATGTGCAGCAGAGATGGATGTGAGAAGGAAAGTTTGTCCCTTTAACGTGTTTAAAATCAATGGACACACAAGAGGAACCAAGACATTCATAAAGAGTGACTAAAGAAACCAACACTAGAGCCTATTTTTGCTTTTTTTGACATTTTTATGCCTCTTAAAGTGTTTTACATGTCGTCATAAGGTCCAGACCTTACAAGATAATGCCCTCACACTGGGCTTGAACCAAGCCATATACAGTTGGGTCTGGACCGAGACTACCTACCTCTCTAGGTGAGACCGAAGTTTGGCTGTTTGGCCGAGATTATGGTCCGGGGGAGATTTCACACCTGATACCTGATAAGTCTGAAAGTCCAGACCAAAGGACGTAGGTGTGAACACACCCTTGATATGATACGGCTGTGAATGATTGTGGTCATGATGTATCAGTTTTCTCTTAAACTTTGTGTTATTCTTCTTCCTGCTGCTTGTTTTTCTCTACACTGATACTATTTGTCATATGTACGCTACTATGGAAAGTTGCTCGGGCATAAAATTGATATTGGTGATATCAACAGTTACTAGGAAAGGTTTGAGTTTTTACTAGAAACATTTTTCAGTCTACTAGTACAACAAGTAACAAAATATTGTCCACTAGTAGACGACTTTGCTTTATTAGTAAGGTCTACTCTCACAGTAGTGTGGCAAAAACTTTTACGAGCAAAACAAAATGTTTGTTAGGTCTACTAGTACTACTAGTGAATCTTTTGGCTTTACTAGTACTACTGGTGAAATATTTTGAGCTTACTAGTAGTACTAATAAACAAAAGTTTGTTTTACTAGTAAAGGTTTTTGGCACACTAGTGCATGAGCAGACTTTAGTAGTAAAGCAAAATCGCCTACTACTGGTCAATTTTGTGTTGCTAGTAGTACTAGTAGACTTGAAAAATATTATTAGTAAAATCTCAAAGCTTTACAAGTAGTACTAGTAACACAAAATTGCCAAGCCATAGGCGATTTCGCTTTACTAGTAAGGTATACTGGAGCACTCGTGTAGCAAAAACCTTTAATAGTAAAACCAAATTTTCATTTACTAGTACTACTAGTAAACTCAAAATATCTCACTCGTAGTACTAGTAGACTGTTTAGTGTACTAGTTGTACTAGTGAAGCCAAAAGATTCACTAGTAGTACTGGTAGACGTAATGCAAATGAAGTAGGAGGGATTATAACCAAATCCAGCGCCCTGATTGGTTGTAATATTTTCCTTTTCCGCCCCCTTATTAGCATATAATGCATACTAGTAGTACTACTGAACATTTTTAAGTGTACTAGTAGTACTAGTGACACCTTTTGCTTCACTAGTAAAGTCTACTCGCGCACTAGTTGACCAAATCTGAGTACATGTACTCCAAATTTTAGTACTAGCAGAGTTGAGCTATGGTTGATATCACTGATATCAAATTTATGCCCAAATGGTTTTCCACATACTACCGCTCACGGCTGTGCCTCGTTATTTCTGGAAGATGTGCACAACTGTCTCTCTGGATGACTGAACAGCTCAGTACTGTTACAGGATGTGCTTACACAGAGTCCCAGAGCCTGACTCGAGGTGAAAAGGTAAAGGATTCAATAAGTCTGACAACTGAGACCACGAGGGATTCCTTCCTGTCTGTAAATCCTGAGGTTTTAAAGAACATTTTTAGCTGAGTGATAAACCTCTGAAGATCTGATGGTCTACAGTGGTCT
This sequence comes from Cetoscarus ocellatus, assembly GCA_037902135.1. Lineage (NCBI taxonomy): Eukaryota > Metazoa > Chordata > Actinopteri > Labriformes > Labridae > Cetoscarus > Cetoscarus ocellatus. The sequence continues at coordinate 358,749 of JBAMNC010001591.1, read as the reverse complement.
GAAAGTAGGACAGCGGTTGGTCTGTCATGCTTGGACTCAAATCAGGTGTAACAGTCAGAGCTGCCTGATAGCTTCCCATTTTCCCATAACAGCCACAAGCTGAGCTTAGACTTTACTCTAGAGCCTGAGCGAGGAGCTGTCCAAACTGTCAAACCTGTCTGGAAATCCTGTAAGTCTCACTTCACAGGCACCTCTTGGCTGCCTCGGCTGAAGCAGGGTGTGCATCACTCGGGGAAGGCCTTGGCAGAATCCCCCACGTCACCGGCTGATAAATGAGAAGTAAAGAACGACACGACAGTGAGGATCATTATCGCTCGCTTTTGGTGCCTTGGTTTAGTTTTGATAAGATAAAATGATGGATACGGAATATTTGACTAATTAAAGCACGGAGGGGTGAAACTTTAGAGGAGATTTTCTCTCTGGGGATCGGTGTTTTCTCCCTGTGAAGCATGAGCTGTCAGTCTGAGACAAAGCAAAACCATCCAGGAATTCCTGCTCAGTAATCAGTGATGCATCCTGATGTTGGCTACAGCACAGTTTTCCCTTTTAAAGATCTGATCAAAGTTCTTAAAAGATCATTGAGACGTTTTCCAGCTGGACCAGGAGATGCTACATGACAAATATTTTGCTTTTAAGTAAATCCAGATGGATGAACCCTATTGTTCTGCTCTAATGCTTTTATCATGAAACATCCAAAACACCAAAAGTCACTCTCCATCATTTTTGAGGAAAAAATTGGAGTTCCACAGAGATCAGTGCTGGCCCTTTATTTGTCTACCAGCCTGCTAATTTATCTTGATATAACTTTTGTGCTCTAAATAAACACTCACTGGTCACTTTATCAGGTACATCTGTTTGATTGCTTAGTTTATACAAGATGTATTCCAAAAGTTTTCAGACTATTTTGAAAGAGGTAATTATAACGGCCCCACATGATAGTAATTTTAGTATATCATTACTTCAAATCTAATAAGCTGACATGCCAAAATTTGTTATTCCAGGTTGAAGGAGACGGCTGCAACAAGACTTTGAATACACCCTACCAGACAGCACTTGTCAGCAGCTACTAGTTTAAAAATCTCAGTATGTGAAGACAACTTGGAAGCTTGCGATGCAATAAAGTTTTCTGTTAAACTAGGCAGAAACTTGGGACAATGCCCCAGACTACGGATTAACTTTTATGAGCCAGGCGTCTGTTTTTCACTTGCACAAGAAGTTTAAGGACGGCAGAGAAATGAGAAGAAATGAGGCCTTCAAGTAATCCCTCCTTTATACATGATACACCATGGCGGCTGTGTTTTGCACCAACAAGGATGCTGTATGGTGTAACTTTATCCAACCTTGAAACTATCTAAGCTGGTGTGTCAGCTCAACCGAAACATAATTGACGACCCAAATTTTTCAGTAATTGGTTGTTTACCCCTTCAAGCCACCAACAAACTGTGCACCACAATAGACTGGATTTATTAAACTAAACAGATTAAAGTTTGGGGTGTATATTTTCCTTATTTGTCCCTCAGTAAGAAGGAAATTGGATACCCCGGACCAAACAACCCAATCCTTGTTAGCAGCAGAAATATAGGCTGATTTACTTTTACAACAAAATCAAGCAAGTTAATCAGGTTTATTAAAGTGGGTTTGCTCAAAGCTCATAGCACTAAAAACTATAATTGCCATAAAGTACCCTGCAAGCTTTGTCCCTGAGGGAAGATAGCCAGCTAGTGATGCTCAGGGATATACAGCAGTGACCAAAAGCCTCATTATTATCCCACTTTTAGGATAAAACTACACAAAAAAGAGTGTTAATTTTGTTGACTAATTATTTTCATCAAAGTTTTCCTCAACAACCTTTTTCCCCTGACAAAAACTAGACAGTAACTAATAAAAACAAGTGTACATGGACAAAAACTAAATTAACTGACATTTTCATCAACAAATAAAAACTAGATGAAAATGTCTGACAGAGACTTAATCCAATCAGACCTAATTTGGTCATGTAGAAATTAGAGACAAGTTAGGAATATATCCAATCACAGCTACTTTGGTTGTTTTGAAAGGTTGGATGAGTTAAGAGGGTCATCCAATCACTTTTGATTGATATATTGTAGAGCAGGTTCACTGTTTGTTGTCAGTTCTGGTATTGTAACTGAGATGCTCTGCCAGGTAGCCTAAATAAAGGTGACTGCATTTCACGCAAAAGTTCAATTTGTTTCTGTTCATTTATACATTCAGACTTTACTAGCATTCAATAAAGGGTTATTAGATGTTTCATTTCATCCAAGTGTAAAACATGACTTCAGAAATTCAAGGAAACATAAAAAATGCCTTACCCTTTACACTTCATATTTTACTCGACTAAATTTAGGGTAGATTTCATCGACTACAATGTTGTGAAATTTCATCAACTAAAACTAGACTAAAATTAAAACAACTTAGATGACTAAATTATGACTCAAACTAAAAGATATTTTAGGCAAAAGACTATAACTAAAACTAAATCAGAAAGTGCTTTCAAAATTAACACTGAACAGCAGTTTGAAGGCTTATCAAACTTGTGATCTGTTCTGCTCCTTAGTTTCCACAACAGTTTTTCCCATCCCTCTTTCTACCTGTGACGCCATCTGCAAAAGTTCTTACTCTGTGTGCCCCGGTTCATAAAGATAACCTCTTGTACCCATGTCCTTTGCCATTCAAACCAACATTGTTCCCTTTAAGTTCAGAGGCATACATAGCCCCATGTTGCAACATACTAAAGTTCAAACCACAGGGGCTCTGGTGAGGAAAAGTTAAACACCGTAAAGAATTTTACTGTGGTGTATTGTTGAGCCAATGTGGTTTTTTGAGTAGTTTTAACTTACAAGTGGGTTAATTATGAGGCTTTCAGTGGCACCGTGCCCTGCTATATATCCCCTAGCTGGCTATCCCCCATCAAGCACTTTCATGGTGATCATATTTACTAGTGCTGTCAGCCTCCAACAACCTCACTTGGAAAAATGTGACTTATCCTTTTTTAGCAGATGTGACAGAAATTCTCAAGGAGCCTGTGGCTTTCAGTATACACTATAAATCCAGTTAAGGAAAGACAAATGCTCTGTTGTTTTTTGCCTTTTCATAGAAATCATCGAACGAATGAAACGAGATAAGATAAGAATGTCCATGGAGTTCTTCCTGTTGGTGAACATGCATGAGAAATTTATCCATCTATTTGACAGCCTGTAAGAGATCATAAAGGTGACAGTGTGTTACAAAACACTCTGTAAACTTAAATAAACAGCCACCATCATGTAAGTGTGTTTATGCGATTATACCTCAAGTTCAACCACAAGTTTGCTTGCAGTGCAGAGAGGGAGCATAAACACCGTGGAGCGATAAAATCTGCAAACACATGTGCGATGAAATATGGACAGTGACAAGTGCACACATTCCTGTGGGCCGGGAGCACACACACAAAAACACTCATGCATGTTCACTACGACGACACCGACACGGCTCGATGACAGACCTCAGGCATGTGTGTGGTCCAGAAACACCCCACCTCAAAAACCACACCGGGAGATTTACGGCAACACTCCTTGAAATACGTGATGGGCAGATTCCCAGAAGCCTCCATGCTGACAGGAATTTGTTGACAGTCTCATGAACGCTAAGTAAACAAGTGCTTTTCCCTAAAGAAGCCGTAAACAACATTTCGGTTTAAGTGTTGACATTTACTCATGGTAACCACAGTTTACAGGGGACAAAAGTTGTGGCTTTATTGGACCAAGAAAGAGGAGAAAATGAGGGATATGTAAATAAAACACATATAATTGGTATAAATGATCCAAAAACAAAGGAGAGGATTGCCAATTTATAGGCTAAAATAAAAGCCAATCACAAAGCAGAAACTCAATTCATTTAGGCAAAGTCATGGCAACCTGAGCATCCAAGTGGGAGAAAGGACAGAAAGGAGATTTACATGACTTTAAACATGGCAGATCTGTCAATAACACTCTAGGTACTCTGGGGCAGGGGTCAGCAAATAGCAAATAACAGAGGACCACACTTGGTGCCACTCCCGTCAGCTAAGAACAGGAAGCTGAGGCTACAATTACCATGGGCTCACCCAAATTGGATGATATAAGACAGCTTTATCAATCCCAAAAGGGCAATTCAGTTTACAGCTACCAAGGCTCAAACATGACTATTAATTTACCAGATCTCAATCCAATAGAGCACCTTTGGGATGTGGTGGAACAGAAGATCCTGTTAACATGGACCTAAATCTCTGAGGAATGTTTCAGCACTTTGTTGAATCTATGCCAGGAAGTATTTTGGTAAAAAAAGGGGTCCAACCTGGTTTAGGTATACCTAATGAAGTGGCCAGCGAGCGTGTTCTAGACTCCTAGGCTGCCCTGTAGCTTGAAGAGGGAATTTACTTTTTCCAGTTCTGCTCTGTTTTGTCAGTAGTAGGATTGAAAAATTCTGGGAGTTTTTAAAACTGTATTATCTTCATGGGAATTAACTGCAGTTTACACAACTTTTTTAGGGATTTTTAATATAGTTGCTTAAATATATTCAAGCATAATCTCGACTAAAACAACCAGATTTCATACAGTTATTCTTCAGAATATCTCTGCTATTCCTCAGTCACATTCACATAGCACACTGCTTATTCACTCAAGCATGTGCACAGATGATTACTGGAACCCTGGACTATTTAGGGCGCACAGTTGAGCCCGTGGACTTAAAGTGAAGCTGAAATTGATTGGGCAATGAAATAATAAACTTGATAAAATTCTACTTACAAATACATCTGTTGAAATGTTTTAATTGTATTCTTTTGCATGGACGTCTGCCTATGAAAAAACAAAATGTTTATTTTTATGTTCAGATCAGATCGACTTACTGTAATTACCCCAAATCTCCAGTTAATTCCACAGACTGTAAAAGAACTGGACAAAACCGTGTCTAAGGAACACTGTTGATGTCCTCTAATGGACGCTGACATACTGCATCTCAACCAAACTTAGCTCCATACTCACAGAAGGAGGGGCTGTGTTGAAGTGGGACTTCAGGCTGTCTGGCCAGTAACAAAACTGGAAATCCCCAATAAATCCTCTATAGGGGTGATATCAAAAAGTTCACCCCCTCACAGTGACAGCACAGAGATGACCAGATACACCCATTTTAATGGCAGTTCAGCTAGATGCTGTTATATTGATCAACATCATTCCTCTCCAGATTATATTCATTCTAGATATACATTTCCAACAAATTATATGTTGGTAAAATTGGGTTCCTACCTCTTCATTTAGGAACATTTTAGCTTTTATTTTTCAGATTACCCAATCAGGAAGCAGATGTGCAGGTCAACCAGCTGGTTGGCTTGCCCGTTAAGGGTTATCCTGGTATGAATGGATTTACATTAATTTCTGCAACATTTTTTTTTTTTATGAAAACATTATTTATTTCCTTCAACTAAATTATGATTTCTGGAGGATCTGGAAATATTTGAAAATATTTTTTTGTACTCCAATGTATGCTCTTACTGTTAGATTTCTGAGGAGCTATGCAGCAATGATTCATTTTTGATTAATTCTGGTTTTTCAAACAATTATTTTCATGAAGAGCAGCATCACCAGTGGATACATATTGGTGTCACAAACTATTCAGAGACGGGAATAAGGAAAACCAGACAAATATGGGGTTTGAGATTTTTACAGTGGTATGGTGACAAAAAGTCAACCGTATGGTTACAATGCCAGTCAAAGGGTTTATGTTAATATTAGACTGATCTCTCTATCCATGGTTGTATTGATTATTCATCCATAGTGACTATCTTTACAGCCATACAGACATGAGGACCCTCTTGAAAAATCTGAAAAGTTTCAGATTTGGAATATTTTCAAGTTTCTGGACATTTAGTGGAAATTTTCGTCCCTTTGCAACCCCCATCTAGTACAAATGCAGTGCTGTAACTTGTGACATGGGCTGTAAAATGGTCTGATTTAAAGTATTTAAGCAACCAAACAGGAGTCAGGGTGACATAAGAGACTAGAATCATTTTTTTTTTAACTCCACAAGAGACGTGTTTGCAACTGAACCAAAAACGGATCCAAATGCTTTTGACTTTTGAATAAATCAAAAATAACAGCAGCAAAGAGTAAATAGTCTCCCTTTTGCTCAATTTAAGCTTCGTAAATGGGCTGTGACTGCTGAGGGATCATCGTCACATAGTTAAATATCATTGCTCTGACTAACAGGCTGAGGACACATGAAACTCATTTTCCTGTTTTGAAAGAAGCAGAAAAAGCGTGTTACTGTGAGTTTTTGTGCACAGATGGGTGCAGTGAAACTAAAACCAGTGAGAGATTAATGTCCTCTCAAAGGGACTTCAGAGCAGGGTGTTCGACCTGGACTCAGATCACAGAGTTTCATCCAAACATTTGGTGTTCATTCCAGAATCAAACCTTTGTTTATAAGCTTAACGACTGCCTCCAGTGTGAACCACAGAGTCAGCCTGTTGTTACGCCGCCGTTATTAAGAAAACAAACACATCACAGTCAAACGTAGCATTATGTTAGCGTGGATGCAGTCCTGCGGGGCGTGCTTGTTTTTGCACCTTGGGACACTCTGGGTGGGTGGAAGTCTTTAAATCCTGAGCCAATGAATCTACAATATCATCCCACTCGAGAGCGTCTAAAAGTGCAATAGGATGGCGTGATGACATCACAGTGACCAGCCAATCACAACACACAGTTGCTGCTTTCCCAAAATGTCTGCCAGCAAAGTTGGCAAATTTTCTGCTTCCTCTTTGTTTTTTCCCAATTAAATCATTAAATGTGAGCAGGCTTTGGACACAGATATTTTGGGAAAGGGGATCACGTTATGGTGCTAGAAGCAGGAAGTTACTCAGCCAATCAGCTTTAGCTTTACCTCCGGCGATCCTCCATGCTTGCTATTGGTTGGAAGAGAATTCTACACACCAAACACAGAGGCAGACACATGAACGTCACATAAAACACCTGGAACAGTCATAGATATACACCTGAAATGTCACCAAGGGATACGGATAATTAACTGTTTACCTGCAGACTCACATTTCAGTCCATCATCACTTCCAACAAATCAAGTTTGGCCTCTTAACTAGTATTTACCTGGTGATGATTTTAATGCTGCTAAACATGAGTGACCAGTGCAAAGAGATGGACACTGGCAATATATCTTCAAAAATCATTATTAAACTAACAATAATAATCTAAGTATTATTATTTATACCAATCTTCATATGCTAAACCCACAGACGCTCTTCTGTTGTCAGTAATGACAACTGGTAATTGCTTTTGTTTAACCTCCTCAAACCATGGACAATAACTGTATTTTGTTCATAGCACATTGGCACTTTAAATACTTTAAATGCGTATAAACCTTCCCTGTGTGTATGTGTCTGGACAACTCGAACAAGCCACTTTCAGCTCTTCTAAACGCCCTGACGTACATAAAAAATCTTTCAATTTCCTTTTAGCTATTTGTATTTATCTTACATTTGTCTACTTTTTAATGTCTTTACTTTTTTTCTTTTATGCTACAACAGAGGATGCCAAAATATGTTTCACTGTACAAATTCTGTTGCCTAACAAGTGCTTACATGATGGCAATAAAAGAACTATTCTAATCTATTCTATAATGTTCCCTTTTTTATAATTCACCAAACACTTTTTAAAAAATAACTTAACACACACTTTTACTCATTAATAGGGACTATATTGGTCTTAGAATAATGACATTTAATCATTGTCAACTCTCTTTATCCTTCTTATACCCCATATTTTGGTCAGAAATCACCACTGATGACTGACAATTGCGGATTATTCTGACTGTACTTTATAAAGTTTGGCTTCGGGGTTCATATTTTGCCTCATCTTTCCTATAATTTCCTATTTTTTATTTGCACATCATCAGCAGAAAAAAACAATTTGATTATCAGCATCATTTGCTTTATCAATAATAACCAATAAAAAATTGGCCCCTTTTTGAGTTTGCAATGAGATAAATCAATTTACTGTATTCGCAGAGAGCTGCTGACATGAGGCATCACTCTCTACCTGACGTTACGCAGGTGTCAGTGTGAACTCAGCTGCAAGGGTGCTGACATTTGTTGGCTTGATGTCTGGACATCAAAAATATATTTCAGTCTGCATGTAAACATCCGTATGGTGTTTTTAAAGTCACACTTAATTTAATATAAGATACACAAAGTGATTTACAAATTCAAGAACAATATAAAAAATGTTTCTTCAGGAATATTTCCCATCATTTCTCTACACATAAATGAATTCCAACCTTATTCCTCATCTTTCCCCTTGTTCCCACTCCTCTCACCTGTGTTACTGTGCCTCTTGGTAAATGGGTTTAGCGTAGCTTTAGCTTTAGACGTCCAGTTAGCCGTGCTGGAGCCGAATGAGCTGGACGACAGTGACTTCCCCAGGTTTTCTGAGCTCACCTTCTTCGTGTTGTTGGTGGCCGTCTTACTCCAGTCTGGATAAACATACACAAACCAATCAGTCAATACCTTCAGAATCAAGGGCCAACATTTTGGATGTTCTCCATTAATCCACACCCTTCTGACTTTTAGTCCCTCGGTCCATCAATCCTTATTTCTCTATTTCTCCCTTCTTGCTTATTATTTTGATATTCAGGAGTCTCCCCTTCTTTTCTAGCCCATATTGCAGATGTTGTCATGGATAATTGCTCCACAGTCATCGTTAATGCAGAACAGATGTGCAGAGGATGATTTCATTGCAACCTGGTGGCCTTGAGAAATTAGGGACCAATTTTATGTTCAGATTCTTTGGCTTAAAATATGAAAAATATCGCTGAATAAACACTGACAATCTGTTTGCATGCTGTGTTAGGGGCTGCACCAGGCCCGCTATCTCCATCAGATGCAGGGTTTGCAGACATATAGAGGTAAGGTCATGTTTGAGTGTTGCAGTTTGCCAGCCATGGTACCAGACCAAGAAGTGGGCATTCCAGGAGGATAACATCCCAAGAAGACCTGGCTCTTGGTTCACTGAGGAACCGTAGATCAGTATCCAGACATTAAAAACAATGCACGGTGCTACATGCTTCCAGATAAAAACACTAAAATAAATTATAATCTAAGTCATAATTATAATCTAAAACCTTCCTCTACAATGAAAGTCCATCATCCTGCACTGGCTTTGTTAAGTAAAGCTTTAGACCCAGGTCCAAAAGAGTTTCTGTAATCTTTTGTTTTAGCTTTCAGGGAAACAAACCAACAGCCAGAGAAAAGAAGCCGAATCTTAACATTTATTGAAGGAGAACAGCTGTGAAAAACCTAGCTCACCTTACACTGCAGCTGAACAGAATGAAGATCTGATCAGCTGAGTTGTGTCTCACCTATTGGCTGTCTCGCTTACTTCACAGCTTCCAGGGGAAGGGGTGATTTTGGCACATTCTTTCTTGGTGCTTTTTGGGGCTCGAAACCTCGACCTTCTGATTGATGGTGGAGAGAATAACCAGGCTTAACCAGAGATAATCCAGAATTCATACTGCAGAAGTAAATGCCTATTGGAGAATAAATCTTCTCTAGAACTGATGTCGCGCTCATAGCTGGTTTCACCAAACTACCAAAAGATTCAAGTCTATTCCTGAAGGCATGTGGCATCTGTCAGACAATGATAGGCAATGATCACCAGTTTCTGGATTATTGTGAGTATGACATTAGTATTATCTCTCAGGAGATTTACTGTGGTTCTTCCTACGCTCTCAACAGAAGCTCATTATTGGGCTAATATATATGAAGAGAAAGAGCTGTGACAGCAGGGAGCTGAGCTGAGGCTGTAGGACATTCATTCACCTGGTGTGAAAGCTGTGGTGGCACTGGTTGGATCTGACACGCACGGCAAATGCACGAAAACAAGAAGCTTTGAGTGTAAAACAGGCGTAAGGTGTTGCAATCCGTAAGAGTGAATGAGCTGCAGGTGCTTTTCACTGGTTTTGTAACAGACTTTTCATGCCATCTATCTTATAGTCTATCAAATGTAAAGTTGATACAAGAGAGACATAACTGCCAAATGTGCAATGCTCTGTCAGCTTTGATGTTGTTGAAATATGGTTTACATAATTTATCTAAAAGCATGAAAACAAACTTAGCCTATACTTTTGTTAAATGTCTTTGCACAGGAAAGTGTTTAAGGCCAGTTTATCTTCAGTTTATCCATGAAAACAATAAAATTAATGTTTAATTTCACCACAATGTACCCAATTTTTTCAAATGGGTCCAAGGGAAGGCTCGAGTATTCTTTGATACAACCAGGCGGCAACCTCCAGGGATGAAAATGAAGGTGGAGTTTCTTGAACCTGTAGTACCCCAAGTGTCCACTTGAGGGTGGTTGCAGAAACCTGACACTTTAATGATTGTATGTGGGGAAAATACAGTTTTTACAGACTTAATAAACATCTTTTACAGCCTGGTTAAAAAAAGCTTCAGTCTAAATATATAACATGTCTATGTTTTTTAATTTTTTTCATTAATGGTTTACGGTTTTGGAATTGTAGCGTCACTAATAGTCTGATTAGCCTTAGGTCCCGCCTCAACGCAGCCTCTCTGTCTGTGAGTAGGTTGAGCTTAAGTTTGGTTGAGATGCGGTATGGCAGAACCCATTAGCAGGCATCCACATTGTTCAAGAGGTTCCTATGATATTCAGACAACTGAGGTCACATGACTTTGTCCAGTTCTTTTACAGCCTATGAGTAAAATCAAGGGGGGACTGCTGATCCAGGTGCATGTTTTGTCTTTCATTGACAAATTGTTTGGTCACTTTATGGACTTTTGTTTCACCTTTATGAAATGATGGACCTCCCCTAAACTTATAATGACCTTTGACTTGAAACTCAGTCTCAGTTCGGTAGATGTCTGATCTTTATCGTGTAGCTCGGAGGTTAAATAAACTGCCTGTTCTCCTGCGTTTTGTTGACTTAATGAAAGTTCTGCATGCTTGATTACAAGCAGACAGAGCATACCTGGAGGACTTCCTGGTCTCCAAAACATGACTCGCTGTTTTATCTTTTTATATTAGCAGCAAATCCACACAGACTCTGGTTTTATGTTTTAATAAAGATGTTTTTTTTCATGCTGCGGTGGGAATCTGGCCCTAGTCCTGCTGATGGTCAGGAAGACTCCCAAGGACAGATGAGGATTTAATGAACTGTGCTGTTGTTGGTATTCAAGAGACAAACAAACTGAGACAAACAAACAGAGAAGAGCAGACAAACAGGCTGCTACACAACAACAGGAGGGGGAAATCTTTGTATTTCAGCTGGAACCTAATCAGCCCTGGAGTGATTGATCTGCCCCTTAAAGAGTCCCTGATTGGGGGTTGAACCTGCCAGCCATTTCTTTTTCATCAAATCCTTGCAGCACTTTATTCCATTTGTCTTTGGTGATCTCCTGCAATCAGACCTCATTTTCAGTCTAGTCTAGGTATCCCTGCATGCTGGGTGGAAGTTTCTTACATTTCAAATAATATATATATTTATTTATTTCGGATATATTTATTTTTCTGCACAGGTGTGTGTATACATACATATATATATTTATGTTTAGATTTGCTGCTGTTTATTCTGTGAGTGACACCACCTGGCGAAACCAAATTCCTTGTATGTTGTGAACGTACTTGGCCAATAAAGCTGATTCTGATTTTGAAACGGGCTAGCTGCACAGACCTCACTGGGTGAAGAGAGCCTCATAGCTTGTGGCTAATTGACCCTTATTTATTAATTGCCTGTAGCTTTACTTCATATAGTTTGCTGACAAGCCTTGAGACAAGCTAAGAAGCTAGTGGTGCCACTTGAACAGCTCTTCTCCCTTTTTTGTTGGCAAAACAGCCTCTTATCAGGAGCAGCAATGTTAAGAAAATCACCCTTCTGGGGTACTGTTTAGAGAAAGCTGTAACCTGGCTTGGTGCAGCAAGCCTTTTACCTCACAGCTAACTGACCTCTTTTCCTTTATTGCATGTGCCTTTATTCCAGTGTGCTTAAACACCTTGAAACAAGCTAAGAGATGCCTTTTTAAGAGCTTTTCTCCCTATACACCATTCACGTTTTTAAAGAAAACAGCGAAGCACCATTAAGCAAATGAACCTTGACTGTTTGATCGAAATAATAACTGAACTCAAGACAACAAGTGAAAGTGACCACGGAAGCTGGCCAGATCTTTTTACTGTCTGATGGACTACCATAGATTATGTCTGCTGACTGGACGATATCAATCCCTATAGCAAAATGTGACCAAGCTGGGTGCAGCTAGCCCTGTGGCTAATTCTACACCGTTCATTAGCATTACCAGAGCATCACCTTCACACTTAGCATTGAAAACTGACACTTGGTATCTCATTAACTAGTACAAATGTTAACATGAGGTGTTATTTATGTCAGAGAAGTACGACGACCGCAGATTGTGCGACAAAGCTAGTTTAAAACAACATAAGTTGAGTCTCCTCCTTGCTAAAAGGCTAACTGAGATGTCCCTCAAATGATGATGGTGGCCTGTTATGCATTTATTGACATTATTTTTTTGTTTGGTCTGTCCTTCTTCTTACCAACACCTACTGGACTGGAGTTGGCCTGATTTTTTATAGTCTTTCCAGGACTTTGGACCACATTAATAAATGTAGAGAAAGTGTTTAGAGAGTAACTCCTGAAAATGATATTTACCTGAATTATCTGACAGCCTGAATCGTCCACAGCAGAGATATCTCCTCCATTGTTTTTGCACGTTTTCCTTCAGTGCGCAGTGGAAGATAAAAATGAACAAACCTGAAGAGAAACGACACCAAACTATTATGCAAGTTTTTTTTTTTAAATGGTTTAATAATCCTTGGGGCATTTATAGGAATACTCTCTTCTCGGCACGGTAAGACCCCCATTTTAACAAAAATAAATCGAGTCTCAAACAAAACAGTTACCTTGCAGTGAGTTGAAGATGGCGAACAGGTACGTAAAGGTCAGGTGAACAGGCCCCCAGGCGAACAGCGCAAAGCCCCACGTCATCCCCAGCAGGAAGGTGAGGCTGATGACGCTCCGCAGGTTTCTCAGGACCTTAATCAAAAAACGAGGAGTTATACCTTTGACAAATTCTCTTAACTCCCTAAAGCAGTCACAGATTGATGTTGCGTTGGCTCTCTGATTGGTCCACTACACAACCTGTCAGGGAGCCCCCTCTTAAAGCAACCATCTCTGTAAAGACAGCATTGTTTCAAGAAGTGTGTCCAGCCACATAAAAACACTGATAACACCGTAGTATATATACCGGGCCTTTAAGTGGTGCTGTAATGCTGCTGCAGACAAACATTAAGACGAGAAGAAAACATGGATGCATTTTCGGGTACCCAAAAGATCTAGAAATATCAGCCTCTGTGACCATAAAGATGCAAATGATCTAGGGGGTCTCCTGAGACTTGTTGGCAGGGTCATTGGCTTCCTTGACTACTGACTCAAAGCAACAGTTTGTTGTTATCAAGAGAAGTCTTCCAGAGCATCACTGTTAAATTGGGGCTTAAATTTAGTTCTTTAGAATGATTAGATGGTGATCGACTCAAGATATCAACATCAGTACTTAACATCCTGATTTCTGAAACAAAGGACTGGCATCTTCAACAACTTTAACCCAAATAAAACTTACATATACTCAAAGGTAAGAGAAAACACTTTAATATTAAATGTCTGAAAAGTTCTGGGAATGTTAAGAAGCCTTCACTAGTTACATTAGCATAATCAGTGTTGACAATGCTAGTCTGTAATATAAGTTAACCAGGCTTAATGCTAGTTTGGAGATGAACACTAATGCTAATAAGCTGAGGCAGATCTTAATATAAACCAAACCAGTTACTTTATTAGGTACACCTGGCTTGTACCTGGTTAGCCCCCTTTGCCATCAGAAATTCTTAATTCAACAAAGTGCTGGAACCCTTCCCAGAGATGTTGGTCCATATCTCCATGATAGCATCACACAGTTGCTGCAGATTTGTCTGCTGAACATCCATTATGCCAATCTCTTGTTCAACCGCATCCCAAATGTGCTAATCTGGAGTGAGATCAGGTGACTGTGGAGGCCACTGGAGTACGGAGAACTCATTGTCACGTTGAAGAAACCAGTTTGAAATGATCTGGGCTTTGAGACAAGATGCGTTATCCTGCTGAATGTGGTCAGAAGTCGGCATAGAAACGATACTCGATTGGACTTAACAGGTCCAGAATGATCATGTGGACGCACAAACTTATCAACCCAGGGAACATTTTTCAAATCATTGGTTGTCCATGTTTGGTGAGCCTGTTTGAATTATAGCCTCAGGTTCTGGTTCACAGCTGATCCGAGTGGCATCAGGTGCGGTGTTCTGCTTCAAGAACAAACATGTCATGGCTCAGAATGATCTACCATGGTTGTAATGAGAGGTTGTTGGAGCCACTGTTGCCTTCTTATCGTCTTGAACCACTTTGGCTATTTTCCTCTGATCTATTTGATCAACAGTCACTTTAGATTTTCCCTAGTTCGCTTGTTCGGACCATTCTCTAAGATGGTTGTGCTTGTCGATCCCAGAAAACTCAGACCAGCTCTTCTTGCACCAACAACCACGGCACATTCAAAGTCACTTTAATCATCTTTCTTCACAAGTCTGATGCTCAGTTCAAACTTCAGCAGGTCATCATGGCCATGTCTACACACCTAAATGCACTGAGTTGCTGTCATGTGATTGGCTAATTAGCTGTTTGTTTTTATGATAAGTTGAACCTAACAAAGCTGACCTAGTAAAGTTGTTTGTGGGTGTATTTTTGTATTAAGAAATCATTGGACCTCTTTGTTATCCTTTAAATACCCTGATGTTTTTTTTTTTCAGTCTTTTATTGAAGCCACATTCCAAACAGAATAAATTAGTGTAATATGAATGGAGTTTGACAAATCAAAGAGTATTTTTTCATCTGCTGTGCAGCAAATAGCAAGAAGGTTTTTCTTCTATGTGACCAAAACAGCAACAGTTGGGATGTGCACCAGTTATCAAAGGTTCTCTTCTGAGCCATCAGGTCGGGTCCGAGAGCATAAAATAAAAATAAATGTGTGAAAATGTCTGCTTTTGGACTTTTTTATTTCCTCGTTTGATCAAAATGATTTGGATATTTTCATCAAACATTCCTGCACTTCCATTTTGCCCATTAAATCCAGACCAAACACTTCAAAGAATGGGCTTCAGTCAAGGTCAGGGTTAAGGAAACTAAAATAAAAAAGCTCTCTCATCTCTAAATCTTCCAGCAGCTGAATGACAAACCTCTCAGCTGGAGGAAAGCAAACATCGGGAGTGAAACATCCTGAATCACGCTGATTGATCTGGAGCACGAAGATTTCCATCCTGAGGTGTCTTCATCGATCACAGGAGCCAGGACTCCTCAGGGTGGGAACATTCCTCTGTTTGAAGCGTTCAGCACTGAAAATCAATCAGACTGATTTTTTTCTTGTTTAAGTGAATTATGAATTTTCTGTGAGCCCAGGAGACCAACCTGTTGAAAAGAAGAGTGATGGCAGTGCTGTAAAACTTTCTGCACATAAGCACTCAATGATCGGCGCTTAATTCAGCTTTGGCTGAGGTTATGATGTCCCTACTCGCTCTTTTTGTCGCCATTTGTGGATTAGAGAGCTGAGGTGAACCCCTTTTAGGTCAAGTCCAAGGTATTTATTGATGCTGGATTCACCAAGAATGGGTTTTAGTTTCTGATGAATCCAAATATTGCTCATCACTACCTGCCTACATCTGATGACTGTTTGGGCGAATTAGCTTTGCCAAGGAGGTTATGTTTTTTCCAGCAGATAACTCAAAATGTTTCCAGTGGAGAGTCTCAACGGCTGTGCAGTGCAGAAGTCGAGGTAGTGCCAAATCAAAGCAGCGTGCTGGTGTAAAGCACGCTGTTATAAATGCATTGAATACAGTGTGCAGTCACCCTACGCTGCTTTTGTGGCTTGTTCTCTCCTGAAGTTTGTGATGCAGCTCCGTGAGTTCCTACCTCCTCTCTCAGCGTGCGGTTGCTTCGTTTGCCATTGCGTCCGCAGATCTGCAGCATCACCACCACGAACATCGCCACATTCAAAAGAAACACCAGGCAGAAATAACCCGTGCAGGTGGTGTAGAAGACCACCATATTCTGGATCCAGCAGCTAAAAGATGACACAGAAACAACAAACCACACATTAAGAACTTTGAAGGATGTGCATTCAATCAATGTTTGTACAAGTCGACACATAAAGCTGTTAAAATATATGTAAGACAGGAGAAAATTTTTTTAAGAAATCAGATTGGATTAAAACTTTAATTTTTGTATCTTACTGAGAAGGAAAATAGCACAAAACAGACCAGCTTTAAAATATGTTTTTACCATTTAGAGATTCGAGGGACATTTTGTACCGTTATTTTTTAAAATTATTTTCAAACCATTTTGGCCACATTTAATGAATATAGCTCAAACTTGCCAGAGCAAACTTTTTTTTTCTAGAATTCTTAAAATTAGTGTAAAATGGCAAAGCTACACAAAAACCGACACATTTGTTCTCCATGACTAAAAATGTCCCATTGAAAACTGTTGAAAATGCAAGTTTTTATCCCACATTTATCTCAACATAATGTTATACATTCCTTTATGTTAACCATTCATTTTGGAATTCTAGCTTTCAAGATCAATATTTCTTTTTAAATTTATCACCAGAAGGCACTATTTTCTCCCATTTAAAGTACGCTGTGAAAAAAAATATCACACTTTTCACTGTTTTCTGTAAGGATGCCTGCAAAAAAATTTGAACGCGTCAAAATCAATGATGCTGCCAATAACTGACGCACCCCAGACCCTCTAAATAATAAAAATAATAATAGTAATCAAATACTCCTTGAAATTTATTTTATGAAAGTCATTTTACTTATTTAATATAAAAAACAGCAGAGTTGTGTGAACATACTGGCCTTTAAAGAGTTAAAATCCTAAAATGCAATCAATATTTGACATGTATATTACAGGCTGAAGTAGTTTAAAAGGACTGATTTGTTTAAAGGGGAAAAATTTAGATATTTTTACATCTGACTTTCTGAAAATGTCATTTTTGGCCCAAAGACCATGTAAGTGAGGTTTTTTTTTTTTTTTTAATCTGACAGCAAAAAGTAACAATGCATTAAAATTATTGTGGCTGGCAATCATTGTCTAAAGTCTGGACCTTATAATATTAATGATCAAATTCTCCTTGAAATGGTTTTAATGGAAATTATTACTATTATTATCACTGTTATTATTATCACTAATTTGATTGAAAAAATTGGAGTTTGTGAACAAACTGACCTTTAAAGGGTTAAAATACACAAATTATTAGCAATATTAGTATCTTTCAGGCTGAAGTAGTTTTTATGGTTTGTCTTGTTTAAAGTAGAAAAAATGATGTATTACATTTTTACATAAGATATTCGGAAAGATGACATTTTTTGTCCTTTGGACTATGTGAGTGAATGTTTAAAAAAATACTGACAGCAAAAAGAATAAATACAAAAAAATAACAATGCATCAGAGGCAATGTTGTTGCCAATCATTGATTCATCTCAGGCCTGAAAATAAAAATCACAGTCAAATACTTCTGAAATGTATTTAATGGACATTATTATTATATTATTATGTTATCTAAGAAAAAATGTGAAGTTGTGTGAACATACTGGCCTTTAAAGAGTTAAAATCCTAAAATGCAATCAATATTTGACATGTATATTACAGGCTGAAGTAGTTTAAAAGGACTGATTTGTTTAAAGGGGAAAAATTTAGATATTTTTACATCTGACTTTCTGAAAAATGTCACTTTTGGCCTGAAGACCATGTAAGTGAGGTTTTTTTTTTAATCTGACAGCAAAACATAACAATGCATTAAAATGACTGTGGCTGGCAATCATTGTCTAAAGTCTGGACCTTATAATAATAATGATCAAATTCTCCTTGAAATGGTTTTAATGGAAATTATTACTATTATACTATGTTATCTAAAAAAAATGTGAAGTTGTGTGAACATACTGGCTTTAAAAGGGTTAAAATTCCAAAAATAAAATCAATATTTGGTATGTATATTTTAGGCAGAGGTAGTTTAAAAGATTGACTTGTTTAAAGTTGAAAAAAAATAGATAAATATTATTTTTACAGCAGTTTTTGTGAGGCTGACATTTTTTGCCAATATGGACAAATGAGTGAGGATATTAAAGGAAGTCTTTAGGGTTAAATAAACTATCCAAAACATTTATTTATGGTAAAGTACCTCCTACTTGAACCTTAAAAACCACTTCTCATATTTTCATACGAAATTTCCTGCCTTGATTACATGACCGCACTCATGATCCAGATGTTTTCTTCAGCTGGATCAGACCTCTGTGGACTGACATGTCTGTAACCTGCGATCACTTACAACTCAGACGACGACTCTCCGGAGCCTCCTCGGCCGTAGTCCTGCAGGCCGTACGAGTTCTTGTCCACAGAGACGACAATCCCCACCAAAACTGCAGGGAGGCCTACAATGTAAGTAAAAATGAGACATATATGGATCATTCATGTGATCAGAGGTGACCACTCCAGGTTACACACTGCCTTTAACATGAAAATAGCTGGGACAGGCTGCAGGGCCCCATAAGAAGAAGCAGGACGATGGATGGATGGAGGTTAGCATAGTTTGTAGAGCTTTATTGACACATTTCGTCTGAAAAATCTTACCTCAATAATATAAAGAAAACTCTACACCACAACAATCAAAATTCATAGGAGTTAGATATCATGAGTGCTAAATTTGTCTTTAACTTGTTTCCAAAAACTGTCTTAAAGGGATACACCTACATTTGTATTTGTTTTCATGTCTTGCCTCACTCCTGAGCCCATGTCAAGCAGACAGACACCATTCTTTCAACTGTGCAGTAATAAGAAAGAGACGGGCAGAGCTCACAAACCACTAATTAGCTTAGCTCAAACACTTGGAGTCAATGGGTAGTGTTCGCCTGCCTCTGCCAACAGTCATCAGATAAACTCTTAAGCAGCTCTAAACAGTTTTGCACTGCAGATGTGCTTTGTTTTATTAACCTACTTGCAAGCACATCCGCGGCGGTTTGCGCATTCGCTGTGTGATTTAGTTTCAAATTTATTTATTCAAATTATTAGATAAAGTGCTAATCTTGGTCTAAAAAAAATAACGTAACATAAAGCAGTGAAAACACCAGTCACATAAAGCACACAGGACTGTTTAGAGCTGCTGAAGAGTTCCTCTGATGACTGTAGGCAGAGGCAGGCTAACACTTCCCATTGACTCCCAGTGTTTGAGCTAAGCTAATTAACGGTGAGCGAGCTCTTTCTTGTTACTTCGTGCACAGTCTAAAGAATGGTGTCTATCTGCCTGTCATGGACTCAGGAGTGAGGAAGACAGGAAAACAAAAAAATGCTGGCTTATTCCTTTAAGGAGGAAGCTTTAGGATTCTTCACAAGCCTCCACATTGGAAACAGAATTAGCCTCTATAAACT
This sequence comes from Cetoscarus ocellatus, assembly GCA_037902135.1. Classification (NCBI taxonomy): domain Eukaryota; kingdom Metazoa; phylum Chordata; class Actinopteri; order Labriformes; family Labridae; genus Cetoscarus; species Cetoscarus ocellatus. The sequence continues at coordinate 339,180 of JBAMNC010001591.1, read as the reverse complement.
GAGCTTTATCTATAGCTGTTCCTAAAGATATGGCCCTCACAGTTAAACTCTTACCCCAGCCGACGATGCAGAACTTGAGGATGTACCGTCGTATGTACGTGTTAAACACTTTAACCAGAGCGATGTACATGTGCACCGACTCCAGCCCCATCCAGGTGAACGTGGTGAGCAGGAAGTAGTGCAGGAAGATGGCCACGGACAGGCACAGCCAATCAGTGCCCAGACTGGCCAACCAGCCGTCTAATAAGAAGACCATGTTGAGGAGGAGGAGGGAGGTGCTGAGGTTCATCAGGATCTTTGACGGGTAGTCACGACGGAGTTTTCTGAAAGAGGGGAAACGCAGAATGGTTGAAATGTGAGTTTTCTGGATTCTTGTTCTTTGTGGTTTTTACTCATTTTCTGCTCTGCCTATTCACAAACACACTCTGAAACCACAGGGATGATGTTTTACTTTAACCAAGTCTGCACATTCTCTGTTTCATAATATTTCATGTACATTGCAACGGTGTGGAGAATCTTTTCTTGGCACACTTTGGGCCCCATAGTGCCAACTGAGCATCATTAAACTCCACAGCCTACCTGAGGATTGTTGCTGATCATGACCGTCTCCTGATGGAGACTTCAAGCAGCTCCATGTCACAAAGTTCAGATTATCTCAAATTGGTTTCTTGAACATGACAATCACCTGAAGCGTGTAGTTAAATCCTCTTGTATGAACAAACATATGGAAAACCGTTTCGGTTGATAAAATTGATAAAAGGTTGAAATTGATAACCATGACATCAACTCTACTCTATCAGCTCTACTAGTACTCAAATTTGGAGAACATGTACTCAATTTTGGTCAACTAGCTGTGAGTAGACTTTACTAGTGAAGCAAAATCCCCTACTAGTAGACAATTTTGTTGTGACTCGTAGTACTAGTAGACTTAAAAAATGTTACCAGTAAAAACTCAAAGTCTTACTAGGACTACTAGTAACACAAAATTGTCTACTAGTAGGCCATTTTGCTTTACTAGTAAGGTCTACTCACACACAAGTGTGCCAATAATAATAATAATAATAATAATAATAATAATAACAATAATATTAACTTTATTTTTATAGTACCTTTAAAAACAGATGTTAATAAAGTGGTCAGGTCAAACAGAGACCAAATAAGTCAAAGGAAAAGGTATAGAGGGTCTTGTTCATTAAAGTAACAAAAGGAAAGGAAATGGTAAACTGGTGAGCTGGAAACAGTTGAAGTAATTTAGGAATATACTAAGTTAGAACAGCTTATGATGTTAACATGTACATATGTAGAACATTAGTAAAGAAGGTATTTTGTTTTATATATAACGATAAGGAGACAATAAGACAATTAATAAATAGATTTATAGATACAGATATAAATTGATGACATCACATCAGGAAGATGGAAAAGAAGAGGTCAGACAGAGGACTGATAAAAGTGAAAAATAAATAATTACATAAAATAAAATAAAACAAAAATGTAATAATAATAAAACAGGGAGAATATTAAAACATGAAAAGATGGTAAAAACAGGTCTAAAATGACGAGAAACCAGTGAGGGGAGTAAAAACAGCAGAAAAATCCGTACTATGAAAACAAAATATTTGTTTACTAGTACTACTAGTAAACTCAAAACATCTCACTAGTAGTGCTAGTAGACTGTCTACTAGAAATACTAGCAAAGCCAAAAGATTCACTAGTAGTACTAGTAGAATGCAGATGAAGTAGGAGGGATTATAATCAAATCCAGCACCCTGATTGGTTACAATATTTTTGAAAGCCAGTGGGAAGCCTGAATTTGCTTTTTACCGCCCCCTTATTTGCATTTAAGGCTTACAAGTAGTACTTGTAGACTTAAAAATGCTCACTAGTTCTACTAGTAGACCCAAAACAGTCCTCTAGTTGTACTAGTGACATTTTTTGCTTCACTAGTAAAGTCTACTCACGCACTAGTTGACCAAAACTGAGTACATGTACTCCAAATTTGAGCACTGGTAGAGCTGAACTACAGTTGATATCACTGATGTCAATTTTATGCCCAAACAGCTCTCCATACAGATATTTGTATGAGACTCACTCGAAGGCGATGTATGTGAGCAGCGTGGCAGCAGAGAAGATGGCTGATATGCCACAACCAATGTACGTGATGAAGGTCAGAATCTTGTTGTTCCTTGGGTCAATGTGAGGAGAAACTCCAGAAATGTCCTGAAGATGAAAACAGCAGAGGGTTTAAACCATATATCATTATCAGAGAATAGGCAGTGGAGTTAACGTGGTATTACAGGGGCTGTAGCAATGAGAAAAGGGAAATGTCTGTGCTTTACTGCTTATCCCTTTCAGAGTTAAAGGGGACACAATATGACCAAGGCATGCCCCGTCTACTTTCAGTCATAGCAAAAACAGTGTGGTCATGACGAGTGCCAACAATCCGTCAGAAATCCAAAACATATTCCCCCAGTGGAACCAAAGGCTGCTTATCTGTTATCATGAGGATTAAAAACTTGGAATACAGCGTTTTTATGAGACATGTCTGAGAAAAGACAACACTTCACTTCATTAAGGGTCTGTTTTGCCCCGTTGAAAAAAGGACATCACTGAGAGCTGACCGTTGAGTTTTTCTGGGCACGTGCACTAACCTACTGCACCACTGCGGTGCCCAGAAGGAAAAGTCTGCATCTTAAATCCTGATTAATCACTTATTTGTGGAGAGTGGTGTAAAAGCTCTGATGAAGGGGGGCCTCTCTGTTCTCTTGTTAAATAGGATTGTCACTGTGGGCCTGTTTGTGACAGCACAGCCTGTGTGAATATTTTAAGGTTCTTTTATTAGTTTTTAAATCTCTTAATGCTCTTGCTCCTTCTTATTTATCTAATATCCTTTTTTTCCCAATACAGCTCTCAGGTCTTCAGCTCTTTTAACAATACCCAAAGAAAAACTAAAACACACGGTGAAGCTTCTTTTCATTATTATGGCCTTCGTCTGTGGATCAGTCTACCTGAAGACCTGAGGGCGCCACCAACTGTTCACATCTTAGAAAGCAAACTCAAGACCTACCTATTTAGCCTGGCTTTTAGCTGATTATATTTATTTTTATTATTTCATCTTATTAATTAATTTATTTTAATCCTCTTAATCTGTTTTATTTCTCCATTTCAGTTCAGATAAATAGTTCAGAATTTTATTCTCTGTTAATCGATTTTCTTTTCATTATTCTACTTTTACAGGTTTATAACACATTTGGTGTTTACCATGTTATTATTATTATTGTTGTTATTTTTTTTACTTATTTATTTTTCTAAATATTTTTTATCTAATTTCTTATGATTTTTTTTTCCTTATGCCATTTTAGTCTTAGCTCCTGTGTTTCCTCATTTTTAATTCACGACAGCGTTTCCTCAGTCCTCTTATTCTGTTTTCTGTTAGACTCTCCTCTTAATGTCTTGTGTGTGTGTGAGTGTGTGTGTGCTGTATGTGTATAGCGAGGGTGGGTAGGGTCTTTCTCATTTTCATTTTCTATTTCTTTTTTATGTAAAGCACTTTGTGCTACAATATTTTGTATGAAAGGGGCCGTACAAATACAGTTTGATTGATTGATATTACTATGGCATAACGACTCATGACTGTTTGTCCATTTGTGTGAATTAAAGTCTAATGTCAGAGAGACACATGCAGGCAGCTCTCACCATGAGGATACCAAAGTGTGTGAGGTGGTCACACTGACAGACCGTCTTGTTGCCATTGGATTCTTCAGACACTCTGCAGCCTTCTCCGTTCCAGCCTCCAGCGCCATCTGGTGGCAAAGAGAGGTGTTACACTCACTTTAAAATAACTGATCCTGGAGGTCAGGGGTCGTCAAACAGCGGCTCCTGGGCCAAACCTGGCCCACCAGTAATACGAAAAAACAGACTTTAATTTCTGCAGATTAAGGAAGATCTTTTAAGTTACGAGTCCGATCATCTGATTAACCAAAGTGCTCCTGTGGTGAGAGAGTTTTAAGGCAGACGTGATGAAGGGCAACTAACATGAAGAAACAAAAATGTGCTGCTCAATGCTGGAGAAGTTTGTTCCCATGACGCAGACCCTGTTACTACAGCAGCTCTCCCCGAGCGAGCCCTTATTAAAATAATTATGGTATATTTTATTTCTTATGAACCTGAAGGTGGCCGCTCTTTCCCGATGAGAGATCGCTGCAAAAGAGAAATAACATGGCATAGAGCCATAACACATGGAGTGAGCCACAGAGCAGAACAGGTGAAGAACAAGACAAAATGTTGTTTCAACATCTGTTCTGATGTTTCTGAGTTTATCTGAGAGCAGATCAGACAGGAGCAGACTGCTCACTGATCTGAGCTGTCTCATTGACACATTAGAGAAATATAGAAATATTAGAGAGTGTGACCTTTCTTTAGGTGGTGATTTTTTTTGGCCAGGCAGTGTATATTTATATTTTTTTAAAGATTAGTTTTTGGGCATCCTAGAAGAAAATCTGCCTTTACTGACAGGAGAGAGAGACAGTGGATAGGCTTGTGAAGGACACTGCAATCAGGCCACAGCCTGGATTCGAACCCGGACCGGCAGAAGAATGTATATGGGTCGTTCCTGGTTGCTTCCACTCTGCCAAACCAGCACCCCCAGATGGTCCCTTTTAAAACTTCCTCACATTCCCTGACAGGGTCTTGGCTGGTCCATTGCAGGTTCAGGATGGGCCTGTCCACCCTGACAGCCATAAACTGTAAACTTTAGGCCATGCTGTGAGAATATGTCAAGTTTGTTTTACTTATATAACCAGGGAAAGGGTTGAGGCTACAAGTTCTCAAGAGGAAAGAGCCATCTCATGGAGACACCATGCAAATGCATTGAAGAGTTTGTTTTCTGCTTGGTAGAGGCAGAGAGGTGGGGACTTCTAGGGGCTGGAAGCTGGCAGGCAGCTGGCTTGGAGAGGAAAATTGAAGCAGATGGATCTGAAGGCAGGTTATCTTGAGAATTGAGGTTCTCCTTCCTCTTAGGGGTTGATTGTTAAAGTTTTACCCCCAAAATGTTTGCCTGACCTCAAAAACTGGCTGAGATTGCTGCTGACCTGGAACACAACTTCTGAATAAAGCTGTGATTTTTTTTCTCTACAGCAGAGAGTCATAAACATTTTGTGATTTGTTTTTGTTGGCCTGCGTAGAAATCCATCCATAACTCCCCTTACGTGCTTTGTTGGATCTAAAGGATGCATGTAAAGCCAAAGGTCCCACAAATCAACATTAAGGGAAAATGAAGACGATTCAAAGAGCTGCACAGATGAAAATATATTCTGGACAAGTCAAAAACAGATGTGAAGTTGTCCCAGAATGCTCCTGGATGTAAAATTATCATTTTTCATCTCCATGCAGATCATTGAACCTGAAAACCGTCAGAGTGATGCGACGACAGACTTACCGTTCATCCTGTAGTCCCAGAACATACAGACTGGACTCCGAGACGGCTGCCAAAGAAAAAGAAGAAGAATTAAAAGAAAAAATAAGTTATAATGATGATTATGACCAGAGATGTTATATAATAAGATGTGAAGGATATTCACGATACCTCTGATGATAAAATTCAATTTTATATGAACATAAAGATTGCATTTATCCTTAGGAAGGACTTCTAAAATGTATTTAAAATGATGACACTTCCACTGACAAAACTGTCACCAAAATCCAAGAAAAAACAGCAAAATATACCAATAGATTTATTTTAGAATATTAAAATAAATTGACAGTTTATATCTAAAATATTTAATGCTTCAAAGGGCTCTACCAGATTACTGATAATTAACATTAGCTTAATTAAAAAATATATGATTAGGCATTGCTAAGACAGTATGGTTAAATTAAACTGAAATAAATCTGTATCAAACTGGGAGAGAAAACCTCAGACATTACAGTCTAAAAACATTAAAAACAGGAGACAAATCAGAAAAAAAGACAACAATTACATCATTTTTGATGACTTCTTGAGTATGTTAACAATCACTAATCTTTAACTTCCCTTTTACCTACTGAGTACGCCTGATCCAGCTGTATTCTCTCTCTGTCTGACACACTCTGTTAGAGCTTTGGCTAGTTTAAGGTCCGCTCTGATTGGTCAACTTTGTAGTAATTGGTCAATTCAATGTTACTTTGTGCCATGTTGACAACTGGTCTTCATTCATACTACTGTTTAAGCTCTGCAATGGGTTTGAACAGCTAAAAAAACAACAGTATGATGTCACACAGGTAGGTCTATTCAGGGGGGCCGAGGAAATGAGGTGTTTCAGGCAGCTACTGGCAATGTAAACCGGGGGTAGAGGGGGCAGTACTGATACTGCTGACTTTTGATCATGCAAAAGAGAATTATAAAACACACTAAAAGTCATGTAAAATTCAAAAAAGCACAATAAAGGCTCCTTAAGTGGGATATTTAGGTTTTGATTGTCATTACCAATACGGAAATAACTTATAAAATCTCAAATTTCTTATTAAGCACACAAGGTAGGCTCTTTCTCTATCACTTTTCAAAATAAAGCATCACACCAAAGACTTAAAGTGCTTTTAACATATTAATTTATTTCTAATACACACGTCTTTTTCCTTTACTGTGACAGTTAAACAACATTTAAATACAGAGTTATAAACAAAGACTGATCCAAAATGAACTTTAAAAGCATTAAATGGCATCATTCTATGAATGAATGTTTACCTGTTCGGACAGGTGAGCAATCTCGATCACCACCGGGTCCTTCAGGTCCCTGACGGAGAAGTTCCCCACGCTGCTCGCCACGACATAGCTGTTCAGAGAGCGACCCTCCTGCTCTTTCTGATAAAAAATGTCAATGTTACATCCATAAGTCTGGAGTTTATAAGTTCAATCTGCAGGTATTTACCTCCAGGTGTGTTTTCTGAGGGCTGTGATGTAACCTGGGCTCACCTGGAAGAGGCCTGTACTGCTGAAGAACATGAAGTTGATCCTGGAGAGAGACATCTTATCCACGTCACTCAGGGACATGCTGGACAGCAGGGATGCAGGGAGGATGACGGCAGCTAAAGGGTTAACACGATCTGACTCAAAGTCAATCTGAGGGAAGAGGAGAGAGGAGATGAGATGTTTGGAGAGGAGAAGAAGGAAAAATGAGAGGGGAAAACAGGACGGAAAGGAGAAGGGCCAAAGGACGACAAAGAGAGGGTAGGAGACAAGAGGGTGAGGTTGGCAGGATGGACCTGAGGACTTCTGAGCGGGGAAGTTCTTTAAAAGAAAGTCCATGATCAGAAATGAAGGCTGAAGAAGAAGCTGCTGTGTCACCTGTGGGTCTGTGGTGTTTGGAGCCATGAAGGCGCTGAAGGAAGTCCCGTTAAACACGGAGGTGTTGAGGGCCGAGATTCCCACAGCGAGGTGTTTGGAGGTGATGCTGATGGACAAACCCTCAAACTCGATCTTCTGAACCAGCTCGTCCACGGTTCTCAGAGTACTGAGGATGGAGAGAGGGTGAGTTCATTAAAAAAATACTGATGGAGTGACCAGATCCTACAACCCTACATGGACCATGCTTCTGACATGTACCTGATACAACCCTATATGGAGCGCCGTTTGGGGATAAAACTGATCATCATAGAGCTGGACTGTGACATCAGCCACAGTCCAGCTCTACTAGTACTCAAATTTAGAGTATATGTACTCAACTCTGGTTTACAAGTACACAAGTAGACTTAACTAGTGAAGCAAAAAGTGTCACTAGTACTACTAGTAAGCCTTATATGCTAATAAGGGGGCAGGGAAAAGCAAATTCAGGCTTCCCATTGGCGTTCGGAAATATTACAACCAATCAGGGTGCTGGACTTGGTTATTATCCCTCCTACTTTATTTGCATTAATTCTACCAGTACTACTAGTGAATCTTTTGGCTTTACTAGTACTGCTAGTGAAATATTTTGAGTTTACCAGTAGCACTAGTAAACAAAATGTTTGTTTGACTAGTAAAAGCTTTTGGCACACTACTGCATGAGTAGACTTTAGTAGTAAAGTAAAATCGCCTACTAGTAGACAATTTTTTGTTGCTAGTAGTACTAGTAGACTTAAAGGTTACTAGAAAAATCTCAAAGCTTTACGAGTAGTAATAGAAACAAGAATATTCTACTTATGGGCGATTTTGCTTTACTAGTAAGGTATACCTGAGCGCTCGAGCAGCAAAAACCTTTACTAGTAAAACCAAATATTCATTAACTAGTACTACTAGTTAACTCTAAATATCTCACTGGTAGTACTAGTAGTCTGTTTTAGTGTACTAGTACAACTAGTAAAGCCAAAAAAATTCATAAGTAGTACTCGTCGACCTAATACAAATAAAGTAGGAGGGATTATAACAAAATCCAGCTCCATGATTGGTTGCAATATTTCCAAAAGCCAATCGGAAACCTGAATTTGCTTTTCCCTGCCCTCTTATTAGCATATAAGGCTTACTAGTAGTACTAGTGACACTTTTTGTTTCACTAGTAAAGTCTACTCGCACTAGTTGACCAAAATTGAGTACATGTACTCCACATTTGAGTACTAGTAGAGCTGAACTACGGTTGATATCACTGATAAACGGCTTTCATAACCCTTTTCTAAAATCACAGACTGTCCCTTTAAACATCAGCATGGAGCGTCTCATACCTCTCTGAGTTCGCAGCGAGCGCTCTCTCCGAGCTGCTCATCACGTTGGAGATGATGGTGACGACGGTGGTTGCCAGTGAGGTGTTGATCGTCGCCACATTCACCAGCTCCTTCACCTTCGTCACCACTTTGGACACCTGAGGGAGAAGAGGTGCAGAGCAGTTCAATCATCGATCACAGAGTCTTTCTGATTTAGCACTTGCTCCGATTCTCACCTCCTCACTGGACAGCTCGTTGTTGGTGATGACGGCAAGCTGCACGGCAACCTCTGCAGCATTTTCTGCACAAAAACACAAAAATGTACTGAACACCAAGAAGAGACGCTGTCCTCAGTTTATTATCTGCTTGATAGTATCCAATTATATTTCTGTGTCTTAAATTATGTGGACGTGTTTCACCCTAAACATTTGAGACATTTTCTGCCGTCCATTTTTTTTAAGTGTCAAGCCATTTTGGGTGTTGAATGAACGTAACTCAAATTTGCCAAAGCACAGTAATTCTTAAGCATTTTTTAAATGTTGTCTCAGTTCTGTAAATAAGCCTAAAATGGCCAAGCTACCCAAAAAACTGACACATTTGTTTCTCATGGTGAAAAATGTCCCATTGAAAACCACTGAAAATGCAATTTTTTTATCCCATATTTATCTAAAACATAAACTAATGCATGTGCATGTAATGTTTGTCCACCAGATGGAACTGTTTTTGCCCATCTAAAGAATGTTGCAAAATATCACAGTTTTGAATGTTTTCTGCAGGGCTGCCTGCAAAAAATAAAAATGCATCAAAATCAATGATGCTGCCAATCACTGATCAAGCTCTGGGCCTAATTATAATAATAATAGTAATCAAATACTCCTTGAAATGTATATTATGGAAATGTTTTTTCTTTTTTTAATTTATTGTACATTTTTATTAAAAGAACAGTGGAGCTGTGTGAGCGTACAGGCCTTTCAAGGGTTAAAATCCACAAAATAAAGTCTCAAGTCTGTCTCTCTCTCTCTCTCTCTCTCTCTATATATATATATATATATATTTTTTTTTTTTAAAAGATTAATTTGGGGCATTTCTGTGCCTTTGTTGATAGGAGAGAGAGAGAAAGTGGACAGACTTGTGAAGGGGGCAAGAGAGAGTAGGGGGAGGACACTCTGCAAACAGGCCACAGGCTGGATTCAAACCCGGGCCGGCAGAGGCATGTGTACTGGTCGTGCCTGATTGCTCAACACTCCATCAAACCAGCACACCCAAAATATAGTTAATATAGTTATTATTTGATGTTTATTTCAGGAAGTAGTAGTTTTAAAAGACTGCCCTGTTTAAAGTGGTAAAAGCTAATACATCACATTTTTATAACTGATTTTAGGCAGTTGGATTTGTCGCTAGGACCACGATTATGAGTTTTTATCTTCAATCTGACACAGTAAAAAAAAATGTAAGTATATCAACTGTTGTGAAAAGGTGTTGAAAGGTGTTTTATGGAAATTATACACACACACACACACACACATATATATATATATATATATATATATATATATATATTTTTTTTTTAAAATAAAAACAGTGCTTTTGTGTAAACATTCTGGCCTTTAAAGGGTCAAAATACCCAAAATATAATTAATATTTGAAATAATTAATGTCATTATTCAGTGACACTAATGTCGTTTGAGGTGGTTCAGGTTCAGAGGTCTAATTAGGATGCTCCTGGTCACCCTCCTGTGGAAGTTTTCCAGGCAAACACTACTGGGAGGAGACCCGAGGGCAGATCTAGAGCTCGCTGGAGGGATTAGCCTCGGAAACCCCAGGAGGAACTGGGAAACGTTGTCAGGGAGAGGGAAGACTGGGCTGACCCTCTTGGTCTGCTGCCTTCGAGACCTGGCCCCGGATAAGTGGTTGAAGATGTATGGACAAAAGTAAAGGAAGACGTAAGGCTGGAGGAGAATGATGAGGTTGGTAGAGGCGGGCGTACCTGCTGAAACCAGGATGGTGCCTATGTCAGTGCAGTTACTCAGGTCCGGTTCCGACCAGTAAGAGGAGAAGTTCTGAGGACTGATCAAACTGAAGCAGAGAGAAGACGTCCAGAGTTGAATTATTGTGCTCCTGTATCATATTAGAGTTTTGTGGTTGATTAATGATAAGACAGAGTGTTTAAACATCATTGTTGATTTTGTGTTACCAGGTCCTGGAGGCCCTCTGCTCCTTGTTGGGGAAACATGGGAGATGCTGAGTGATGGACGGTCGGCTCTCAGGCCAACGGTAATGCAGGGGGTTCTTCTCCGGACAGTTTTCTGTAAGAAGAATGAGAAACATGAAACAGCATGTTAAACAATGATAACATGAAGAACTATAAAACACTTGGAGAGCACAAACCTCCACCAAGTTCACTCACATATTGCTGCTACATCTATAAGCAATAGTTACATGATAAAGTTATCATCTTAATATGATTCATGACCCTGAAAACCCACACCGAGCACTCAGAATCATGTTGATATCGTTATTAGTTAGACGGTTACTGAGCAAAAACCATCGTTCACTAATGGAGGTTATCTGGATCACCGCCAAAATCTAGTCATTTCTAAGTTGGGTCATTAACAACATCTCCTGAAAATTTCAGCAAAATCTGTCCAGTAGTTTTTGTGTAATCTTGCTAAGAAACAAACAGACAAACAAACAAAAAGACGGACAAATAGACAAACAGACAGTCAGACAAACAAACAAAAAGACGGACAAATAGACAGACAGTCAGACAAGCAAACAAACAAACAAACAAAAAGACAAACAGACAAACAAACAAACAAAAAGACAAACAGACAAACAAACAAAAAGACAAACAGACAAACAAACAAATGAACAGACAAACAAACAAACAAACAAACAGACAGACAAACAAACAGACAAACTAACAGAAAACAAACAAACAGACGGACAAACAAACTAACAGAAAAACAAACAAACAGACAAACAAACAGACAAACAGATAGACAAACATACAAACAAACAAACATACAGACAAACAAACAGAAAAACAAACAGATAAACAGGCAGACAAACTAACAGAAAAGACAGACAAACAGATAGACAAACAAACAGACAGACAAGCAAACAAACAGACAAACAAACATACAAACAAACAGACAAACAAACAGAAAAACAGACAAACAGATAGACAAACAAATAGACAGACAAACAAACAAACAAACAGACAAACAAACATACAGACAAACAAACAGACAAGCAAACATATGCCAGCAAAAACCTAACCTCCTTGGCAGAGGTAAATATTTATAAAAAAGAGGCTGCATGTTTCATATTTTCCAGTAAATCTCTGCCTAATTATTCCTTACCCACTAACGTGACTTGAAGGGAGGCGGGCCGGACTTGGAGACCCCTCCCCATCAGCCCCTTAGAGCTGGATATCCTGGCAGACAGCTCGGTCTCTCCCAGACTCTGGTTACTGATCAGATAATAAACCAGCAGAGCCTGGCATGCAAAACTGCAGACAAATATAAACATACAGATTTAAAATCAGCAGCAGAATGTGCTGAGTCAGACATGATGAATCACGACTCAGCAACACAAAATAAAGCTTTCACCTGGTCGGATCTCGTCCTCTCTGCACACCGGCCTGCACACTGCACAGAGGAAGAGCAAAGATTAATACCTCACCGCTCTGACTGACAGACTGGGAAAGTTTTACTTCAGCTCTACAGGCAGTCACTGGCCACTTTATTAGGTACAAACTAGCCAGCACCAGGTTTTGCCAGCAGAGCTGCCTTAATTCTTCATGTCATAGATTCAACATGATAGCATCACACAGTTGCTGCAGATCCTGTTCAAAAGTCCCTCTAATCACCTTTCTTCTTCATTCTGATGCTCGGTTTGAACTTCAGCAGGTCAGATTGACTATGTCTAAATGCCTGCACGCACTGAGTTGCTATCGTGATTGGATAATTAACTATCTGTATCAACAGGCAGCTGAACTGTGTACCTAATAAAGAGACTCGTGACTAAATATTTTTTTTCTAACCAACAAAAACCCTAAAAAACCCTAGACCCTTAATAATGTTAAAGCCAAGCAGCTGTCATCTCTTCTTTGTTTGTTTCATTCATTCACCTTTTGTACAAAAAAGTAAATTTCCTCGAGCATTACATTTATGCTATTTTGAGCCTCAATTTAAGAAAATTTCAAGCAAATTTTGAAATATTAAGAAATAGCATACTCTGATAAATCTCAAAATGTTGAACATTTAAATAATAGACGCAAATTCTGCAACTCGACTTTTCGAAATCTGCAGGTCTGACCAAGCTGTACAAGTTACATTTACCCATCAGGGTGTGATGCACATCTGAGATTATTACAAGAACAAGTTTAACAAATCCAACCCCCTGTTCTCGATTGTTTGATCAGCTTGTAAAAATCCCTGCTTGGTTACCTGATGGAGTTGACGTAGACGGTGAACGTCCAGTTCAGGAATGTTTGATTAAGCTGCAAGAAGAAAACAACTCAAATTATTCACAAACCAATAAAACAATATTTTTGTTTAAAGTTTGCACATGTGAGTTCAAATCTTTGTCCAATCAAAGGTTCATGGAGTTTGGACAAATACAAATCTGCCAAAATGTGGAGGCCAAGTGTTTCTCTGAATCATCAACAAACTAGAATAAGGTTCTGTTGGATTGGACCCACTTAGACTGGTTAACTAAAGAATATCAGACCAATCCAGTCATCAGCCTTTAACTGGACTCTGCCTGTCACACTGTCTGCCTCTTTTAACCTACTGAAATAACATACAAAAACATTTCACCAAGCTTTCAACAAAAATGGCATTTTCATTGGTTTTTAATGTGACTTTTTTTAATTTAAAATTTTAATCTGGATTGTCATTGGTGGAAATATATCATTGAAGCTATCATATATGGTTCCTTGCCTGATAAAGGGTTAAAGCCTAAAATGGTCTAATTACCATAAAGTAACTTATAGAGCATCGTTTGATTGACCATTTCTTGTATTAATTTCGGCTGATGAGTTTTTTCCCTCAGTTTGAGTTCTATAACCTGAACAACTCTGCTGTAATGATTATGTGTGAGCTATAAAATAAGAAAATGAATAGGTAAATGAATCATGATATTTATTTATGCTTGACGGAATTGTGGTTTGAGACGTTGAGCAGAGCTGGTTTGGGACAGGGCCCAGTGTGAGATATTTTTATGGGGGCAACATTTTGGCAGAGACCCTGGCATCACTAAATACAGCATATATACCGATCAACCGCGTGCACTGAAGATTTCTGAGCTTCCACACAGCGGTAACAACACCAAACTACTCTAGAAACTATAGAAGCAGAGCAAGGAAAGCTACTTTCTACCATCCAGGTAAATAAATGCTGAAGCAGCATCAATCTTCATTTTCAGACATCAAACTGTCTCTTCTTACCCAGAGGGCCACGGCTCGCTCCACGTCCACCTGGGTCAGCTCCGAGTCCTCGTCGTCCACCACAAAGGAAATCCTGTAGAACAGCTCCTCTGCAGAGGACGATGGGGGGGAGAGTCAGACGGAGACACAAAAAAAAAAACTTCAGCCTCAGTTTGTCACACACTGTTTCACACTCATAATGGAGGTCTTTCTGTGCCACATAGCAGGAGATGAATCGAGCCGTCAAAGGTAATCGAGCTATGTAAAAATCCAATTTCACAGCTCGAAATGATGAGGACGAATGTGCTGCCTGACGAATAACGGAGGAGAGGGAGGAGAGCAGTTACAAGGATATTTCAGGGCAAATGGGATCAGAGCAAATTAAATGGGAACTGCAGGAGAACATGTTTCTGTCCCCGGAAATAGAGATTTAGTATCTGATGGTATTATAAAGTCTTCGAAAGGATTTCACGCTCTCTGTGTGCCTGCAGTCTGACACCACAAAATGAAACCCAGTTCAGACAAATACCGTACAGATGTAATGACACGCCTCATGTAAACAAGAGCACGGCGATACAAGCTTGGTTTGTTGGTTGGTAATTTGATACTTTGAAGGATAGGCAGAGAAATGCTCTTGTTAAAAATCTGAGTCTCTTTGTGAAGTTTTGGTTAAAGGATGTTTCAAAATGATTTTTTTATGACAAGTATTTACTTCACAAGTCTGACTGGACCCTCAAGTGACTCTATCTCAAAACCTTCAAAATACTGGAGAGTGTGACCAGATTAACACAAAAAGAGCATAGGGCTAGATCTATCAGAAAGACAGACAGACAGACAGACAGACAGACAGAAAGAAAGAAAGAAAGAAAGAACGACTGACAGAAAGAAAGAAAGAACGACTGACAGAAAGAAAGCCAGAAAGAAAGACAGATAGAAAGACAGGCAGAAAGACAGACAGACAGAAAGAAAGAAAGAAAGACAGGCAGAAAGAAAGAAAGACCGGCAGACAGAAAAATAGACAGAAAGAAAGACAGATAGAAAGACAGGCAGAAAGACAGACAGACAGAAAGAAAGAAAGAAAGAAAGAAAGAAAAAAAAGAAAGAATGGCTGACAGAAAGAAAGGCAGAAAGACAGACAAACAAACAGATAAAAAGAAAGAAAGGCAGACAGACAGACAGACAGACAGACAGGCAGAAAGATGTATTTTATTGATCCCAAGCTGGGGACATTGTGGTATTACAGCAGCTGGTTTCAGGGAAAGAAAAGGTACTGAGCTGCTCTAGCCTGCCTACTCTGTACTGCTCCCAGTGCAAGCCGCTTTGCAACCCTCCTCCACCCCAGCTCCTCCTTCATGCTATCCCCTGACTGAATCGGTGTCTGGCTGTCATTGCTGCATGCTCTAAGGGGATCTGATGCTTCTCTCCCTGCCTCATGCTTTCCTTGTCAGCAGAGGAAAGGCAGGAATGTGCTGTTCCTGCCTGGGGCTTCCACAAAACACATGGACAGGCAGGGAGAGCCACCATCAGAGCCATACTGTCAACACAAACAACTACAAATCAGTTCAATTTAAAAAAGTGCTCTGGTGTCTTTTCTTGACAAAGTGGTCCTGACAGACCTCCATTTCTAAACAGAGACTTTTGGACTCTTTACAAAGTGACACAAGCTGGAGCAAAGAGAGGACCCAGCCTGCTGGAGATGCAGTGAGAGCCTTTGCTCTCTGAACCATTTGTTATGGTCCCATCCTAACGTCCAGTGTAAGTAGACAGCAGTCCTTGAGAACATTAAACTGGCCATGGCTCAGGACTTCTCATTGACAACCAGTCTTTGTTTTTGGGGAGGGGAGAAATCACTGAACTCCAGTCAGGATGGATTCAAACAGCCATTAAGGCCAAAAGCTCCTGTTGAGAGAATTGTCCCCTATTAAAGCTTTGGTTTGACTGATAAAGTGAAGTGACAGAACTAAGAGGTCTGACAGATCCTCGTGCAGAAACTGACTCTTGTCTCCCTGAAAGCAGTTTTTGTCTTTCCTGTTATATCAGCAAAACTCCACTTAGACATTCGGGAATAATCTTCTTAATTTGGTCTTCATTGGTCCCCTGCTTTTTGACTGTGGGTGCAGACTCAGGTGTTTTTATCTTAGTTGTATTTCCTATATATCTGTATAACTCCTCAAAAAAGTTTTGAAACATTTTGGTTTATTATTTCTCCCCTTTAATAATACCATTTACATGTACGTTATATGGCTGGAAAGCCTAATTTGTCCCCTTTACAATGAGGTACAACTGGGAAGGATTGTGCATTCGTCAATTGAGCAGCAGATGTAAACATGTGTGTAGTGTCCCCCAAAAATGTGCCAAAATCCCCTCTCCCCCTTGAATAAGAACCAACGATTCCTCAGAGTAACAAGGGGGAGGAAATGGGCTTCTTGGGGTGTTGTCTTCCTGGGACGCCCACATCACAGTCTGTCTTTGACTTCAGTTTCACAGAACTTGGTCCTTGGTTTGGAAAAGGCACCAGGGTTGAGACCAAATAATGCTGCCACTTCACAGAACACGAGCTTCCAGTTGCAGGGGATTTTAGCTCATTTTACTGTTGGCATTAACCACATGTTTATCTGTGTTGCTCATTTCATAAATGCACAATCCTTACCAGTTGTAACTCGTCGCAAAGGTAACATGTCTTTTATTCTGTCCACTTGCCTTTTTATTATTGCTTTTATTTTTCCTGCCAATATTTCAAGTTTAGATGGAACAACTGAAACTAGAATTAGGATCAGTTCGGTCAATCATCCACGTATGAGCTAGCAATTTATCAATTATGCCAATTCTATACCTTCAAAATATCATATCAAATTAAAGATGGAGAATACTCCAACTGGATGGTCTTTTGTGATGAGGTTTTGTTCTGTGTTGTTAAACCTCCAACAGCAGGCACACAGTTTGCTCTCACATTACTTTTCCCTCTCTGAACACCCAAACAGCAGCTCAGGGCTCCTCGCTCTCCTGCTATGCTTCACAGCAGCCACTAGGTGTCGCTCTAGTACTGGAAATTGCCAGTCAAAGGCAACGAAAGGTCATCAGACTTCTACTTCATCAGTTCTGGTGGGAGATCCTGCAAGCTGCAGACTTGAGCTCAAACATCTCTCTGAGGTGCGGAGCGCTTATTGTTTTCATAAAACTCAGAGAAGCCTGTAAAAATATGGAGTTTATTGTTTGTTTAGAAAAGCAAAGCAGCAGTGCAGGAAATCTCAACCAATAAACCTGACAGAGCTAAGACAACCAGAGAAAGTAGAACAATAAAAGAAAGAGACGTTAGAGGTGGAGCTAAAGACGAAGAGGACCCAAAGTCGTCGTAGACAGTGAACTCTTCACGAGAGGAATAATGAAAAATAAACCACAATCAGTTTGTCTGAACTATAAGAACAATTCAAGCTCTACCGTTTGATTGGACGACTAGATTTGATTTCACAGCCCCACAGGAGGCCAGCACCTCCTGCTCTACAGGGAAACCCAGCTCTTCACCACATTGACATCCAGAAAAAACACCACCTCTGCACAGACATTATCTAAACCTCTGAATTAACATCTACTTCAGATACTAAACAAACAAACCCAACCACCTCATTAATTCATCCAATCATGTATTCAGTCTTAAAATCTTGTTTCTGAGGATTTTACGTGGTATCATCTGCTGAATGAATGGAGAAATGTCCTTTTATTAAAACGTTTGACGGCCGAAAGTCTGTGGACACCTTGATGTTAAAGTCAGCTGTCTCTCAACCATACAGTCAGGTGTTGATATCCAGCTCCTGCAGGTAAATGTGCCCTTTGGAAAGGGTTAGGGAGACAGGGAAGAGGGTCAGGGTAAGGGGACTAAACCTTACTCTACTTTAATTGCTCCTGTTATGTTTTTCTGTCAACCTTAAAACACAATCTTGCCAATATTAATGATTACAATTTATTATTTCCTTTCTATTTTTATAACTTTTATTTTGATGATTTTTATTGTTGTTATTGGTATTATTACAGTTAGTATTATAATTATTTTCTATTGAAATGCCCCCAATTTATTCCAATAAAGCTATTTGAATTGAATTGATTTTAGAAAGTTTGTGAACCTTAGAAAATTTCTCTGCCCTGTGACTACCACGACAGACTGTAAAAACTTTCAAGAGAAATAACAATGCTAGTATTTGTCACTTAGCATTGTTAGCTGCTCTCTTTGGTGTCGCCCTTCCATCCTCAAATTTCGCCATGTTGGTCTTGAGGTGTTAAAGCAAGCTCCGTCATGCTCTTTGGCCAGGTAACAGCATGACTTTCTGCCTCCAAAATCGTCTAATCACATACAGTGACTGTTAGAAAAGAGAAATAAATTTGTAGTCTGTCACTGGCATTTGGAAACTCATGTTCTATACAACATACATTTAAAGATATTGGATTGAACTGATCAAACTTGCAAATCGACATTATTTCTCATTGTACAGAAGGCTTTTCTATACTTAAATATATTTTTGCATATGTGTCTTTTAGTGCATTCAAACAAACATTAATGACAAAAATGTGGTGTACTCCTAGGATGTGAAATGTGTTCTCATAACTCTCCACCTGACTGTAGATGTGGGGCCACTTTTAAAGCCAATCTGTGGTTATATTGGCCAAAATTTGGTTCCACTGAAGTTCTAAACTGAAGCCTCATTAAAAGATCATTTTAAAAAACTGGACAAGGCCAGTGAGAAAAGGCAAAATCATGCTGATCATCAAAAAATCAACAGCAGAATGCACTAAAAAGCTAGACTGACATATTTGCATGCTGTAATTGCATGTCAAATGTTGGCATTATAGGTTACAAGAGCTTAAAATTCTGTATCAAGAATAAAATGTAAAGGAGAGTACAACTAACACCTTTCATTTATCACAAATGCCGATATGTGGGTATTATGTAAACAGAAATATCTCAACTGAGCAACAGCACATTTACCTATTCACTATAAACACTAGCATTTTGTTATCTCACCAAAAATGATGAATAATGTTTCTTCAAATATGTCATTTCATCTTGAACATTACTTGTACTAAATAGGTTCAAACCAGAATGCAAAATCCTCCCAAATAGGCATTTAAGGAAGTGAAAAGTGGTGTCCACAGACTTTTGGTCATGTACTGTATCAAACTTTGCAAAAACTTCTTATGTCAAGATTTGAGTGTAACTTTAAATGTTGATGACTAAACTTTAAGACTTAATACAAGGTCTTCTGATGATTTTTCTAGTCTGCATGCTTCTGGCACTACAAATGATCGTTTTTAATCACTAAATCTACCGTTTTTGGTTACTGCATGACATACTGTTCCCCGATGACAGTCCACACAGACATGTAAAATGAAAGCGTTGTTTACATTGGCATGACAACGTGGGCTCGGCTGCTAAGTCCACAGACGGAGATCCAAGTGTTGGGTGCATCGTGGCCTTTTTCAGGCTGCTGCTGCCATCATTGCTTTGTGGCGTACTGAGAGGTTTGAATGGAGAGCTTGCTGTGGTTATAAAACGGTGAGGGGTCAATACCGCAGGTGGGGTCGGAAGAGGGTGGGCGTCACTGTAATTCTGGTCTGGATTCAAGGCTGCATTCATGAATACTCCTGAGCTCTGGTTCCAGCTGTGGTTTGACACAATTGAGTTTGAAAGTGTTAAATTTGACTTTGTTGGTGTGTTTGCATCCATGCTGAGATCTGCCGTTTGTTTGCTGTCCGTCATGTTCACCCAGGACCTTTCCGAAAGCCCGTTCTCAATCAGAGATGTATCATTTTTATCTTTTGTTGCGTTTGTCAAATCCATCTTTGCATTCGGCATGGAGAGGTTATTTGATGCTTCAGTGTGGTTGTAAATCCTTGCAGCCAAGTGCTCCTCAAGCCCAGATATGACGTCTTGATTTTGGACATAGATAGTGGGGTCAATGGGGCGTCTGAAGGCTGGCGTGGAAGAGGGAGTATTAAGGCCGGGAGTTTGCAGGGGGTTTGAAATAACTGGAGCAACTGTGAGATGTGCAGAACCTGCAGAGCCGGGCTGATAACTGGGTTCAAAATTTGAGAAAGTAGTTTGCACTTCACCTGGAAATGATTTGGAGTTCAAGCCTGCTTCTTGACTCTTATTGAGCTGGTGACCTGCTGGATTATTCGCCATTACATCTGGAGTTTTACTGTCAGTTATGTAAGCTGGAGAAACCTCCTCTGCGGCAGAGGCATGGTCATCCAGTGCGTGCATTTTTGGGACAATGTCAGCAGGGTCAAACAAAGCAGAGAGATGCAACTGTGAGGCATCTGCAGTGAGATCATCTTCGACTTTAAATGGTGAATCTTGATGATCAGGAATCTTGGAAGTGTTTGCTATTTGTGTGTCATTTGCTAAGTGTGCCAAAACCTCCTCTGTGTGATTATCTTCAGAGGTAAAAGGTTTCAAATTGCTCGCTTTCACATAGTCGTTAGGGAATATTGGGGCGTGTGGATGAGGTAGTGACTGGCTTGCTATGAGGAGTTGCTGGGTTGAAACCGTCAACTGGCTAATGGTATGCGTGGTAGACATTTGGAAGGACTGCAAATGGTTGTTCATGGGGGTATGGGTTGCTATGGGTGGATGGGATACAGAAGTTGGCCAACTTAAGCCAAAAGCAACCTCATGCATGCTTGCAGAAGTTGCCACTGAGCTAGAGTGTGGAGGATCGAGAGAAGGTGTAATGGCGAAAGGAAGAGGAAGGTTGGAGGAAGTCATAAAAGGAGGGATTTCTGGATGCATGGGGAAAGGAAAACGAGGTGTGAGTGTTGCTACAAGAGCAAACGAAGGCATGATGGAGGGTAAAAGGAGAGAAGAAGAAAGAGAAGCAGAGAGAGATGATGGCTGCTGCAGCCATCCAACTCCAACATACCCCTCTGCATCGTTAACATCCCGCCCTAGCCCCTGACTCATGCTCAATTTCTCACTTGCATCCAAAAACAGATGTTGGGAGTTTGTTTGTGTCGGGTCCAAAGCTCGATCTGGGGGTTTGGGGCCAAGCTGGCTGCTGTGGAGGGCCATCACTTGGGTTGTTGCCATGACAGATGGATTTGGTAAATGTGAAGTATGACGATTAAATGCATTATCATAATTAAAAAGACCCTGGAAGCCTCTGGAGTAGTTGCTGCTTGTGTCAAAATCATTATCTGCGGGTAAATGAAAGGTTGTTTGCTGCTGCCTCGATGAATCTCTGTTAAAAGTTAGGCTAGAACTATGCCTGTCTCGTGAAAATGATAGAGATGTCTGGACGAGAGGGTTTGCCACCATAGGGTCAGAGGAGGATAAGGTGGAAGACACTGAAGCTATCTCCCCTTTCTCCTCTTTGGCAAGGCTCGCAACTCGCTGTAAGTAATCAAAAAGATGGGAAGAAGGACCTTGACTCGACAGCAAGAGATCTGGAATGGAAGAATTAGAGGACAAAGGGGGCTGTAAATGTTGGGTTTCATTTTCATAAGCTTGAAGTGCAGCTAGAGTGCCTTTGGAGGCCCAAATATCAGCCAGAATGGAAGACTCAATTTCAGACTTATCTAGCAGGCTATCAAAGTTACCCAAATCTTCTTGATTGGGATGAACCAGGAACTGAGCAACTGACTGACTGGCTTCTTGAAAAGAAGGCCACAAAACGGCGGTTGAATCCAGACTGAGGTCAAGAAGCTCAGCCTGGGAGCGATCTGTCTCTGCTTGAGGTGGGGTCAATAATGTAGAGGAAGATGGCTCAATTTCACTGAACGAAGTGTCTAAAAATGTCCCATCAGAGGGGGAAAACTGATCTGATTGGATGTCACGGGTTTGACCACTTTCAGAATTTGTTAATTTATCTTTTATGGATTCCAAATCCTCTCCTTGTGCATCATTAACATCTGGTAACCTAGGTTCAGTCGGGGCCCCAGAAAACAGAGCAGGTGACAGCCAGGATGCAGTGTCAGATCTCATCACCTCAAAGTCCCCTTGAAGGTTTAGTGGAGACAGAGATGACAGTAAAAAAGGCTGAAAGTCCCTGCTAACTCTGTCCGACTCAGATGCAGAAATCCCCGTGGTTTCTGAAAGCCTTGGCTTGGCCTGCTGGGATGAGGATGGCAGGATGAGAAGGGGTTGTATAGAAAAAGAAGAAAACGGAAGGGTGGAGGTCTCAAGGGGAGAAGAAGATATAGTTTGGCTAAAAGGAGAAGCTGATGATGAAGAGGGAAGGGAAGGAAAAAGAGGAATGAGAGGAAGGAGGGTAGGAGAGGAAGAGGGACGGAAATCAGGAGGAGGTCCAAAGAGGTTTGTAGAAAGTGAGGAAGAGTACATCTTGCTCAAGTCTTCCTTCTGAGATGAGGAAGAGTGAGAGATCTCTTTAGGGGAAATCTCCTCTGCGAGGAAAGCCGTGGAGCTTAGCTGTACCACGGGCAAAGAAGGTGTTGGCTGCACAAAGAGAAGGGATGAAAGGGAGGGAGCGAGCAGGGATGATGTTGGCCGGGAGGTGGATGTTTCCATTTTTGGAGGGCCGGACTGTGTGTGGGAAATTTCCACTTGCTTTTGTCCGCTTGAACTCGTAATATTTGGAGGCCTGTGGTGAGTTTGATCTGCTGTCAGAGTCTGGGAAACAGAAATATGAGACTTTCTGAGGGATGTAGATGTTTCTGGCGTTGATATATCTTCGGAGAGTGTTAGAGAAAGGTTGCTGGCTTTTGCATCACCCGTTAAGATGTCTGAATTATTGCGTGATTGTAACTGGTCCGCCTTTTTATTTTCTCCTTCAGTGGCAGATAAAAAGGGGGTAATGGACGTCAAAGCATCCTGAACGTTAGATCCGTTTATCGAGGGTCTGTCTTTTGGGTCGCTTTCAGTAAAGCTTGGTTTTATGGTGGTGGGTTCATCCAAGGAGTAGGTGGCGTCAAACTCGTACAGGCTAAAAGAACCACTCGCCTCGGTTAATTCAAACAAGAATGGCTCATACCCTGATGAGTACTCGACCACTGGCTCAAAAGGATCAGTCAAGTTACCTGTTGATTGGTTTGTTCCACCTTGAAGATTCAGCAGCCACTGTGGTCCTGCAGGTTTGTTCTTCCTGTTGCTTAATGCAGATGATTGGGACAACATAGATGACAAAGATGATGATGCTTCATCTTTATGTTGCCACAGAGATGAGTTCTGCAACAGAAGTAAGACGCCTTGTTCAAGATGGACTGTTGAGGTTTGAGTAGTTGTAGGGGGGTCCTTTACGGAGACCAGTTGATGCAAAAAGCTTGGCATCGATGTAGGCTGTGCTGCCTTTTCAGACGAGTTTGTAGCATTCCTCAAATCCAGCAGACTTGTGAATATGCCTGCCTGTGTTGTGGATACTGATCTGTCCTTTGGCTGGAGCTCAGTTGTCTGTGCAGTCGGCTTTGTGACGTAGACCACCGATCTGGGTGCTGCACTGGTTGCAGATGGACGCCTCACAGCAGTCGGCCTCTTCCTTCCCTTCCTGATCAGAGGAGTAGAGATGTATCCGAGGGAGGTCTTGCTGCTGCGATGGCGTCGAGGCCTGTGAAAGGACACTGGAGGTCTGGGGTTGGAGGGCTCAGGCACAGATAGAGCACCTGGGGCTGGAGCTGGGTGTCTTGGCCTGGATGCTGGATCCCAGAGTTTCGGGGACTTGATTGGGGAACTGGAGTGGCTGGATGTAAGAGACCTACGATGTCTGTGTCTCCTATTTAGAGCAGTTTGATGAGCAGTGGTTTGGGAGTCAGGGATTTCCAACTTTTGCGGAGTAACTACGGCAGCAGGTGCAGCACTGGCAGAGGCTCTGGCTGGAGATTTCTTAGCAGGCGTCTTTGCTGTCATCAAACCAGATGTTATTTGAGTGAAAAAAGAAGGTTATAGATAATAAGTCAGGACATTCAGCAAAAGAATTCAGAAAGAGGTCTTGTATAAAATCGTAAATCAAAAACCTGCAGACCCTCACTTTATATCAGCAGCCCAAATTATTTCATTTCTTACTAATCAGAGAGGGACATAATTATTGGAAAATAAAACTCAGTAAACAACATGCAGGAGAAAACTAAAAGGACTGAAATAAGATAAAACAACAGGTAATACATAATAATGTAATACACCATCTCCCAAGGGGGTGCAACTTCTCTGGGCAGGGGCGTAGCCAAAGTGGGCCATGGGCCCCTGGAATTTTGATTGGCCACCCTATGGGCCAATCCAGATACTACACTGTGATTGGCTACTTGCCATGTAAGAGGTGGGGTAAATGTGAAAATCATTATGGCAAGCATGATAAGTGTTGGCTTTTTTTGGTTGATGTTGTTCAATGTTGAAAATTTTAATGTGTCAAAACTTGAAATTGTGACTCAGGACTTAAATCTTCTGAGGAGTTTCCACTTAGTGTTAGCTGGTAAAAAAAATACATATTTACATATACATATATTTTTAATCAATAAATTTGTTTTTTGCTCCTTCATTTCAGATTCAAACAGAAAAAAATCTATTTTTTTCTCTTGACTTAACACCCTAACACTTTCAGTGTTGACGCAGATGAGCCCACCTACGTCCAAACTACATGATGTACCTTTGGTTATAAATTTCCAGCCTGCACTCTTTTCTTGTGACATTTACGTTTTTTTTTTTTTTTTTTGAGAGGGAAATAAATGATAAAAATGGAAATTGAGCTTTGTTAGGAAAATCTGGGATGGCTGTCTTGCCATATTTCCCAGCCCTATAATGATAACATCAATAATTATTTATGACTGGATAAAACAAGGGCAAATACATGCTATTGATTTCTGTGTTTGCATGGTAATACTTTATAAAGGAATGAGTATCTTCATGATGGGATGGATTTTGAAAAATCTTTACTACTTCCTTTCATTAATTTCGTGGATGGTAGGGGGATGGCAGGGCACAAAAATCAATTTATTTGAAGGAGGGGGGGCACAGCAGAAAGTAATTGAGAACCACTGCCATATCCAGTGAAATGACAGAGCGAGGGTTATTGATCAAAAGAGTCCTAATAACCCTGAAACAAAATGTTCCAGCATCAACTGAATCATAATCAGAGAGTGAACCCAATAAAGCACTAGTAAGAAAGAGAGAATCAAGATTGACTGTGTTTTGATTCATGTTAATAAAATAGTGAAAAACAGCAGGAAAAATCAAATTCCCTTGTTAAGAAAACCTTTGAGGTGAGACTCCAGTGATGCTTCTATATATTCCAGCTTAAGAAGATCATCTTAGAATCAAGACTGTGGACACGTTTGCTAAAGAATAAAAACAATATTGGACAGGAAAGATGGCAGAGCACCAACCTTAATGACAGAACTACTGATTCAAAGGTGTTTCTTACCCCCAGTGGAAGCAGCAGCTACAGCTATGTTAGTGTTGGGATGGTTAGTAGGTGCTAGCAGCAGCAGGGGAGTTGTTCCTGGAACTGTGCGAGGGCAATAAAAGGCAGAACTGGGTGTTGTTCTTAATGGCAAAAGGTCTAAAGGAGGATATTATGCAGAAACCAGAAAAAATTAAAACCCTTTTAATCAAATCTTGAATGACAGAAAACCAACTAAGCTGAATATTTCTTAAATTGAGGAAGATAATAATAAAATGTACTTTATAAAAGCCTTCCTACAAACTGAAATCTTAAAGCCTATATTTAAATAACACATTAGTGTAGACCAGTGGTCCCAACCTTTTGCTTTAGACCCTCCCACTGTTCTTTCATTAAAAAAGCTGAGCCCCTGTTGTCCCAGCATCGTCAAAAACAGTCACATGCAAACATATTTAATTATTTGACTATTTCCTTTCATATCATGTAGATTAAGGCCGCTTTTAAAGAGATGTCAAAAATTAACACTCCTTTATAGGAAAAACACGCTTTTTAAGGGTGTGTCTGTTTGGTCATGTTTCAGTTATCTTACTTTAGCTCTTCCTTTGGCTGTAATTTTGATGAATGTTTTTTTAAACTCTTTCTCCTCAGGGAACATCTATTCAGGGACAACAGATGGAAATCAGCCCAGGGTTTTTATCTGTCTTTGTTGGGAAAAGTACCGAAGCTATGGAAGCAAGCACCTCTTAATGTGCCCTTGCAAGCTCAAATCCACTTTGATGCATGATGAGGTCGGGCATAGAAGTACAACAACCAGCCGCAGTGATGTCTTTATTAGATTTGAAAAAATCTGTTACGGTAAAACTGTCCAGTCCTTTTGTAAACAACAAACAGTGAGCATCATGCACATCTTTTTGGGTCTAGGTTGGGCAAAAACAAATACAAAAAATACAAACATATATCTATATACAACTTTTAAAACAATTTTTAAAATAGCAGCCAATTTGCATTTAAGAATGGCTCACAACGAACGGCTCACTCACAACTGCTAATTGGTTTTTATTGTTCACTTAAAAGCCACGTTCAAAAGACTCAATCGTTCGTGGATGTCACATCTCTAATGCAAACCACCGCAGAAGTAGGTCAACAAAACAAAACCTCGGTTCAGGAGCAGAAGAAGATACAGCGATACGATGATAGTAGAAGATAACGTAACATTAAAAAAAAAAAAAAAAAAGAGTCACATCAAGCACACAGAACCGTTTAGAGTTGCTGAAGATCTGCTGACTGTAGGCAGAGGCAGGCTAACACCACCCATTGACTTCCAGTGTTTTAAGCTACAGGTAAGCTAGTTAGTGGTGGGTGAGCTTTGCCTGTCTCTTTCTTGTTACTGCAAGCACAGTCGAAAGAATGAATGGTGATTATCTGCTTGTCATGGACTTGAGAGTGAGGCAAGAAATGAAAAGAAAAAAAAAAGTTGGTATACCCCTTTAACAATCACAAATATTGTTATTATTTATGCAGTTTTTGATAAACATTACTTTGTTTAAAGATACAGAGACCCCACCTCTGATAACCTTAAAGCAGTTTATGATATCAAGCTAAACATCTCTGGTCTGCGGCTTTGCTCTGGTGTTGTTGCTCTTACCATGGGCTGTAGGGTTAGTAGCTGGGAGGTTAGTGGTAGCAGGTGAAACAGATGATGTGCTGCTGGTTGCCTGTTGGGCTACAGGAGAGTAAACAGTCACATTAATCAGTCAGCTCACTGTACACATGCTGGAGGTGTCATATGCATCAACCTCTGCACAGGATATAGCAATAATGGGAATGTTCATATGGTTAGCTACCTTACCATGGGTTGTACTGGTGGCTGAAGCGATGTTAGTGGCAGCAGATGAAGGGGGAGCAGCACTGGTGGTGATGGTGATGGTAGTGGAAGCCATAACTGATCAGCACAATAAGTCAGCATGTCATCAACATAAAGCATTCAACAAACCGCTGTAATGGCACAAGCTTTGGTTTCAGAACCAACGTCAATGGACTTTACTGATTTAGTCTGACATTTGGTTCTCAAACTGGGATTTCCCAAAAGCATCTCTGGTCAGTTTTCCTTTTAACAGTTGCGCCTTTTCTTATTTGAGTCTAGAGATGCTTCTGACAAACCTTGGAGCAGCAGAGCAGAAGAAGCCTTACCAGCGGAGGAGGAGGAGGAGGAGGGGCTGGCTGTGCTGCTGCTGATGGGAGCAGAGGTACTCATGGTTGGGGTTAGTGACA
This sequence comes from Cetoscarus ocellatus, assembly GCA_037902135.1. Taxonomy (NCBI): domain Eukaryota; kingdom Metazoa; phylum Chordata; class Actinopteri; order Labriformes; family Labridae; genus Cetoscarus; species Cetoscarus ocellatus. The sequence continues at coordinate 311,490 of JBAMNC010001591.1, read as the reverse complement.
TGCTAGTGGTAGGGATGACGGATGGAGATGGAGTGATGGGAGTGAGAACTGGAGATGACAAATTGAAGGATACAACAGAGCAAAAGGGACCAAACATGGAAAATATAATCATTAGAATGCTGCTCAGTGATTATCAGGAGTCCAAGCAGTTTAAAAAAACAACAACCTTACACTCACTGGCCAATTTGTTAGGTACACCAATTCACTCGTACATAAACACTCAAATAACGTTGTCAGGCGGCAGTAGCTTTGTCCGTAAAGGATCTGGAGGGTGGTTAGTTTAAGTCCCTATCATGTCTGGAAGTTGGTCTGATAGCTGGAGAGACACCAGCTGACTTCCTGGGCACTGCAGAAGTACCTTTTAGAAAGGTAACAAACCCCAAAAAGACTTGGGAAGTGCCTCTTCAGGAGCAGGCAGCAGTGTTACTTTTGTTGACTAATTATTTTCAGCAAAGTTTTCGTCAACAACCTTTTTTCCCCTGACGAAAACAAGACAGACATTTTCATCAACAAATAAAAACTAGACGAAAATGTTTGACAGAGACTTAATCCAATCAGACCTAATTTGGTCATGTAGAAAGTAGGGACAAGTTAGGAATATATCCAATCACAGCTATTTATGGAAAGGTTGGATGAGTTAAGAGGGACATCCAATCACAGCTGCCTTAGCTTGGTGGTGGTGGGATAAGTTGTGGAGCGATCCAATCAGAGCTCCTCTCTTTATGAATTGATATATTCATGTAGAGCAGGTTCACTGTTTGTTGTCAGTTCTGGTATTGTAACTGAGATGCTCTGCCAGGTAGCCTAAATAAAGGTGACTGCATTTCACACAAAAGTTCAATTTGTTTCTGTTCATTTATACATTCAGACTTTACTAGCATTCAACAAAGGGTTATTAGATGTTTGATCTTATAAAACATGACTTCAGAAATTCAAGGAAACATAAAAAAATGCCTTACCCTTTACACTTCATATTTTACTCGACTAAATTTAAAGCAGATTTCATCAACTAAAACTAGACTAAAATTAAAACAGTTTAGATGACTAAATTCTGACTAAAACTAAAAGATATTTTAGGCAAACTACTATAACTAAAAATAAATTAAAAAGTGGTGTAAAAACAACACTGGCAGGTAGCCATCAGTGCATGAGTACTAAAACTGTAATTTTTCAACAAAACTCATGCAGGTTGGAGCACTTCCCCGCTGCAACATTTAGGTGAAAAGCTGACAAATGGGCTCTAAGGTTTGCCATTGATGAGGAGTAGGCCACCTGCTTTACACACCCTGGCCTATGTTTTTCATTTTGCCATCAGTGGTGTGGTGGCCAAAGAGCTTCCACGGAGCAGCTTTGCCTGTCCTCTATTATCTCGAGGTGTACTTCCTCATTTTCGAGGTCAAGAGAGCAATGGTTGATTTTTGCTGGGGGCACCCTCTGTTGAATCAGGATATTCACTGCTCCAGGTGCCTGAAATGTGCTGCTAAACTATATATTTTAATTTCTACTGTATATTTACATTTTGGCTACGGATTTTTATTCCCATGCTCATGTCTCAACAAGAGTATAAAATTGAAATTTCCCCATTAGGGATCAATAAAACATGATGTCTTTCTTTCTTTTCTGTCACAACTAAGTTATGCAGACGACTATTTCTGCTTAAAATTTTAGATGGTAGGGTCAGATTTTTGGCATAAACAACATGAAAGGATGTGATGGTGGCCTCCACATTCATCAGATCTCAATCATATAGAGCACCTTCAGGATGTGGTGGAACGGATTTACATCATGGATGTGCAGCTGACAAATCTGCAACAACTGTGTGATGCTATCATGGAGATATGGACCAACATCTCTGAGGAACGTTTCAACATTTTGTTGAATTTACGCCATGAAGAATAAAGGAGCTCCAAACTGGTACTAGCAAGGTGTGCCTAATAAAGTGGCCAATGACTGTATTTACCTATCTCTAAAGGTAATTTGTGGAAAGAAAAGGACTCGCTCAACGTCATTTGAACTACATATTTTGTAGTTTTCTTCTGCAGAAGGGACAAAAGCTGATTAAATAATTTCATGGATACATTTGGCCCTCAAGCAAGACAGATTTTAATTTGCTGGTAGATTTTATTGATGTGGTCTCAGTCCTCCTGAGTGGAACATGTTCATCCTGACTTATTCATAAGAGCAGAATTACGTCGAATGCTCTGAATGAAAAACTGAACAAATCAGTTACAGATCCTTTACTCCTCTGAAGTGCAAGGAAAGAAAAACAGCTCAAGCAAATGTTCCGTGAGTCCTTGAAGGATCAAACATGGTCCACATCAGGGGATTTTTATAACCCAAAGACCATCGAGGGTCATTGTTTCTAGGTACCAGACTGTGAATGACTTCCTAAAGAAAAGTCTGCCGTAGTTTCAGATTAAAAAAAGGAGGAGGAGAAGGGAGTCAGAGAGTGGCATGAACAGGAATGAGGGCGAGGATGAGGGTTGCTTACCGTTGATGTTCGCATTAGTAGCATGGATGGTGTTAGTGGAGTCAGTGGATGAAGTGGCGGGAGAGGAAGCTGGCGTAGGGACAAAGGGGGTTTGGGATGAAGGGGAGGGAGAGAAAAGATGCAGAGGATGATGAATGTTTGTGAAGCTGCATTGATTTCTATTCGCTTTATTAAAAACGAGGATGACGAGACTCTGGACTCACATCAAACCTGTGACATTTGCATTTGCAGGTAAACCAGATCAACAACAAATGGAAAGAACATTTTTCTTATGATTTGACTTGAACAAGCTGGATGCGTGTTGGCTGCATTTACCTGCTGTCACAGCCAGTAGCAGACTGAAGAAATAACAAGCCAAAGTCGTAAAAATTTAAGGACATTGGTGTGCAGGATAATGTGAAATCCATTTTAAAAGTGGGCCAACACATTCTTGTGCAAAGACCTTTACAGAAAGCATGCCCTTAGTGTGTTATCAGTGTTTTAGATGTTTTATGTAGACCAGATTTTGATCTTAAAGCTGACAGAGCCTCATGCTCCATCTAAGACCCTCTTGCAACCCCTAGGCCCGAGCCCCAGGTTATGAACCAAGATCCTGGGCTATTATTATCATTACTGTTGGGCCCACCTTAATTATCATTGTCATCATCATTTTTTTTAATTTCATTATTGTATTTTACTTACTTTATTTATTTTCCCTTCATAAGGAAGTTGATTAGCTCAAAGATTCTGCATGTTGCAGCCTACTTTCTTATGTTTTTACTTAATTTTTAATGCTCTGATCTATTTTAATGTCTTTTCGATATTCCTACTGCTATACTAAATAAAAGACCAACTGAAACAATCGAATTTCCCCTTGGGCGTTAATAAAGTATTTCTTATTCTGATTTTCCTCGATAGAACGGGGATTTTGCGTGTAAAAGTGTGAAGCTGTGTTACATGTCTGCACACATTCAGGGCACTGACAAAACTATTCATATTTAATTTTAACAAGATTTCCTCAGGGAAAAAAGCCATTTAACCCATTCAAGTCCAGCCTGATGTCTCTCTTCCCGCACTCTCTCGCCCCTTTTCCCACTTCCATCAAATGTCTCTAAAGGTCCAAACAGTTACTCAATATAGAGGTATTCAAAGTGCACAAACCTCCACCAAGGCACTTCTCACATTCTTAGCCCAGTTATCTTTGAAAATGTAAAACTGCCCGATCTTGCAATGCCAAGAAACTGTAAAAAAAAAAAAAAAAGTCCTGGCTCTGCATCCAGATCACCTCCAAAATCTAATAACTTTTTCCTTGTGCCCCGACCAACATTGAAAATGTTGAAAATGTCAGTTAATTTAGTTTTAGTTTTTGTCCATGTGCACTTGTTTTTATTAGTTCATGTCTAGTTTTCATCACGGGGACAAAGGTTGTTGACGAAAACCATGATGAAAATAATTAGTCAACAAAATGAACACTGGCGCCAATAATATATCCTCAATTCCCATTTCTAGTCAGACAGTGGAGAGGAGCCTTCTTGGTTTGATGTGACATTAACCGCGTTACAGTAGGCAATAGAAAGACCTGACATCCGTTCCCCACGTGTAGATGAATATTCCTCCAAATTCAGTCAGAGCATCTTCCTCCTGATTAAAGGCTCCTGAATATCTCCACTGTGATGAGGGCTTTGTTTGCTGAAGCACACCTTTACTCAGCTGGGATTCATTTGTTCAGGTGAACCCGAGGCTAAGGTAAGTACGTCAGACCAGGACCTCACAGCTCCAGGGATGCTGCCTTCACTTGACCCTCCACGCGGGACGTGACTCAACGTTCGACCCTCTGTTGTTCTCTCATGGCCTGTTTGACCTGCTGGATTGCTGCAGTCATTTAGATTCTGGAGCATAAACTAATTGGCTCGACTCTTTTCCTCTCGCAGCACAACCCCGGAAAAACTGACCTTCAGAAAAATGTCCCTCTGTGGCCACCGTAGAACAGGAGAGTGTGAGAACTGATATTTAAGGAGTCGGGGAGGTCACGGCGGCGGCTGGTCCCCTGCTACTGTCCTGACCAATGGCAACCACGAAGCCCGAATGGAGAAACCTCCTGGAGAGATGGTGATTGGCTGGAGTCTGATCTCCTTTATGGTGTGAGTTTTTTCACTGATGGATGTCTTCATGCAGCTGCTCAACACTCTGGAGGATTTCTTACAAAACACGCTGATGTTCCTGCACGTATGTTCCTCTCATAGGGCTGGGAAACATACTGAGATATCAGCACATCTCTATACACATTCTCACAGAGGAAGGTCAGACGATTTTTCAGCATGGCTGATGTTGGTTAAAAAAAGATGATGCCAACCCAAATGCTCTACAAAACCTTCACTGTAAGACCTGGTCAAAGTAAAATGTCAACAAAGTAAATCATCTTAACTGCTTTTTGTTGTGCATTTTAAGGCACATTTATATCATTTGCAAAAAAAATATGATATTTGTGCCCATTTCATATTACAGCAATGATTCAGAAGTCCTAAAAAACAAATATGAGGCAGTTTTTTCTGGGTTAATTACGGAAATTTCAGAAAACACTGCAGACTGTTAAATTTTTATCAACTAGTGCACGGGTAGACTTCACTAGTGAAGCAAAAAGTGTCACTAGTACTATTAGTAGATCGAAAAATGTTCATAAGTACTACTAGTAGACTGCTTTTGGTCTCCTAATACCACAAGTAGATTTAATAGTGTTCACTAGTACAACTGGTAAGTCTTATATGCTAATAAGGGGGCGGGGAAAAGCAAATTTTGGCTTCCCATTGGCATTTTAAATTATTACAACCAATCAGGGTGCTGGATTTGGTTATATGCCCCTCCTACTTCACTTACATTAGGTCTACTAGTACTACTAGTGAATCTTTTTGCTTTACTAGTACTACTAGTCGACTAAAAACAGTCTACTAGTACTACTAATGAGATGTTTTGAGTTTACTAGTAGTACTGGCAAACAAACATTTTGTTTTAATAGTAAAGGTTTTCGGCGTATTAGTGCTTGAGTAGATCTCTTACTAGTGGACAATTTTGTGTCATTACCTCCACCAAGGAGGTTATGTTTTTGCCGGCGTTGGTTAGTCTGTCTGTCTCTCTGTCTGTCTGTCTATTTGTGTTCAAGATAACTTGAAAAGTTACGGACAGATTTGGATGAAATTTTAAGGAAATGTGTGGAATGGGATAAGGCAGAAATGAGTAGGTTTTGGGACTGATCAGGATCACCATCCAGATACAGGATTTTTTTAAAGGATTCTGTAACATTGCCAGATAGGACCATTTACACCAAAGTGGACTGAAGCTGCTTAGGAGGTCTGCGCTCTCTGAGTGATTTTCTAGTTAGTAGAAGTAGAAGACTTAAAAAATGTTACTAGTAAAAACTCTCTTCTCTAGTTGGACGTGTCTGACTCTTCTTTCTGAGCATTTCTATGATAAATGCTAAGGGCTCTGTGGCCTCCAGGAGGTATCACAAAACAGGGAAAAAATTCACCTTTATATTATATATTATATTATATATTATATATATTATATTAATTATATTAAAATTAGTTATTACCAATAAATCTTAAAATGGAAAAGCTTGCATTGATTTAAATACAAAGCATACCTTATTAATATTACTAATCATAATATCAAATAAGTCAGACTTTTTAGTAATAATTTTGTAATTTGTTAAGCATGTAAATTGGGTGACATGTTAGCTTATAAATTAAAGACAAAGGTAAAAACAATGCTATGTGATTTCTTCTGTAAGCACATGTAAATCGCTGATGGAGGGGGCCGCCATATAAAATCTTGCCTATGGCGCCACATTGGGTAGGCCCGGCTCTGTCTGGATGCCTCAGTGAAAAAAAGCCCTTTAATCAGAGGATTAACAGATCTCCAACAGTGTTCTGTGAGTGTTCTCTGAGTTTAGAGGCACGATAAAAGGAGAGGGATTAAGTAATCCATCTGAAATTCTGACCAAACAACTAAACCTGCCAAGTAAATAAAGTGAAAGAGAGCTGACACTCTGATTGGTTTGGTCTTTGTTACACCCTCTGCCTGGCTTCGCGCAGAGAACATGCCTGGTTTACGTAGACAAATATAGACCGACATGCCCCAAACCGCTTCAGACAACTCGCTTCATGCCATCACAATAGGGCCCTCGGACTGTTTGGTCAGGCTACAATCATGCTAACATACCAGTTTAATCCACTCTCCAAATATTACCCAGCCCTATCCTCTTGGAGTCATTTTCAGAAAACATCATTAACAGACGCAGCAGTGTGGACCCCTCTCTCATCTGTCTGTGAGGTTTACATACCTTTAAACTCTCCTCTGCAGACCCTTGAGCTGGTCTAACATCTGTTTCCCTGCTATAACTTCTCTTTTCAACAAGCTAAATAGGGATTTTTGTCCTTGTATGACTTTTCTTCTATTTTCTTCTCAAGCTTCCTCATGCAGCCCAAATTCATGAATCAAAAAGAGCTGACACAAAATCTGAGACTCCAGCTCTGAGAAGGAAGATTCTGCACAAAAGAAACTCAAAACAATCCCTCTCTCCGTCAGCATTTTGAGCCACGTTGTAACAGCAATAAAAAAATCCAAATAAATACCTTTAACATGATTGTGAACTCCCCTGCAGAGATTTAATAGCACTAGTTGGAGCCTCGCCGTGCACCGTGCAAGTTTCTAACCCCTAAGCTGCCATTCTCTCAGCAGTTTTCTTTAAATACCATAAACTCTTCTCAGAACTTGAATGGGAAAGACAGCAGGTCAGATTACTCCAGTGAGAAAAACATTCAGAGACAATGAGAATATCTGCTGCTGTCCATCACAACACAACACAAACTGCCCACCTGTAAATCACTGCTGCTCCACCTGTCCCTACAAGGTGCTGCAGCGGGCTAATAACAGCATCTTTAAGGTAAAGTACTGTGCTGGAAAACACAGTGTTAAAACAGCTAATGAAAACTGCACTGGAACTTCTGATTTGGGATGCATGATATATTAATTTTGTCGATATCCAATATATTTTTCCAAGTTCATTTCAGTCAATAACAATGCAGATACATCCCATGGCAATATCATGGATGACATAACATAGCCTATTTATTAGGTACACCCATTCAACTGCTTATTAATGCAAATTAGCCAATCAAAATGCAGCAACTCAACGCATTCAGGCATGTAGACATGATCAAGACGACCTGTTGAAGTTCAAACTGAGCATCAGAATGAAGAAGAAGGTGATTTAAGTGACTTTGAACGTGGAATAGTTGTTGCTCTGTCAGAAACTGCTGATCTTCTTTGACTTTCATGCACAAACATCTCTAGGGTTTACAGAGAATGGTCCAAAAAAGAGAGAATATTTCCCAGTGGGTGAAAATGGTGAAGAACTCACTGGGTGCCACTCCTGTCAGCAAGGACAGGAAACTGAGGTTCACCAAAATTGGACTACTGAATTGTAAAAATGTCTCCTGGATTTCTGCTCCACATTCAGATGGTGGGCTCAGAAATTGGTGTGACCATCATAAAGCATGGATTCATCCTGACTTTCACCGATGCTTCAGGCTGCTGCTGTTGTGATGGTGTGGGGGAGCCTTTCTTGGCAACACCTGAGCATGGTTCGAACCCCACAGCCCACCTGATTATTGCTGTTGACCATGTCCATCCCTTTATGACCACAGTAGACCATCAACTGATGGAGACTTCCAGCAGGTCCATGTCTCAGATCATCTCAGACTGGTTTCTTCAACATGACGATGAGTTCACTGTACTCCAGTGGCCTCCACAGTCACCAGATCTCAATCCAAAAAGCACCTTTGGGATGGTGGTGGAGCAGGAGATTCTCATCATGGATGTTCAACTGAAAAATCTGCAGCAGCTCTGTGATGCTATCATGGAAATATGGACCAACATCTCTGAGAAATGTTTCAGCCCTTGGTTAAATTAAGGAGCTCTGAAGGCTAAAGGAGGCTCAACCTGAGACTAGCAAGGTGTACCTAATAAAGTGGCTCCATCAAAATAAAAAAAAGGTACATGACAGGAGACACAAAGCAGTGGTTCTCTGAACCCAAAACTTAATCCAGCAGACATAAGGATTAATCTTTGAAAGGAAACAGTTTTTAGGAAAGACTTTCATGCTTGAGAAATATCTGACAGTACACTGCGTGGATGACAAATGGATTGTATGAACTAAAACAGCCTTGAAAAAGAGTTTCAGATCCACAATTCCCCGTCTGTATCAACACTCAGATCAAAAGTCGTCTTTGTTAAGAGGGCTGTTCGACCAGAAGAAGTGAAATGTTGTGGTTTCAGCACCAAACGAGCTCAGATCAACTCAGTGCTGCATCAGCTCTGCGTCGACAGGAAGAGAAAGTCAGAGGACAGCTGCTGAGGCAGGGTGTGTTAGTTTGTCCTACCTGGGCAGCCCAGTCCAGGGGAGTCACAGCTGGTGGTGAGGGGGGTGTTGCTGGGCGGGGAGACACCTTTGGGAGGGGGGGGGGATTAAAAACAGAAACAGGTTAATCAGTTAAACAGCAGTTATAGGGACGGGTAAGTAGGAGGGTTCACACTGAAAAAACTCAGATCTAAGTCAGAGTATTTGTCCAATTTCAAGACAAAAAAATCTCAGTACACTGATTCAAATCCACAGTTTCCTAACATGTCTGGATTAAGATCTTATCTGAACATATAAGAACTAAAAATAAGGCCGGAGTTGTTTGTAAAAATAAATAAGATAATCTGCCAATAAAACAAGGCGAATTTCACTTGAGCAGATATTAAACCTTAATTTAAGACCCTCACTGAGTCAAACTTTCCTTGTTTCATTGGCAGATATTTTCTCTTCATTATGAGCAATTCAGTACCTTCTTTTTGCCTTTTATTCCTTAAAGTAAGACATTTATCTCAAGTGGTTAAGTGAATGTGGATTAGAATAAGTGCTTTGGATATTTTTGACTTAAAAATAGACAAACACGCTTGCCTAGATCTGAGTTTTTGCAGTGCATGGATTTATTTTAACAGACACAAAATACTGATTGTGTAAAATTTAGGAGGAATATAAATGGAAAAAATGGAGCAGAAACAAACTTGTGCTCATGAGGGATGTTTGAACTCATATAAAAGTTTCATAAAGTTGTGAGAAAACTTTGTGAGCTCACAAGTACATCTTTCATTCAGTTGTTTAATTGGACAGGATAGGGCAAATTAATGAATGCTGAGGGAGTTCACACAGGACAGCTGTAAATATGTCAAATTTAGCACAATGCTAATTTCATGTGTAGTCCCAAACATAAACAAAACCCACAATAAAACAAAGTTACAAATATATAAAAAAAATGCCAGACAAATATTCAGAAGAAGGGCTTGGCTTTTACATGTTTGAAAGTTTTATGTGTTTTGAGGAAAGTTTTACTTAAAAGTTTTACCTGTTTTACTAAAAATAGCATTAAATATGTTCATGACACTCTTAGTAAAATTTAGGAGCTTCGCTGAAAAGAACATTACACAAGTTAAAGTCTGACTGAAGTGAAAATTTTTCAAGTTTAAGAAAGTTTAATTAAAAGAAAGTTTCACATGTTCACAAGTTCATGTGAAAGTCTCGTTATGTATTTTCAGAAGAGTTTTACATGTTTTGAGGAAAGGAAAAAAATGAAAAACAGAAAATCCAAATATTAATTAAAAGGTTAAACAGAAAAGAACACTTTTTGTAAATGTTTATAAAAAACTTCTATTCATTGAAAAAAAAAAAAAGATAAAGAAATTGTGAGTTAAAACTTTTACACATTCATGTGAAGGTTTTGTGTTTTCCTGAGTAGCGAGTATTACAAATATATACAAAATTTTACATTTTTAGGAGACAGTCAATGTTTACATGTTCATGTTTCAGTTTTAGATTTTATTTTTGTGATGGTGAAAGGTTTTTGAGCTGATGAGGAAGTTTTAGTTTTAGCCAGAAGAGGATGAAATGCATTAAATTAGAAAAAGATAAAATAATCTTGCGTGTTTAGGAAGCCAAAAACATTGAAAACACTCTCCAATTTCTATGATCAACTGGAGTGTTATACTCTGTGCCTCCTCTGGGACTTTGTCCAGTTGAGTAAAACAGAAAATTTAGTAACATGCTTTTTAAAAATAAGCTGAGTGTGTCAGTTTTAACATCCTGATGGGACATTTGGTAATAATCAGAGTCCATCCATTTGTTCACTGACCGTATCACTGATCAGTTTAAGGCTGCTGGGGTGATAAATATCGCTGCTAGAGAAATCTAATATCTCCTTAAATAGGGAGAAAGTTGATCGAGGTGCAGCAATCTCAGCTGCAGGATGTCTGCCTGATCACCCTCTGTTGCTGAATTCGATCTCCCTTCTGGACGATCTTACAGAATGCCTTGAACCAAGACAAGGCGAGCCAGAACTTCTTTTACTCTAGTTGCCATTGACAACCTTAATTCACTGGCCCGACCTGTTTTCTTGTGGATAAGATTGAATTTTAGATTGTAGTCTCTAACTATTTATTGATTATGCATTGACTCTCTTTTTATCTGCTTTATCTTGACTGTTTTTTCTCTACAGCACTTCAATGATTGAATGCACTTTATGGAGCTGTGTCTGATTCTTTAGCCTTTTGCTGTTCGTGGTTTACGTGCTTTTACTTTTCACTCTTCTCAGGATTTTCCTAATGCCTGTATGTCTTATGGTTTATCATGTAATTGTGTGCTGATGCCTGTTGCAAACCTAATTCCCAGGGGATGATAATAAAGTTGCAGTTGAAGTTGAAGTTAATGTTTATTTTGCATGCAGGCATCTTTCTCACACTTCAGTATTTTGCAGGAGCACGCAGATTTCCGATCAGTAACTCTCCGTGGGCTGTGGTGGGACTCAGATTGGCTTCTCATTGGGATCAAATTCCTGATGTTTTATTTCAGGGACAGCCAGTCTGACCGACTGCGCGCCTACATCGGCCAGAATCGAGCGCTCCTCCACTTCTCTGGCCATTTGAAATGTAATCGCGCTCCCGGCTCTCGGCCCACACATGCTGAATATTCACGGGCCTTCGGAGAGAGTGGGAGGGCGGGCAGGGTCGAGAAAGAGGAGACTTTGTTCAGACACACTCGCTCTGAAACAGGAATGTGTCTGAGAGAATGTCAGCGAATTATCGCAGTGATCAGAGAGTGAAAAAGCAGGAATTCAGTGATCGAGGACGGCATGTGGATCAAAGGAGGCGAGAACGGTCCAGGACTCAGCGCTGTCATGATCCACATTTCATCAGCTCCTGTCCGTTTCAATCTGAGCATCAGAATGGAGAAGAAAGGTGATTTAAGTGACATTGGAGGCGCAGATGTAACACATTAACCCGACACACCAGATGCACCTTGCAGAATATCCCACTAGTCCATCTGAGCAACAGCCCATAGAAAGTGTTTGGGAATGAGCAAGACCATTCAAAGGATAACCATCACATGATTGGATGATCGTTCTGTCAATCATATTCATTACGGGCTAATCAGATAGTGGGTTGCTCTTACTTCTGCAGTGTGAAGGACAGAGCGTGACCCACTCTTGCCAAAACATGTCCAGAGTAGAGCCAACATATTGTTACTGTTGAGAAATGCTCTCAGTGTAGTTAAGAGTTTCTCATTTAAAGGAACAGTCCAACATTTTCATTGTTTTTCGTGTCTTGCCTCACTCCCAAGTCCATGACAAGCAGATAGACACAATTTAAGACACTGTGCATCCTTTAACAAGGAAGAGACGGCCCAAGTTCTCCCACCGTTACTTAGCTTAGCTAAAACATTGGGAGTCAATGGTTAGTGTTAGCCTGCCTCTGCCTCTGCACACAGTCAGAAGAATGGTGTCTACCTGCTTGTCATGGACAAGGCAAGACACAAAAACAAAAAAAATGTTGCAGTGTTGCTTTAATAAAGAAATATGGTACAGATCTGATCAAACTGCCACCGAAGCTGTTAGCTCATTGGGCTGTGCACTTTGGGATGCTCACAGTCACTGTAGATTGGAGTTTTGCAAGATGGATCTGCCTGATTACAGACACTGAATCAAGCTGATCCAGCTGCACTGCATGGTTAGTAACAACCTGAACCCTCAACCCTCAACTTAGGGGAATTTTTGCCTAACATAGTTCAGTGTCGTTGCTCATTGTCCCATTGTTGCAAACAGAGAGAAATGCTGTTGTACCTGAGGGAAGTGAAGGGAAACAAAGGTCGACTCTTGCTGGTGTTTATCAGTGTTGGATCAAATGTTGGACATTTTTAAGCATGTGTAAAATTCGTTGACACACACGACCAACATCAGACATTAGCTTAGCCCGATGTGGCCTGGCATTTCCCTAAACGTCCGCAGAAATTGGCCGAAGCATCAGTTTGTTAATGCAGCTTAATCTCCATCAACTCTTCCTCCGCCTCCTCCTCACCACTCCTTTCTTATTTCCACTCCCGCCCACGTCGAGTTCGTCCTCCTATCTCCTTCATCCACCTGCAGCCTGCAGTGATTCAGTGAAATGAATGCTGATTTGTGCTGCTCTGTTGAGCTCTCTGACAGCACAGCGTGGAGCAGCGAGGAGGTGGATTAAGACGGCCGTCACTAATAAAGGCCTCAATTAAATTAATCACTGAGCAGCAGGTGGACGGATTCATTCACTCTGCATTTACTGTCGGATTGTGTGTATTATCTGCTGGAGGAAACACACGCTTTACCAACTTTACATGCCAGAAAATGCTCAAAATCTGGACATGAGCGTAGTAATGCCTCGGGATAAAATATGCAGCTCAAACCTTCAAATAATATAGATCATCTTTCTGTTCAAGCAAAGGCATAATAACTGCACCAGTGTGACTTTCCTAGTGTTTTTATCAACGTGTCACCACAGCAGATCAGCTCTAACTAACCCGACAGCATGTGCAGGATTATTCAGCCATTACTGGAACTGCTCATTATTCACAGTGAGGGGCTGCCATAGTTGGTCTGTGCTTAGTTTTATGAATGTGGTTCATAAAAATAATATCCTGAAACTTTTTATTAACCAAGTTCGGCAGTTTGGGCTGTTTGGCTTTCTAACAAATATGCACTTTATTAAACTTTTCTATTTCCTCCTCATAACACTCACAGCCTGTTTGGGAAAATGTTAAGTCCTCAGAGGGAGGAGACGGAGAGGGATTTAGGTCCTGTTTTAGGGAGATATAGAAGAAACTAGAGGTGTTACGAGAGCACAAACCTCCGCCAAGACACTTCAAATACAGGCGGGCAAGTCATTGTTAAAAATGTGGGAAACTGCCCTGTCTCACACTGATAAGAAATCCTTTAAAACATTCCTGGATCCACATTCAGATTTGGATCACCACCAAAACAAAATTACTTCTCCCTTGTGCCCTGACACACATTTTCTGAATGTTAACAAACCATTTAAAACATTCCTGGACCCACATCTGGATTCAGATCATCACCAAAATCTAATCACTGCTTCCTTGTACCATGACAAACAGTTCCTGAAAATTCCATCAGAATCGGTTCATCAGTTTTTGAGTTATCTTGCTAAGTGGACAAACAAACAAAGGCAAAAAGAGGTACTAGAACCCTTGCCCGGTGCTGTACTGCCACTTGTGAGAGATTTTCTACCCAAGCCTGAGCCCAGGTCCTGCAGTCGGAGCCAGGTCAGGCCTGAGGTCCCTCTCCTTTCAGTTGGGTCGGGCCAGGATGTTATTCTTATTTTGTTTGTTTTGTTTGAGACTGGATGGTATGTTTTTTTGTTTTTTTTTTGACGAAGTACCTTAACCTTGCAGTGCAGATGGACCTGCCTGACTCATTGTCAGATCCATCTTGCCAAGCTCCAATCTCCTACGACTTCACTCGGCAAAAAGCTAAGAAGAGAGGCAGAAACTGAAGATATGACAACAGCAGAAGTGACTGCATGTTTGAAAACAATGGCGGCTTCTGAAGCGGTCTCCATGGATGCAACAATATCTGCAGTTTTATCAGAAATAGACTCAATTTGTTCTTTAGAAGAGGAAAAAAGAACGTCACTTTCTTACGGGAAATCATGTTTTTGCTCTTCTCCTGGCCGGTTTCGGTAAGAGTTTGATCTACCAACTGGCTCCTCTGGTCCTGAAAAAGATGGGAAGGACTCCAAACCCCATTGAGATAATCAATGTCTCTGCTGGGAAACTGGGAAAGATGTGGAAATCCTCCGCGGTTGATGCCAGTTGGGCTATGGTAGCCTGGAGTTGTGGTTACTGAAATCTGCTCTCCTCAGAAGTTCACCGGACGAACTTGGTGGGGATTGTTGTTGACTAGGCTCAAGTCACATATAAGTGGTAAATGATGGATCTGTGTGGTACAATTTAATGTAAGACAATAGACGTAGTTTAAGCTAACAGCTAACAACAGGGTCTAGCTGCTACGTCATACTGTGGCTTGATATGATTGGTCTGTGATGAGTGTGACTGACATAACGATCATCCAATCACCAGCTGCAGTTGTTTTTGAAGGTTCTGCCTCTGAAAACATTTTCTATGGGCTCTTCTCCAGAGTGAAATATCTCCATGGTGGATATATGGACCTGTCCATCTAGTCTAGTACCTGCCTGTGAGGACAAAGTCCAGCATCATAATGGCTGCACTGTCCCCTGCAGTGTTCCCTCTATTCTGGTGTTAAAACCTGACTTTAGAAAGTAAACAAAAGTAGGGGAAGGCGTAAAACTCTCCCTTTCTTGTAAAAATGATACAGCTTTTGCATCTCTGATTGCCCATCGTCTCATTTTGCTTAACTGGAAGAGTAAAACGCCCCTACTTTTACTCAGTGGATCCGCGAGGTCATGATGTTCTTGAACTTGGAGAAAATCAGGTATTCTGTACGTGGATCTGCAGAGAAATACAATGAGATCTGGTCCTCATTTGTAACACATGCCAAAACATGAACACTGCTTTGAGATGTTAGGTTTTCCCAGTACCTGGTCACTGTATGTAAGAGATTCTAGTTATGGGAAATGTTGGTGTATTTGGTCATACTGTGCAGACAATACAAATCCAAGCATCAGTTTATTTTATTTTATTACTACTTTTGTATATTTTTCCCTTCCCTTTAATTTTGTTCTATAATTTATATTTTTTGTATATTTATTTTTTCTCTTCTTCTTTTTGTTTGACAACTAAATTTTTGATTTTTAATTGGAATTATCATTTATTTGATCATTGTATTATCTATTTATTTTGACAGACTATAACTTACTATAGTTTTGAATGTATACCCTGTTATTTGCCTCCTGAAGGGTGGGGCAGGGGTGGGGGTGGTGATGAGAAAGCTATATGTCATGATCTTTATTTCATCACAATAATATATAAAGTTAAAAAAAAGAAAGCAAACAAAAGTGATTGTATAGTGGAACATCTCACAGAGAGTGATCGAGGCAGAATGTGATGGAGTTTCTGACTATCTTCACCCAGGCAGTTTTCAATGACATATTTTCAGTGACGCAGTTTGCAGAGAGTCGGCTGCATTTTCAGAAAACAGCAGCCGACCTGTGGACATAACCAAAGACTGGCCTCCATACATGGAGCGTCTCCAACATTTTGTCCCTTTAATGTGGGGTTATGGACACAGACTGTCAGGCACCATCACACACTGTGTCTCCATGTTTCCCCTCCGGCGTCCAGAGATAAAAGCAAACGTTACGTGTGCACTCATGTAAAGATTACACAAGTCAAACACAGTTTACCTTAATAAAGCCTGGACACACATACGGACATGTAAAACACACACACCAGGCTCTGCAGGGGCCTGGAGACGCCTTCCTCTCCCTCTCTCTCCATCAGCCGCAGCCTCATTACTGACCACAGAGGAGCACAAACCGGCCTCAAAAGGCTCCCTCATAACAAGGAAACAACACTTTAAAGGTAAACAAATCAAGCTCACCTCGAAAAACACGAAGTGAGAAATGTTCTTGGAGGGAATGTGATGGACTTGGAAGGTCTGATGTTAAGAGGAGGAGGAGGAATCACTCAGAGCGGAGCCTGAATGCTCGCAGTCTGATGGAAAAGTCATTAGCAAAAATAATGAGTCTGTCCTTAAATCATGACTGGGACTTTGAACTTAGCATTAAAATGTATGTCAGTGTTCACATAAGGTTAGTTTACATTTTAGACATTTTACTCGAACCTCTGCAGTGTTTCCTTGAAATAAATTTTTACAAGATTCTCCACTGGAGATCTCATGCAGCCTCATTATTGCTGCTCCCATGCTGCTAAATATTTGAACCACTTCACACCTGAACCAGAATGACATCATCCAATTACACCGAACTATGATGGGGAACATAAATCTTAGCTTTCTGTTGTGAGAAGAACAAATAATTAGGGTAGTTTTACTTTTATTCTGGATCCATTTAATCAGGATAAATGAAACAAAAATCTGCTCGAGCCTGATCACAAGCACCCCCTACTGGCTGTAATGTAACATCATGATTCACAGTTAATTATATAACGGGATGACATCAGAAATACCACAAAAAAATACAATTTTCCAAAAGGAAATGGAAAATGTTGCAGTGGAAGAGGAGGATTCTGATCAATCACATAAACGCAAGATCAAGCATTAGCAGATGACGGACAGCGGGATGGATGGATGGATGGGGGGAAAGACCAATGGTTGTATGGAGGGACTAGAGGAATGATTGATGGATGGAATAATAAAGGAAGGGATGGATGAAAAGGCCTAATGGATGTATGGTTGAATGGAAAGAGTAAATAATGGAATGATGGAACA
This sequence comes from Cetoscarus ocellatus, assembly GCA_037902135.1. Lineage (NCBI taxonomy): Eukaryota > Metazoa > Chordata > Actinopteri > Labriformes > Labridae > Cetoscarus > Cetoscarus ocellatus. The sequence goes on along the minus strand of JBAMNC010001591.1, from coordinate 294,228 downwards.
ATGGATGAATGAATAGATGAATGAACAGGTGGATAAATGGATGGTTGGGTGGAGATATGGATTTAAAGTTCGAAAGAATGCAGGATGGATGTATAATTGGATGTATAATTGGATGTATTATTAAACTAAAAGATGGTAATGCACTGGTTGATGTACTGATGGATGAATAACTGAATGATAGTGTCATAGTTAGTTGGATATATGACGTATAAATAAATTGATCATTGAACAGATTTAAGGATTTTTTTTTACATTAAACAAATTAATTAACTTTAAAATATCTAACTAAAAGAAATGTCTGCAAACTAATCAAACCTTTTTTTCTTGTCCTCATTCAGAGCTTCTTTTTACCCAGCATGCTCCATTATTCAGACATACTTAATATTTGACAGAAACGAGCAAGAAGACTTTCTCCTGGAGCTTTATTTAAAAGCAGAGAAAACCTCAAAGTGAAGAAATAAAAGTCGAAGTCCACTAGCACCCACGTAAATTCCATTAACAAGAAGAAAAGGAACCTTTAGAGGCTGTAAAATGTTCCATTAAACAGAACTAGATTAAGATGTGGTCTTATATTCATCAGGTCTAAACCCACCTTTAAAGGACTAAACCAAACATTTACTCAGACAGTCTCCAAAGTGTCTCCGCTCTGCTTTAAATGTCTCCCCCACCTGAAATGACAGAGCCCTCCTCTCACTGCTAAAAGAATCTGATTATGGAGAAACACGAGTTAAACCTCAGAGCAGCAGACCTCTGTAAATGTGGATGAAAGGATTAATCTGTGTTGTTCTAATTATTCCTCTGTGTGTGTTCCCTGCTGCTGTAATTACCCCCTTTCCCCCCCAGGGATCAATTAAGTTCAGCTCATCTTTATTTATCACTGATTATAAAAATCACTGCAGCTGTGAAAGCCAAGCAAGTCGGCATTTATGTAGGACTGTAAATATTCGGTTGTGTTTTGGTCTAAAAGAGTGGAAATGTTCTTTAAGGGATTCTTGGTTCTAAGGTCGAAGCCTCTACACTGTTGGATTCATTTATGTGGTTTGGTTTGCTTTCACGCTGCTCTTTTTTACAGCCTGGCACCAAATACTTCACAGCCTGGTGTTGGTCCATGGCCTGGTGGTTGGTGTATGGTACCTAAATGAAGTTCCTGAATTTGTGGTGTAATTCAGGACCTCATCAGTGCTGCATTTCAGCAGACAACCCTCCACTATAGTAATTATTAGGTATTACTACTACCAGGTCCAAGTTGGCAGCTGGTTGTTGAGCATGTGCACAACAAAGCAAGCCAGCTGCCACCTTAACTGGCAAATTTCTTGCTAAAAACAACGCAAAGGAGCTTCTTCAGGACAAATTTAAGTAAAAAAACTAAAGCTCTTTGCATCTGCAAATGAGGATTTCCAGTTTTGCTCCCTTAAGTCATAGAGAGTGTTTGATCAATAAATTAAATGATATATTTTAAATAAAAAGATGCAAAGAAAGATGTATTCCTCTATATTTGAGGCGCACATGAAGTAAAAAATCAAATTTTTGCACATTCTCTTTCATGCATCGTAGCTCTGTTAGCACAAGCACGTCCCCACAAGCACACTCAATCATTAGCGAGGTGTTAGAAGCACTCACCACTAGTTGGCGCAGCAGTAGTTAAGTGAATGCAATGAGGGTAGCAGACTGTGAAGAGAAGCACAGATTAGCAAACATCTAAGAGCATCAGCTTTTTATAAAAAATGGGCGGTCGATCTCGTCAGGATGATACATGACAACATTTGGAGATAAAGACTTAATCAATCAGTTAGACATGAAACATTGATCAATCAGGCAATGAGGCAGTCTGTTAATAATGTCTGTAAATGAGGAGGATGGTTAATTACACGCAATGACAACAAAACAGGCAACAAAACAAGGTCAAACTGTCATTAAGAACAGGTAGGACATGGACCATCAGTCATTAAAGCAGACTTTTAAATGGCTTTAACATGGAGGGTCATTCACAGAGTATGACAGGGAGAAGCTGAGGCTGTTTGAAGGACCAGGAATTAGACAGATCCCAGAGAACACATGCATTTCGAGAACATCGGGTTGTGTTTTTGCCTTTAAACGTTAACATGTTTTTCTTTTACATCCGTCCACTTTGACTCAGACAGAAGCTGATTGTTGTAGTGATTGGACAAAAACTGGAGGGCTGTGCAGAATCTGTAAGGATTTGCTGAATTTGCATCGATTGCTGTGATCCCCAAAATCTGGGTGTCATACTATGGAGCGCAGTTTTGGTATAAACCAGTGGCATCAACTAGGGCTGAACAATTTCAGGAAAAGATCTAACTGCGATTTCACTGGCAGATATTGTGATTTCAATTCGATTAACGGTTTTCTTCAAATCAAGCTTCAGTGCAGTATTCACTGAGTTTACAGTATCGACAACAGTAAGGAAATCATCTAATATTGATGATAAATAATCTGTTTTCATTATTTAAGGGATACTCCAACTTCTACTCCTAAACAGAGGCTTTGTGTTGTTGACCTGCAAATTTGTAAAATAGTATGTGTAAAATACTTGAAGCAACAGATCCTGGGTCAGTCAGGAGTGCTGCAAAAAACTGCAGCTCTGGTGATCACATGATTGAGTTGTCTGAAATTGCGATTTCAATCTGAAAATGATAAATCTTCCAGCCCTAATATCAACAGAGGTTCAGCGCTACTAGTACTCAAATTTAGAGTACATGTACTCAATTTTGGTCAACCAGTGCATTAGAAGACTTTACAAGTGAAGCAAAAAGTGTCATGAGCAGTACTAGTAGACTTAAATTGTTCACTAGTACTACTAGTAAGCCTTATATGCTAATAAGGGGGTGGGAAAAAGTATTAGTAGTATCAGCAGACTTGAAAAAATGTTACCGGTAAAAACTCAAGTTTGTTAGCTTTTCTAGTAGCACTAGTAACACAAAATTGTCTACTAGTGGGTGATTTTATTTTACTAGTAAGGTCTACTGAGCACTAGTGTGCCAAAAACCTTTACTAGTAAACAAAATTTTTGTTTACTAGTACTACCAGTAAACTCAAAATATCTCACTAGTAGTACTCGTAGACTGTTTTTAAGTCTACTAGTAGTACCAGTAAAGCCAAAAAATTCACTAGTAGGACTAGTAGACCTAATGCAAATGAAGCAGGAGGGATTATAACCAAATCCAGCTCCCTGATTGGTTGTAAAATTTTTGAAATGCCAATGGAAAGCCTGGATTTGCTTGTCTCTGCCCCCTTATTAGCAGATAAGGCTTACTAGTAGTATTAGTGACCAGTTTAGTCTACTAGTAGTTCTAGTGACACTTTTTGCCTCACTAGTGAAGTCTACTCGTGCACTAGTTGACCAAAATTGAGCACAGGTACTCCAAAGTTAAGTACTAGTAGAGCTGAACTACGGTTGATATCACTGATATCAATTTTATGTTTCCATGGTTGTCTGGCTGGAGCGAGTTTCTTCATGACACTGACACTGCTTTTCAATCGTGCCATTTTAAATAGTCTTTTATTAAAAAAGCCTCTCTCTCCTCGGATCATGTCGAGTAACATGTCCAGTAAGACAAGAAAAGCTGCAGCAAACTCACCCATGATTACCCGACATCTGTGCCCTGGTGTGTGTGTGTGTGTGCACATTTGTGTGTCCACAGCAGTGAGGAAACTTTGTGCAGAATCTTGCACTCCTCTAAAACCACTTCAGGTCTCCGAGGCTTTCAAGCACGCCCTCGTGCACGCACACACGGACACACTCGGGCAGGGTCTTCATGGTGTTGGCAGGAATTTCCTCCAAACCGCTGCGGCTAACCTCCTGTGGGTGCACACTCATTTACGGCTTTTAAAATATGGAGTACAACACTACTCTGTGCACGCACACGGACACACACTCAGTATTGTGTTACACCGTCTTTCATGGTTATGACTAAAATACGGTGAGAAAATGGTGGATTATGTAAACGTGGTTTCACATTTTAAGTATCAATAAAGAGCCTGTGTGTCTGTTATGTGTGTGTGTTAATATGTGTATGTATTTTTGTGTGGGTTGTTATTCTCACATGCATGTATGATGCATTTGAGCTGCTCATGTTTTGCTGAATTTACAATTTAACACTTAAAAAAAACATGAAAAGGTTTGATGTCCTTGTCAAGAGAGTGTGCTTGTGTGTGTTTGTTTGTGTATTTTTCAGTGAATGATGAGTTTATGGGACGGAGCAGAGAAGACAAAGATGATTGGTTGGCAGCCAAACTGGTTGTTGGAGTTCATTAACTCACCAGCCGCTGCCAGAATCGAGCTAAACAGAGCCGGAGTCTGGTTTTAATTTTCTGCCATGATAGCTGACACGCTGAAACATTCAGGATTGTAAAAGGCATCGAGTGTGAGAGAAAGGGACTGTAGACCTTTTGGATGTAACATCACACCTCAAGAAAAAACTCTTTTGCCCCTCACTGGTGTTTCTATGGACTTTATCAGTATTTGAACTCTAATTTCTTAGTTTTCATTTCCCATGTTTAAATGTAACCGAGCCGCAAAAGGTGTTTTTTTTTCATTAAGCAACTTGGCGGTCACATCTGGCTGCAGATGGTGTGACTGATGCACTTTATCATTCTCACATGGGCAACTTTAGCAAAACTGGCTGTCTGAAATTGTGACATTTCTTTCTTAATGTCTCAGAGTCTAGTTTTATGTGTTTGATGACTGCGTGTGTTTGTCTAAATCTGCTGAATGTGCTGCCGTCTTGGCCAGGACACTCTTGAAAAAGAGATTTTTAAGCTCAATGAGGCTTTTTTCCTGATTTAATAAATGTCAGTAAAAATAATGAAAATAACAAATTATATAACTTTGTCCTTTATTTCTGATATCTTGTCAACTTGATCGTGCATCATATGTTGAAGGGAGAACATCATGCTGCTGCATCTTTAGTCGTGAGCTGACCCGTGTCTTTGTTTCAAACATGTTAAACAGCTAATGAAGCTAATGTCTGAACACACTCTCTCACTTTAATACTGAGAGCTGCTGTTGTGATGGAGAGTGACACTTATTACAAAGGAGGCGTGTTGGCGACAAAGCTTCGTGAAAAACGAGAGAAAGGGAAGGAAACAGCTATGAAAAAACTCAGATCTAGGTGAGAGTATTTGTCCAATTTCAAGACAAAAAAAATCGCTAGACTTATTGTGATCCACAATTTCCTGACATGTCTGGATTAAGATCTTATTTGAAGATATAAGAACTGAAAATAAGGTCTGAGTTGCTTGTAATAATAAGTACATTAATCTGCCAATAAGACACGACAAATTTAACTTGAGCAGATATTAAACCTTAATTTCAGACCCTCACTGAGTCAAACTTTCCTTGTTTCATTGGCAGGTATTTCCTCTTCATTACAAGCAATTCAATGCCTTATTTTTGCCTTTCATTCCTTAAATTAAGATCTTGACTGGTTGAGTACATGTGGATTAGAATAAGTGTTTTGGATGAACACACTTGCCTAGATCTGAGTTTTTGCAGTTACCAATTATCGTAGCATCGTTGGCTATAGTAAGATCGTCCAACATGTGTGTTTTACGTCCTGTCCTGCCTGAGAGGGGCAAGCGTGAACAACTTTGTCAGGGAATTACAGAGGGGGGCTACCCAGAAATTATCCTGATAATATCAGGGTAGCATGTAGGGCTGGGTGATATGGCCTTAAGCCAAATTCCCTGATTTTTTTCCACAACACTCGATTTACGATTTTAATCAATTTTCTCTCTCTCTCTCTCAAAAAAAAAGACACTGTGACACAAAAAACACATAAATCAAGTTTATGTTATCAAAATATATTCCCAAACCAAACAGAATTTCCCTCTTGAAGTTAAAGTGTGCGTCCTAAAATGTTGATTATGTAGTTCAACTGTAGGCATATCTGTCTACATAAACACTGAAAGGTGAGCTTTTTTCACTGTATTAACATGGAACTCTCTGATCAATATCTAATCTTTGAAAAAAAAACAAGCCTATAAAGTGCTTGTGCAAAACCTGGCAGGGTCTACCATCATAAAAACTGTTCATTTTCAGTATTTCAAACAGTACAACATCTTACAATTGAAGTAAGTCAGGAAAAAATCTCAATTTTTAATCTTTAAATCTTTTGCAGAAAATAATTTGAATTAATCGATTTAACCAATATATTGCCCAGCCCTAGTTGCATGTGTGAAAAGGGCTTCTATCTCTTTCAGTCAGGAAGCTTTCATTTTTAATGGTTTCCTGTTTTCAAATCCCTCCTCATTAGTAGGTTTTAGGTCTAAAAAGGTAAAAACAATAAATTAATCAACACCAATTACCAATTATAGCAATACAATAGAAGAGACTTTAGAGATATGAGCTTTTAAAGGACAGTGATGATGATGTTTTTTAACAACCATTGCTGTTGCCTCATTGGCTGATGTTAAAACTGCCAAATACACAGTAATCAGCAATATACTGATCAATTAATCATACTTTTCTGGACATGATTTATTGCTTAATTGTCATACTGTGTGAGAACTGCATGTTTAAATTGTAATTACCTCACAGTCAAAATAAAATCACCTGGAGCAGCACTAAAGTGTCTGTACTCACTGCAGCTGAGCGAGGTGTCGGTCTGAGCCAGCGTGGACGGGATGCTCCAGTGGCTGTTGTCCCAGTCGATGACGTTTCCCACCATGTCGCAGCTCAGCGCGTTGAGCTGCTGCACCGACATGGCGTAGTCCCACAGACGGAGGTTGTAGATGTTCCCGCTGAAGCCCTGCTGACCTGAGCACAGAGAGGTAGATATAACCAACAGTCGGCACTGCCTCCTCCTGATGCTCAATCACAGGATTCATATCAGAGTCCATTTGATTCTTAAACCAATGAGCTGCCCGAGCCGCGTTTACCTGATGACTGGATTGTCTGAAGTCTGAAGATTAAAGAAGAGGCTGTAGCAGAGACTGATGATCAATAAATACTGTAACTTCATTTATAAGCTGCTCATTTTGCACTGCTGGTTCTTTATTTGGTGATAAATTAATTTAATCCATGACAAGCAGATAGACACCATACTTTCTTACTTTACTTTTGGAAGAGATGGCCAAAGCTCGCCCATCGCTAATTAGCTTAGCTCAAACACTGCGAGTCAAAGGGTAGTGTTAGCCTGCCTGTGCCTACAGTCATCAGAGAAACTCTTCAGCAACTCTAAACAGTCCTGTGTGCTTGTTGTGACTCATTTTTTTAACGTGTTATGTTACGCTATCTATTTTTAGACTAAGAGTAGCAATTTATGTAATTTTCAAAAGATATACATATGAAACTAACTCAGCTCCTCTTCGTGCACGCTCAGCTTTCAAAACATGTAGCTCCTCCTCAGTATATTCTGGTTCAAGTAGGTAATGTTGTGGATCTTTGTCAGTCCTGAAGAAATCATCCACTTCCTCTAGTGTCGGCCATAATCCTTAGTACCAATTTTCTTCTACAGAGGCTTTATTTTGTTGACCTACTTGCAAGCACTTCCACAGTGGTTTGTGCTTGTGCCCTGCGGTTTATGTATTTCTTCAACAAACTACATAAATTGCTAATCTTAGTCTAAAAACAGCTAACGTAAAATGACGAGGTAAAAACAATTAGCAGTGGGCGAGTTCTGCCCGTCTCTTCCTTGTTACTGCAGCACAGTCAAAAGAATGGTGTCTATCTGCTTCTCATAGACTCACGAGTGAGGCAAGACACAAAAACACAAAAAAATGTTGGCATTTCCCTTTAAATAAAATTATTCAAAGGCATCGAGTGAAGAATAGAGAGGACTGCTCCCCAATTCTACAACCGCTGACGTCTTTAAGTCTGCAAACCCTCGATGATCTTTCACTGAATGTGTGCAAATAAATATCTGTGTGTCAAATTATGATTACACAAATATCTGTATAACGATTCAAGCTGTTGTACCTCCTAAGCGGAAGCTCCCCCCGCCCGGCACAGAGTGTCCACTGGAGCTGGAGCAGGTTTTGGCCCAATAGTTCCCGTTGAAGTAGACCCCGACCCGGCCATTTGACGCTGTCCAGAGCACGCAGAAGGGCTTCATGGAGGAGGTGAACTCGGTGGCGGGGAGGATGGAGTCGATGGGACACGTCACGCCGTCGACGATCATCTTCATGCCGCTTTCATCAGAGCCCAGACTCAGAGCGGTGCTCTTGCTGGTGTCGGTGTAGGTGAAGATCCACTCCTTCTGCTCAGGGATGTGCAAAAAGATAAGGAGGTCAAAATAATTTAATACTCATGGTAATGCTGTGATAGGCTTAGTAGGGCTGTAACAGTATGAAAATTTCATATCACGGTTATTGTTATTATAGCGGTATCGTTGCAATGTGCTCAAAATGTTCAAAAAATACTTATGCACACACTGAAATCATGTAACAAAGTTTTATTTAGTTGAAAAATAATCTGAAATTAAAAACAATAAAACCAAATGTAAACAATTGTTTGGTTTCGAGGGGTAAAAAATCTCTGGTACAGTGTCCGTGCAGGACACCCTCAGCAATTTTTGGCCTCTGAAAGTGAAACTGTGGCAAACTGCGCACCTGCACCAGCATGAGTAACTGACAAAATGAGGTTATCAAACTCGGTTTTAATGGTAATTAAAATAGGAAACAGTATTACTAACTTTCTGAAATTTCACCGTGGTTTATCGTTTTATCGGTAACCGTTACATTCCTAAGACTTAGTAAAACAGCCTGTGAGAAAAACAGCTTTTACAGCCCCTTTCTTTTTTTTTCTTTTCAAGACTCAGATCTGCCTAACAGTACTTTTTAAATATATATATTTATATTTTAAAGCACTCTTATTTGAGTGGCAGTGGGCCATTGCCATCACAGCCTTGTAATATTTTATGTAATATTTAATTAGATATTGAAGATATCCCATGGCAGAGAACTGTGTCATTGGATACAGTTGATTGATTCCTAAAACAAACCAAACATGACAGATTTATTAATGTTTACTACATTAAAACCCACATTAGACATCATATCTCTTACCTGTTTGGTGCGATAACAGTGGAGCAGTAAATGTTTCAGAGTTTCCTCTTGTTCACAATTAATCATTGGACATTTTTTTGGTTTTAACAGAGCAGCTCCACTGGACTATCGCTCTAACAGGGGGTTTATTTACAGAAATTAGCCACGCATTGTCTCGGACATGCTCACATAAGAGTTCATCCAGTACATTCGTATTCCACAGGCGAAACATTTTATATACAACAGCTCTCTCGAAGATTTCTGTACGGCTCTGATGAAAAAAGTCAATGAAAAAAAAAGGTGAACAAGTTTTTATAGACTGACCGACGGCTAAACCATCAACCAGAGTAAGTTTGAGTGGTTAGTGGATTGGCCAATATCACTAAGTGAGGATTGATAATGAGAATTGGCAGCAAAGAAGAACAAAATCACGACGTGGACATCTCTAACTCTAACTTTTGAGGCTTTACTGATGAAACGGTTGCTTAGTTTGATTTGTGATTTTCCCCTCAGGTGTGTAGTTTACCTGTTTCTGGCTGCTGCGCTCCAGCTCAAAGCAGAGCGTCAGGTGACTCAGCTTCGGTATGGAAACCGACTCTGAGACTTTGGTGACCTGGCCACTGCCGCTGGTTATGGTGACCTTCTGGTTTCTCAGGGCAACAGCAACTAAAGAGGAGGTAATGAAGGAGGAAGGAGTGAAGGAGAGGATGAGGAGATGAGGGAGAGATGAAGAGCAGGCAGTGTCATTTTAAGCAATAAATGCAACATATCTATAAACAAACAAAATACTGGTTTTAATAAGAAAAAAGGCTTTTAATGTTGTTGAAGGGGCTTTGTGCAGAAGAACGTGACACCTTTTGCTAATCTCTCAGCTCACAGAGAAATGTGTTATGTTACTTCCTGGGGTTTATGATGTCATAGTTATACAGCCTCCACCTACGGCCTTTTGGAGAAGAGGTGAAACATCTCCAAGAATCTGAACCAGCTGCCACTGTGATCAGCATTTTTTATTATCTGTTCATATTCCACAGGAGAAACACTTTTATAAACAACAGCTCCCTGTGAGATTTCTGAACAGCTCTGATGAAAAAATTCAATTAAAAAAAAGTTTAACAAACTTTCATCGACTGACCGATGGCTAAACCATCAGCCAGAGTAAGTATGAGCGGTTAGTGGGAGTCGATTGGCCAATATCACTAAGTGAGGATCGGTAAGAGACTTGTTTAACCATGACCTGGATGACTGAGAACCTCCACAGACATGCAGGATCTTTACAAATAAAATCTGCTCTACTATAAGTGTTTGGAGAGCACAAACCTCCACTAAAGCTAGGGCATTCAACACTGTTGGGCGAGTTATTGTCAAAAACGTGGAAAACTGCCCTATCTATCTTGCACTGTTAATAAATCCTTTAAAAAAAATCCTGGATCCACATCTAAATTATGGTCACCACCAAAATCAAATCATTTCTTCTTTGGGCCATGACCAACATTCCCTGAAAATGTCATGAAAATCATTTGAGAACTTGTGAAGTCATTAGCAAAAATGTGCACAACTGCCCTTGAATGAATGAATGAATGAATGAATGAATATTTATTTTGAAAATGTAAAAGAAAAGAAAATAATAAATGAAAAGAATGTTCAGACAAACAGAAAATCAGCACAATGAAAATTCTGCAGCTCTAGCAAACATAGTTCTAGCATAACTGCCCTTTCTTGAAATGTTAACAAATCCTTATGAAAAAATGTGCTTTTCTGAACAAATCACACCCTGTTTATAAAATATCAAGAACAAGACCACTTAAAAAGACGCAAGATTGCCTAAAATCATGATACAACAGATTTTAGGGAGCCAAACCCCCATAACTCCCACATAATTCACACCTTGCTTATTGTTTATAGGGGTTCCCATTAGCTTTTACACTTGAACGCAGCTACTCTTCCTGGGATCCAGAACACATTTAAAACAAATTACAAACTAATAATATGTTAAAAATTAAGCACAAGTATACATTCAAAAAGTTGATCATTTTACAGCACACCCTCCCTTTGTCCAAAGCGACATCAAAATGCATAATTGATCTAAAAGCTACTAGAAAACCTGAAGTGGGGTACACACAAAGACTATTGGGCTGTTTTTGTCCTGACTTCCCCCCTTCCCAACCAAGGACGGCAAACTCCAGATTATAAGATTATCCTGTATGATTATCCTGTGGTCTGAGCTGTTAAGAGTGAATTTGTCCATCGTAAATATTAAACTTGTTCAATATTTATGACCAAAAATTTTCATGTGTGTGGGGAAAGCCGACGACCCTCTTCTTGTATGTCCTCTTACATGTTGTGTTTTCCGGTCGTTGCTATGGTGTCTTCTCAGTACGATCAAAACTGTTCAATGCCTGATATTTATCTTCATGTGTGGGCTCTCTAACACATAAAACATCTCTTCAGAATTAGAAAATCCTGATGTGTGGACCCCACTTTAAACAAGTCAAAAACAATTAAACCAAAGCAACCCACTAAAGCAGAGCTGTTCCTCATATTAATGCAAGTTTACGCCCAAAAAATAGAAATAAAATTAAACTCAGACAAGTTTTGAATCAATCTGAACCTCAGTGTTCCCTCGCTCATCTTTTCAAACATCTCATCAGTGACTGTCAGCTGCAGCTGAACCACAGTGCGATGGAAAAACACTCGTCAGAAACACCGAACAGTGCTGACAGAGTCCTCTCTGCTGGATGATCCGTCCCGTAAGTGTCGGCTCTGCGGGTTTTAACTCAATTTAAAACTGCAAAAAGGGAATTTTTCTGGCTTCAGCAGAGAAAAAACAAGAACGAAGAACATCTTACACCCATCGCTGATCAAAATAATATAATCAGAGGGCATCTTGTTCAAAAAGAAAGATGTCTGTTCTGACATTGTCACAACTTTTTTTGTGGGAAGCTGAAACTGTGAAATATGTTAGGTAAAGTCTGAAGTTTTTTGACAGATCTTTTTCTTTGTTTTCATGTTTGTATTTTTAGATTTCTTTTTTTCATTTATTCCTCTAAAAACCTCGATCCTGTTGAGTATTTATCAGATCAAGAGATCATAGCTCAAAGTAAAACCGGTCAAAGTCATAAATTGTCTCATTACATATTTCCTCATTCATCCCAGAAACGTGGTGTCAGCCTGCATTTGTTAGTCTACCTCTGCAGACCACCATCCTGGAGTCCCATCCTGGACCTACCGTGTCTGAAGCTAACACTGAACCCCCTCTTCTGCACGCTGAAGTCCGAGGTGAACGACAGCTCCATCACGTTCCCCGTCGAGTTCAGCGTCAGCCCGTTGGCCGTCGGGCCGCAGAACTGGACGTTCGTGTTCCCCGTGTTCACCACCACCCGGTCGTAGATGCAGCCCGGCGCCTCCTCCAGCTCAAAGTCCAGGAAGGAGAGCTGGATGATGAAGCCGGCGGGGGCCTGCAGCGTCCACCTGCAGGTCTTTGAGTTGGGGTATTTCAGGGGGTAGCAGGGCGACGTGAACTCCCCCTGGGCGTCCGTCAAAACCATGTTACAGTTCGCTGAGCTGCAGCCCAGCGCTGGGGGTGATGGCAGGAGGGTAAACGCATGAAATTCACAACATCAGCAGCAGCGGGAGACAAAACACATAAACAAGGATATAGAGACATGGGACAAAAAGACAAGGGACAGGACCAGGCTGAAGGGGGGACCTCCAAGGTGAAAGGGCATCCATTTTGGGTGCTAAAGCCTCAGAGAGCAAGACGACAAGGTTTTCAAGAGGGACACAAGCACCTTCAGGAATCAGGGGACAAAACCAAGGGACAAGAAGGGAAGTTTAGAGATGGTTAGGACATTGCACTCCAGGGTTTAGGACAAGACAAAAACAAGTCATGCAGTCAGCAGCCCAGAACAATCAACCCATCAGTGATCCAGCCAGTAAGCTGAGAGAAGACTGACGATAAGGACAGAACAGAGAAGAACTGAGTCAGCATTCTGTCCAATTCTGCACCAGACCCTCAAAGTTTAAGGTTGTTAAAGGTCCAACTAGAAACCATGCACATGCAGGACAACCTGACTCACTGATCCAGAAAAAAATATCAATGTAAAGAAGGTACACTGCAAAAACTCAAATCTCAGCAAATGTGTTTGTCCATTTTCTTTCTTTCTTTCTTTATTTATTTGCACATAGTTAAAAGAGAAGTCAAAGAAAATAGTGAATAAGATAAACATACATGTGCAGGTGAAGAAGAAACCCAGTGTGGGCTTATTTACAAACCTCACCTAAGAGTAAATAAAGATAAAATCAGCAGAAAAACAACATTAAATCCTAGTAGTCAAAGAAAAGCAAGCAAACAAAAATCATATAACATACATTTAACCAAAATGAGAGACTACATCCACACAGAAACAGAATATAGAAATAGAAAGTGATACTGTATTTTGTTAAGATAAAAAGTTAATTTGATCATTCTTAAGTCATAAATATCTAAAACACTTATTCTAATCCACATTCATATACTTAGAAAGTCCAGATAAATATCTCACTACAAGGAATAAAAGGCAAAAATAAGGCATTGAACTGCTTGGTATAATGAAACAAGCAAAGTTTGACTCTTAAATTCAGGTTTCAGGATAAAAAAAAATCATTTAAAAACACCCTTTAAGTTAAATTTGTCTTGTCTCATTGGCAGATTATTTTACTTTACGAGCAAATCAGGCTTTATTTTTAGATTTGATGTCTTCAATCAGATCTTAATCCAGACATATCAGGAAACTGTGGCTTAGAATAAGTCTAACAAGGTATTTTTTGACTTGAAATTGGGCAAATACTCTCACCTAGATCAGAGTTTTTGCAGTGTAGAGCAGTCAGATACAAGATTTTAATTTCAAACTAAGAAGACAGATGAATAAAAATGAGTAACTTCAGAAAAGCTCCATCTTAGAGCGTCTGAGTTTGTCAAATTAAGGTTTCTCTCTCAGCCCTGAAAACCTGGACGTCTGTCAAACACAAACAGGAAACATTTTGGATGTGCGTGCTTTACCAACCACAACATGAGCAGAGGAGGTACAGAGTGTTCTGACAACAGGAGGGCCGGAGCGCTCTGTGCAGAAGGCTGCATGTTTGCAGAGTCACTTTAAAGGTGAGGTCTGCCTTTTTTAGACATAAACTTTGGGACATCGATCAAACAAACATTATTTTTGTTTAAATGTCACATTGCGCTGTCGGGAACAAACCTCTTATTTCAACTTATTTCCATAAAACTGCTATTGGTCCATGTTGGCATTTGGTTTTAATAACTTTTAACAAAATAAAAGTGCAAATATAATTTATAATAAGGACAATACAGTATTCATTCAATAGCGGTACTTCCCATTTCCTGAAAAGCTACCATTTTGGGTATTTGAGGTTTTTGGACGGGCGGCGACAACATGCACGTCAGAGGATCTGTCACATCCTGTAGCTTTGCTGTGCTCCAGCCTTCTCATGCATGAATTACTAAATCACAAAAGACCAATTTTTTAAATGTTTGTATTTTCAAACAAGTTAAAAATCAACAAACAATTTTTTTCAGTTTTTATGTTAAATGATCTATTTTTAGAATAAGATTAGCACTTCAGGTAATTTTCGAAAGAAATACATACGAAACTAAACCACAGGATGCATGCACAAACCACCCTGGATGTAACATAACGGTAAAAATAACGAGTCACAACAAGAACACAGGACAGTTTAGAGTTGCTGAAGAGTTTATCTGATGACTGTAGGCAGAGGCAGGCTAACGCTTCCCATCGGCTCCCAGTGTTTGAGCTAAGCTAAGTAGCAGTGGGCAAGCTTTGCCTGTCTCTTCCTTGTTACAGCACGTACAGTCTAAACAATGGAGTCGGGAGTGAGGTAAGACACGAAAAGAAAAAAAATGTCGCCCACAAGGACAGAGACTGATTTTGGGATATTATCACAATGCGCTGGAAAACAATAATAGATGTTTTCCCATTGGTCAGTATCACAGGATCAGGTCAGGGTGTCAAACTGAAAGATGCACAAACATTTCTGACACAACAGTCTAGTTTGGTCATGGTACATCCTGGATGCAACACTGACCATGTGACAGTACAGTTTATCATTTCTGATGTTCATATACGGCCCAGTATTTGACAGAAGGCTGCTCCGACACAGTTGGTCTGATCTGACCTTGAAGACCTTCGGGGTCCAAACAGGCTCAGATGTCAATAACTGTTTGCTGCTTCCATTGCAGCTTGTAAAATAAACTCAGTTGAAGTATTTCTGAAACTTTTGCTCATTTCTTGCCCTCAAGAGCCCAGGACACTTTAAATCGTCCAAAGTTCAAAAATACTCAGTGTCTCCACTTTGAGTAGAAGGATATGAAGACACTGTGGGTCCACTCGACTCTGAATCATAAATCAGGATCAATGTGACATAAAAACACAAAAGGCTGCTGTTAGTGTGAAGTGACTGGATGCAGCAGAGTTTGATTCATTGATGGTTTTTCACTCGACACGTCCAACATCACACATTAAGGAATAAGAAGAGACGAGCTGGAAAGTGGAAAGAACGCTCAGGCTCCCTGACTCGGGGTAACAATGGCCTCCGTTGATGTCGGACTCGGCCTTCGCCGCAGCCAAAACCACAGCCAACGCACAGGAAACGTCACAAACACCAGAACATGTGTGTGAGCGTGTTTTAACCCTTTCTTGCACAGGAGGAGCTGACATGTTTCCACATTCAGAGCAGGGGCTCGTGGGAATATTTACAGACAGTGACGCAGAAATTCAGACTCGTGCTCTTTCCCCCAATTTTCACTGATGAGTTAAAGAGACCAAAAGTAAAAACATGAGTTATGTTTTTACTTCTGAGCAGCTGCTGCCTCCTTACTTACTGAATTTCGTAACTTCTGATAATTTGATGTATTTTAGCTTCTTAAAAATCCTCAGACATTTCAAAAATCACACACAGACTCAATCAACACCACTTTAAATTAAGGATGAGTGCCTTATTAATGTTGTACTGACTTTCAGGGGAACAAATTGATAAGAATAAAAGGATAGTTTCAAAAAAAGCAATCAAATATAACTGAAACTTGACGAAACAAGAAATAATTAGTTTAACTTAGAATTTATTAAATATTTTCAAGCCAAACTTAATGAGATAAAACTCAAATATAAGGCAATAAAAAGGTACATTTTCAGTGCAATAAACTAGTATAAAGTGGTCTATTATTTTATTATACTTCTATTTTATGGTTTCGCAACACTCTGGTCAACAAATGTTTTTAAATGTGCTATGTACACTGCAAAAACTCAGATCTCTTTTGGATAGTCAAAACTATCCAAAACACTTATCCTAATCCACATTTACTTAACCATTAGAGATAAATATCTTACTTTAAGAAATGAAGGCAAAAATAAGGCACTGAATTGCTTGTAATGAAGAGAAAATACCTACAAATGAAACAAGGAAAGTTTGACTCAGTGAGGGTCTTAAATTAAGGTTTAATATCTGCTCAAGTTAAATTTGTCTTGTCTTATTGACAGATTACTTTACTTATTATTAAAAGCAACTCCGGCCTTATTTTTAGTTTTTATATCTTCAAAAAAGATCTTAATCCAGACATGTCAGGAAATTGTGGATTAGAGCAAGTCTGGGATTATTTTGTCTTGAAATCTTACAAACACTCTCACCTATACCTGAGTTTTTTCAGTGTAAATACATTTTGTCTTGGCTTTATTTTTCCTTTATCTCATTACCAAGTCCCACAGTGGATAACATTTATTCTACAAAAGTAACCTGGTTATTGACAGTTATTAGGTTCATTTGATCCATTATTCCACTATCTGTCCCCCTTTTGGGGTCAGTCTATGATGCCTCCATATCCTGCAGTTTCAGAGAAGTTATGTAATGAAAAACTATAAGTCAGCTTGAACTTTGAGTCTCTCACCGGAGCCTGGTCTCAATAAAAAGTGACTTTTCAGCCGTCTGCTACATCATACATGGATCGGTTGCTCTGAGTTTATTGCTGCTGCTGCAAATGGGTTTACACTGGCTGCGTGTCAAATGGTTTATATAAAAATTATGGCTGCAATACTTTTCATACACACTAAATACGGGGAGTATGTTTTTGTGGGAGAGGCTCGGCCTGCGTTTCTACAGAAGTGAAAGTTGTTCAGCATGAAATTTCAGGAACATTTGGACACAACATCTGAAAGAAAACCAGCTCCTTTTTTTCTGCTAATGGAGAAAGTGGAAGCAGATGCTCAAACACACAGGAACAAAGCTACTGGCTCTACGGGCTGAATGAAATCAGTGAATCAGGGAGAGAAAGTGAGCCGAGAGGGTGAGCCTTACATTTCATCCTCCAGAGCTCTAAAAGCTTCTCAAGTTTCTAACAGAATAAAATCCCGATCCTCTCCATCGTCATGTCTGCATGTCGACTACTGTTTGGGACTTTAGTTAATTTTATAACTTTGAAGGTAGAAATCAGATAACAGTGGCTCGTACCAAGTCTGTTAGGTCATAAAGAATAAAAAGGTGGGTACTTATACATTTACAAAGCCAAAAATATCAAAAATGTATTAATTCAGGGATGTCCTGAAACTGATCAAAAGTATTGTATCAGGCCTGATTTCAGCATTTGTTTTACTTATTGGGGATCAGATTTTATACTGATAATCTCACCTGATTGTTTACGTCCCTTTCTGTTAGTTGATTACGCTTCACAGCAGGCTGTAGATGTTTGAGTGAAGCCGCAGTAGCAGCCCTGTGGCTAACATATTAGCAGTGTGGAACTGGAGGACACTGGAGCTTTTACTGAAGCTACCAGGGAAATGGGAAAAGGCTGCAGCACCGAAACAACAAACTTTGGACCTCAAAATGAGGGATTAATATTCTAGAGACAGCGTTTATGGACCACCAGCCCATCTCTCAATGGTAGATAATCAAGGTTTTAATCATCTTTTGGAGCTTTTAGATCCACATAATCAGATCAGGAGCAAAAGAAAGTTGATGGGGACATCCTGAGTATATTTGTCGACTGATTTATGGGTTAAATGTTCAAAACCATTTAAAAAACATGAAAAATGATGAATTCTAAGGCTATATCACACTTAGGCAACACCCACCTCTGTGTGGACATAGCTTTAGCTTTCCTCTGCAAAAAAGACAGAAGGACATTGTCCTTAAGACGTCCTTATCATTCAGATTTAGACTGAACGATCAAGAAGGATCTCCCGTGACTGCCTGCAGGACGTCTGTTTGCTTTGGCTTCACAGTTCAAGCTTGAGGACCAAGTATGAGGGTCTGATCTGATCCTGTATCAGCATAAAGGCTGAAACCAAACTCCCTGAACTGTGTGTGTTTCCTCACACCTCCTGCTGAGGAGGAAACTGCAGCTCCTCTGTCTGCTGATCCCTCATCTGTGCTGTATTACTGCTGCAGAAAGAACATCCATATGTCCTTTATCAGCATCTGCTTTATAACATTATACTGTCAAAGCAATCAGAGCTCTGCAATGCAAATCACTGCCGACCTTCAAAAAGTGTCGTCTCTGTTCTTTATTCAAATGAGACGGCTGAGATCTGCAGATCTGACTTCTTCTGATGGAGTCAAAGAGCTCCTGGTGCAGCTTCAACTTTGAAACTAACAAAGGAAGGTCAACAAAGCTCTGCCTCTAAAGGGAAGATCCACATTTGATTCACATCATAGCAACCAAAATACAGTTTATATTATACACAAGCTCTGAGGCTGGACTCGAACCTGTACCACCAAAACAAGACGAGAACCTCAAAACATGAGAAGAGCAAAGATTTTGGCCACTCGGCCACTGGCACCCACTCAGATCAATCATTTTTCAAGGTAAAAAAAAAAAAGAAAAGCAATGCTAATTTCCGTTAGCATGTATATGGGATTTTCCATTATACGTTAGCATTAAGCTAACAGACTTTGCACTCATTTTGAACACATGGATGCAGCTTGTAAACTGGCCTTATTGAGCTTTGTTCAAGAGTATATTATGCTGTTTTACGATGCTACAACTGATACACTGACTCAGAAAGGTGATAAATCATATTGATTCTCATTTTTAAGTTTTACAGAACAATTGCGTTTGAGGTCTCAATGAACAGCAAAGCTAAGAAGAGGCTGTCTATCAATTCACAAGGACTAGAGTCTGGACTTGAACCCAGGCAACCAGCACAAGAGGAGGCTTAAAATCATGAGAAGTGCACACATTTTAACCACTCACCCCCACTAAACCCCTAAGACCAACTGTTTTTCTAAAGAAAATGCCTTAAATAGGAATGCTAATTTGTGTTAGCATGTATATGGAATTTTCCATTATGTGTTAGCATCAAGCTATTAGACAAGAGGAGTACATCAGATTGTTTAGTGACACTTAATCTAATGTTTCAGCCCTGTAATATGACAATCATGTTTATATGCATTCTTAGCTTTACTAAGCCAAACCAAAGCAAGTCCCCAAGAACAGCAAGAAACTTCTCAATAACCAAAGAGACTGTCGAAAAGTACATAAGAACAACGCAACAAGAATGAAGCAGTTATCAAGGCCAAAGGAATCCTTACAAAATCGGAAGTTTTTTGGTTAAAAAGTGTGGCAAGGATGATTTAGTTGTTTCAGCTTGTCAACAAATTCAGTGGTCTGATAAGTTTGTTAAGCAGTGTACATAAATCACAAATAGCCAGTACTATGTCAGTAAATCAGTGACAGGGAGAGGCTCTTCCTCTTTTTTCTGCTTGGTTTGTTTAACTGTGATAACATTTGAGCTCAGAGCGACTGATAAAGATTTAGGGGAAGTCAGCTCATGAAGATATGACTGCTTTGTTTATCAAATATTGGCCTAATTCAAAGCTGAGATGGATGCTGACGGTGACCTATGAATGGAGATAAAAATACATTTAAAGGGTACATATTAAGGAGAGGAAGTGACGGGCAAAAGTTCAGATACACCAAATAAGTTTTATATTGTACCCCAGGTCATAAAGAGTAATGATACGGAGACAGGAAAATAAATCACTACAAGATGGAAAGGGAGGACGATGATGAGGGGAGGTCAAAAAGAGGAAGTGGAAGAAAAATAATCAGGGGTAGAGAAGAAGACAATCTGAGCTGATGGATGGAGAGAAGAAACTGGAATATTTAAGGACAGAGAGTTGGCATGGAAGAAAAATCATAAAAGAGAGAAAAGAATGAGAGAAAGGAAGAAACCAAAGAGAATAGACAAAAAATAAAATGAAGACAAGGAATAAAGGAAGTAAGGCTTTGTTTAGGGGTAAAAAATGAAATAAAATATGACAAGGGAAGAGGAAAAAAAAGCAAAAATCAGAAACATGATCAACGTCAAAGTAATAGAGAGACTGTTTCACATATCGATGGGATATACCCTGGTCTGCTCACAAGACAAACCAGTCTGTCTTGCAAATGCTGGGAAAAGATCACCTTCTGCTTGAAACCACAGAACTCAGACGGAGGAGATTCCTGGGACATATCATCCAAAAACATCTTCCCACTGCGCGACAAAATCCCAGAAGAACATAGGATTCAGCAAAAGGCAAGAACAGGATGACTTCTACCAGACCCATTCCCCAAAAAGTGCATCGCCTAATGAACCCCAGGTGGCAACAGGATATACAATCACCAGCTACTTAATTAGGCACACCTGTTCAGCTGTTCGCTACCACAAATAACTTGTAAGCAAGTCACACGGCAGCAACTCGATGAATTTAGGCGTGATTAAATGGTCAAGACAACAAAAAAAGAGGGTGCTACTAGGATTTTCACACACAATCATCTCCAGGGTTTGCAGAGAATGGTCCTAAAGAGAGAAAATATCCGCCGAGCAGCAGGGTGAAAGTGCCTTGTTGATGCCAGAGCTAAAAAATAATGAAGTTGATTGAAAGGCAACAGTAACCAGTCCGTATTATTATGGTATTCTCGTTCCTGATAGCCAGTGAGTAAACGTACCGAAAGCACAATTCAACCAATATGCGTCATCAACCCAGCATGCATTGTGCTAGTAAAACAATGGCTTCCCCTGTAGGTTAGAAAACGTGTTATAAATTGCGATTTTTAAATAAATAACAATTCTTTGTACTTTTTTTAACAACATATTATAGTATGAGATCAACATGAAAGCATACTTATGCCTATTTGTCCTCACAGGCAGGGCTCCTTTTAAAGCCAAGGTTTGCAGAAGACCATTTCTGAACCTACAACACATCAAATCTTAAAGCAGATGGGCTACAGCAGCAGCTAAAGCAAGAAACTGAGGATACAATTCACACAGACTCAACAAAATCGGACAGAAGTGATGTGATGGTGTGGGGGAAATTTTCTTGTTACGCATTAGGCTCCACGTCTCAAAGCCCAGATCATCTCAAACTGGTTTCTTGAACATGACAATGAGTTCACTGTACTCAAGTGGCCTCCACAGTCACCAGATCTCAATCCAATAGAGCACCTTTGGGATGTCGTGGAGTGATAAAGTCCTATCGTGCATGTGCAGCAACTGTGTGATGCTATCATGAAGACATGGACCAAAATCTCTGAGGGATGTTTCAAGCACCATGAAGAATCAAGACGGGGAAAAAGTAAAAAGAGTCCAACATGATACCAGCAAGGTGTACCTAATAAAGTGGCCAGTGAGTGTATGTTTGAGGAGCAACTGTTCAGAAGTCGTCAGTGTATTTGAGGAGAATGACCTCATCGTTGTGCTGTTTGTGTTCATGTTTCATTAAAACTTTGACCAAACTTTGACACCAAATAAACCGAACACAGAATGACTCAGCACACCCTGCCTCACTTCTTCACACCTTCATGTTTGCCTCTTAAGTGTGTGTGTGTGTGTGTGTGTGTGTTTTCGGTACATGTTTGTGTGTGTGTGTTTTGTAAGAGGTGAGGTCAGGTTGGGCACAGGCCGCTGGGACGTCCTGCTGGTTTATGTGCCTCTGTTTGTGTGCGTGTCAGTCACACTTTTCCTCCACTCTCAGAACCCGCTCCCCACAAACAAACATGTCGCTTCATTTAACGTGTGAAACGCGCCAACACGCTGCCGGGCTAATGAACTGCACTAACACACTCACTGTCTGTGCATTTCAGCTGCTAATTACAGCTTCAGTCTGAGCTGAACATGACACAGGGCTGCTTTTTCCCTGCTCCAATTTTCCAGCCGCGTTCAAGTTCACTGGGGGTCCATTTGTTTTTATCCTACTGAGACCACTGGTTCTGTTTCCCTACAAGATGAACATATGTTCATGCACCCCCCACACTACCAGTGTTAATTTTACAGCACTTTTTAATTTAGTTTTATTTATAGTCTTCTGCCTAAAATACATTTTAGATTTAGCCAAAATTTCATCACCTAATTTTTTTTGTGATTGTTTTAGTCTGGTTTCAGTTGATGAAATTTCACATTTTAGTCGATGAAATCTACTGTAAATTTAGTCGACTGAAATATGAAGTGGAAAGTGTAAGGCATTTTTATGTTTCCTTGACTTTCTGAAGTCATGTTTTACACTTGGATAAAATGAAACATCTAATAACTCTTTATTGAATGCTAGTAAAGTCTGAATGTATAAATGAACAGAAACAAATTGAACTTTTGTGTGAAATACAGTCACCTTTATTTAGGATTTAGGACTGGATCACTCCCCAACTAAACCATTGATTATTGACACATATTTTAATCGTACAACTTTTTTATATATATATATTCAATGAGTGGGTACTCAGCTAAAGCTACATGATTGAAAGTCTTTTTGGAACAACTTCTCAAGAGCCGGACGTTTTTATTTCACGTTTGTTAGGTCTGTTAAAATAATGCTGAAGTTACTCAAGTGTTTTGTGCAATCAACGGCTTATTTAGCACTACTAATTGAACATTATTAACACAGGGCTGTTCAGTATGTCCACTGACGCAGGGTTATCACAGCTACAGTTACATTTATAGTTTTGAAACCTTGCGTCTTGAGATGCACTTTTAGGCTGTAATTGAGTGTAAAACAGAATATTTCCCTCTCTAGCATCGCCACTTGCTACTTTTTTGGGTTCATCATTAAAAAAAAAAATTGTGTGAGTTGGCATACTGTGATATTTTGAACTTTTTCATTAAATACATTTAAGAAGTTGAAAATATTCCTCCATTTGGGTTGCAGTTTGTCAGTAAGAGGTGATGGTGGGTCCCAAAGTGTGTCTGATTGCCGTCAGTTCTCATCAGCTCACAGCTTAGAGCACACCTCACAGGTGGACTCAATAACCGCGACACGCCGGGTGAACTGTGACAGAGTTTGTAGACAAAACCCTCCATCACACAGCAGGTAAAGAAGCAGACGGAGATCCTGTTTATTCAACAACGAGCATTAAGTCCAGGTTTATGGTGGTGTTATGGAGCTGTGTTTTAGGAAAGTCTTCTATCTACCTCTCTGCACTTTAAACTCATGGTGGTATACTTCCAGTATGACCGTATATGGGCGCTGTGGGGTGAATCTGTCTGTCAGCTCTGTGCGTACGGCTCTATTCCACAGGACAGCTGGAAAACCAGAGACGGGAGTGATGACACTTTGGGATGAGCCAGCGGCTGAAAACGCTGATGAAATGACCGAGCTCGTTTCCCTCACAGAAAATTGGATGGCGGCCTCGCCAGAGCCGCAACATGTGGGTGCATTTCTGTGTGCGAGGCAGCCGAAACCACAAAAACCAAACTACTGTTCATTTACTGTCCGACAGAGGCGCAGACAAAAGGGGGCTTTGTTCAGCAGCTGACGTAGGAGAGAGAAGATGGATGCACCGGAGGTCTGGCTGCTTTTAAAGAAGCAGAATTGGGGAGCGAATGTTGTGGACGAGTCTTTGTCTGATTGTCAGGAGAGTTTGGATGGTCCATGATTGAGGTTTGCATCCTGGACATGCGGCACCAAAACTTCCTGGTTGTCCGTTAGTGCTCACATTAATTTATGTTTCTTTACTTGGTTGATTTTTGTCATTTAGATTGCTAATCGAACTGAAGTGACCATGAGGGTCACGATTAAAATGTCCACATTGTTAGAGAGACAATCCGTTTCAACTTAACAACCAAAGCTACTCAAACTTTATATAAATGGAAATGTAAGCAGCTGCCATAAGAAGCTATTCATCAGCATTTATATACATGTATAATCCATCCATCATCTATACGGATGAGGGCTGAAAGATTTATCGTTTAAGGATCAAAATCACAATTTTAGACAACAACATCGCCAAAGCTGCAATTTTTACAGAAGTGCTGGTAAGCAGGTCAACAACACAAAACCTCTGTTAAGGAGTAGAAGTTAGAGTATCCCTTAGATAATGAAAACAGATTATTTATCATCAATATTAGATGATGAATAATGTGTTATGGGTTTTTAATTATTGATTTCCTTACTGGTGTCTATACTGTAAACACTGAATATTGCACTGAAGCTTGATTTGAAGAAAATCGTGAATCGAATTGAAATCACAATATCTGCCAGAAAAATTTCAATTGGATCTTTTCCTGAAATCATTCAGCCCTAATTTCAACCAGTGTTTCATCATAGTTTTCATCAACAAAAACGGAAACTAGACGGTAACTAATAAAAACAAGTGCACATGGACAAAAACTAAATTAACTGACATTTTCATCAACAGATAAAAACTAGACTAAAATGTTTGACAGAGACTTAATCCAATCAGACCTAATTTGGTCATGTAGAAAGTAGGGACGAGTTAGGAATATATCCAATCACAGCTACTTTGGTTGTGTGGAAAGGTTGGATGAGTTCAGAGGGACATCCAATCACAGCTGCCTTAGCGTGGTGGTGGTGGGATAAGTTGTGGAGCGATCCAATCAGAGCTCCTCTCTTTATGAACTGATATATTCATGTAGAGCAGGTTCACTGTTTGTTGTCAGTTCTGGTATTGTAACTGAGATGCTCTGCCAGGTAGCCTAAATAAAGGTGACTGCATTTCACACAAAAGTTCAATTTCTTTCTGTTCATTTATACATTCAGACTTTACTAGCACTAGAAATTCAAGGAAACATAAAAAATGCCTTACACCTTACACTTCATATTTTAGTCAACTAAATTTACGGTAGATTTTGTTGATTATAATGTTGTGAAATTTCATCAACTAACACTAGACTAAAGTTAAAACAATTTAGATGACGAAATGATGCCTAAAACTAAAAGATATTTTAGGCAAAAGACTAAAACTAAAACTAAATTAAAGAGTGCTGTCAAAATTAACTGTAAAATCTAAACAGGGTCTTTGTGAAGCTCTTTGGAATGACTTCATCCATTTTTAGGTTGTATTATAAATTGCAAAATCAAATATACTATAATATCACCATTCTCCACAGTTCAGACCTCTTTAAATATTTCACAAGTTTGTCTGCAAGCACAGAGGATGAGGTGTTACAGAGGCACCGGGAACAAGAGAGAAGAAAGTAATAAGGATTTATTTAAACACTTAATCTTTACCTTTTTGAAATCATCTCTGTAAGCTCCTGACATTTCACTGAGGCTCTGCAGGATTATGATACTTCATCTGATAAAGCACATTCTTCGACAGCCCGAGGACACTAAAAATACCCTCCTCTCCTCTCAGAGTCTTTATTCGAGCATTAATCCTGCAGATTAGTCGACTTCCATCAACCTGCCCTTCTCCCTTTCCACCTGGCTGTCCTTTCTAACGTTTCTCTCACATTCTTCACCTCACATTCCTGCCCTCCCTTGCTCATTCCTCGCCCTCCTTCTGCTTTATCTCCGGAGCTTTCTTTCTCTGTCCACTTGCTTGTGTTTTCAGCCCCTGCAGTGATCATTCAGTCATTTTCATCTGTAAACTCAGAACAGCGACAGACAGTCGAATAATCTACAGGATAGATGTCACTAGTCCATCTGGGCAACGTCTCACTGAAGGTGTAAAGGGAAGGGTATACAATAACAAATATCAAACATATAATAATAAATAACCAAGCATAATTCTACATTATATATTTATAGTTGCTATAACTACTACAACTACTCCATTTGGAGACAAAATGATGCATTTTGTTGGTGTTTTTTAATTAATTTTATGATGTATATAATGGTACAAGCTAGTGCGGAAGGTAAATGTCATACCCAAAAGCTCCAGTAGATGGTAACAGACTCCTGTTATGGACATATGTTATATTTTCCAGTCCAGATCCTCAGATCCTGGATTGTGAAGCTGTTGCATCCTTTACATGGCTAGGAATTGTCTATAGCATGTTTGGTATCATTCCACTCAGTATTACTCCCCTCTCATGGGGCTACAAAAGATGGCCACACCACTGATGTATTTATGATCATATCAAGCCCCATTTCTGCCCTGTCCCACATTTTAAATGTCTCGTGTCTTCCCCCAAAAAGGTTAGCAGGAGCTGGGGGATAAATAATCAGGGGGGAGTCACACAGACAGAAGAGCCCCAATAAACAACTGCAAGTTAAGAAACAAGCCCGAAAAAAACCACAACTCACCAGATTTGCAAGCGACTTTAGAGAAAAGCAGGTGTCAGATCTGTCCGTGGGAAAAGTAACGTTGCGCCGAAATAAAACAGGTACTACGTTTCGTTACCACATTTTCAGTAGTAGTGCGTTACACTACTTTTTACCCGAAAAAGCAGTTACGTTACTGCAACGCATTACTTTGTAACGTGTTACACAGAACACTGTTTATAACTCAAGTTTGATTGATTGATTGGTTTGTCCCATTCGCAGAAGCAGGCCACATCAGGTTGGTGACATTTCTTTTTAAATCTTTTGAGGAGCTGACTGAGGGGACTATCCGTTCTCATGTTGACATTTTCTCCTGATTTGACGCTACTGTCAAGAAAATGAGAAGTAGAAGACGGGAGCATCTGATTGTTGTCCCTTTCTCTAATTGTCAAAATAGTGGTCGAATAAATGTGGCTTTCAAACTTTCTAGAGGTGATACGCTTGACCTGATGTCTAACGTAGGTTAATAAAACAGCCAGCGGTCCCAACAAGAATCTGAACAGTCCCAGAGATATAACAAACAATGTGAGTGTCGTTGTTGTTGATGGATCTGGGAGGGTTAATGATACACTCATAAATGCCTCTTACTTCATCCTGCATGCCTTACAAATCAAGGACGTCCTGCTCTCATCAGAGACAATCAGCAGAAAAATAAAGCAATCAAAGATGTGATCAACAGTGGATGGAGGCTGTAAAAAACTGTGCTTCATTTCACACAATATGATGTTCACTGCATGTTCAGTGTCTGTTTCTGTGTGATTCTGAGAAAGAGAGGAGACTTGCTGAAGCATCAATCTATGCAGCATAGCATTAGATATCAGATGGGCCATGTGTTTGATGGCGTTCTCAAAGAAAACCAACACAGAAAATCCAACGGGATCAGTTAGGAAATCAACAAAGCACTGGATTGACAGACAGAACCAATAATAATTGCCCCTACAGACTTCTCAGTTTAGCTTTATTTCTGCAGAGTTTAAGCATTTTTTAGTCTCTATTGTTGTTTATTGCAGCGTTTCTTGCAATGATGCCCGGGACACCATGCACAAGCATGAATACTTTCATATTTGACACAAATCGTGTTAAATCCTTTCTGTCTGTGAGCAGGTGAACGCTGACTCACTGTCCAGGTGCTTAAACTCCTCCCTCTGCTCTCGTCTTTCAGTGGGAGATAATTCAGAGCGGCATCCAGAGAGAGGAGGTGAGGAGATGACAGAGGAGGCGAGGAATAATCAGGGAGAGGAGAAGAGGAAGAAGGAGCAAGAGGAAGAATGATCTGGTGTCAAGAACAAGACTTCAATATGAGGAGTGATGGTTTATTATGTTCTTAGCTGGAGAGAATGTCACTCTTATTAAAACAGTGTGACACTGGAGCGAGTGTCGTTGAATCTGTGATTTGGCTGATGACTGACGAGCTCACGATCAACAGATAAAATGTCGACTGAGTTATAAGAGATGACAGAAAGAATAAAACCGAATAAAAGAAGACAGAGAAGTTATAGAAAGAGGGATGATGAAATCTGTCTTTTCCTTGAAGCAGCACTCACCAGCAGTTTGCTGAAGGAAAATATATCAAACATGGACGACAGAATATCTAATAAAGCCTGAGTGATGTCAGTATAAAATGTCAGTAAAAACAGAATGATTTGCTTATTCTTTTAAACTATATTCAATTAAATACACAGCAAAGATGAGATATGTAATGTTCAAACCAATAAACTTGAAACATGTTCCAAAAAAAGCTGCAACAGGGGAACTAAAGACTGGGAAAGTTGTTCAATTGCTCAAAAAAACACCTGTTTGGAACATTCAGTAGGTAAACAGGTTCATCGGAAACAGGTGAGTGTCATGATTGGGTATAAAAAGAGAATTCCTGAAAGGCTCAGTCGATCACAAGCAAAGATGGGCGATGTTCAGTTCTTTGTGAACAGTTTAAGAACTTTCCTCCACATAGAAGTGCAAGGAATACAAGGATTTGATCATCTACAGTCCATAATATCATCAAAAGATTCAGAGAATCCAGAGAAATCTGTGCACCTAAGCGTTAAACCATCACTGAATGCCTGTGACCTGTGATCCCTCAGGCAGCCCTGCATTATAAAGCAGCATCACTCTGTAAAGGATATCAGCACGTGGGCTCAGGAACACTTCAGAAAACCACTGTCAGTTAACACAGTTCATCTCTACATCTACAAGGTCAAGGTCAAACTCTACCATGCAAAGACAAAGCCAAATGTCAACAACACCCAGAAACACCGCCGGCTTCTCTGGGCCGAGCTCATCTGAGATGGACTGAGGCAAAGTGGAAAAGTCTGCTGTGGTCTGAGTCCACATTTCAGACTGTTTTTGGACATCATGGACGTGGTGTTAGTGCCCATGGCATGGGTAACCTGCACATCTGTGAAGGCTCCATTAATGCTGAAAGGTACATACAGGTTTAGGAGCAACATGCTGCCATCCATCTTTTTCAGGGACGTCTCTGCTTATTTCAGAGACAATGAAGACACATTCTGCTCGAGTTACAACAGCAGGGACTAGACTGACCTGCTGCAGTCCACACCTGTCTACACCTGTCTCCACTGAACATGTGAGGAGCATTATGAAGCACAAAATATGACAACAGACAAGCAAGACTGTGAAAGAATTCACCTATAGCCTCAACAATTAATGTTCTCAGTTCTCAAACACCTACTGAATGACGTTAAAGGAAAGGTGATGTCTCAGTGGTAAATATGCCCCTGTCTCAGCTTTTTTGAGATTGTTTGCAGGCCTAAAATTCAAAATGAGTGAACATTTGCCAGAAAACAAGAAAGTTTATCAGTGTAACTTAGCTTTAGCTTAGATCGAGGCTTTCCAACAAATATCAACATCACTTCTGGATCATGTCCCTGTGACCTTGAATCCAAACCAGCTTGAGTCATTACAATCTTCACATTAGTTTATGATCGTACTGCACTCAAAGACCCTTGAATCCAACACTACCATAAGAACAATCGCCTAAAGCTAAACTAAGCTCCCTCTAAGTGATCTTTAATGATATTTACTTTATACATTAATTCTAATTCAAACATATTTATCATCATTTACAGCAGCACCTCTGCAGATTTATGTCTTTTTCTCTCGCTGCTCTGGGCACATCACACTCGTTCTTAAAACCACATGTGGTAAATCATCCTCTGTGTCTGAATGCAATCAGTTAATCAAGATTAATTAGCTTCATTCCAGGCAGAACTCAACCCACAGATTATGCACTGTATCACCACAGAGACGTCAAATAACTGGAACATGAACGAATCATAATCAGTGTTTGACAAACAACATCCAGATGGAGATGTATGAGGAGTTTGATCTCAGAGAAAAATCAGTCAATATCCAAATAACCAGAGTTTAATGAATTCATTCTTTCTAAACTAAACAGACGGTTCAGATATTTGGTGTGCAACTGATTGTCTTTATTGTTCAACAGTCTGATAAATATTAGAGAGGGCGGGGTATTGAATGATTTGTTTCATCAAAATCTTTGAACAAGATAATTAAAAATATTTAGTCAAATAACCTGAGAAAGACTTCATAATTTCTTTGATTTGCTGTATCCAGTTTTTTCTTGAGTTTGGTACTGAAAATCCTAAATATTAAATCCCATTAGAATCAATCATAACAAAGACAAATCCTGGACAACACAACATTGGTCACTTTCTTGCTTTAATTAACATCGGACAGTTTCAAATCCGCCCACTACAAACAGCTAACAAACAGTATTCAGCATATACTGCACACTGCAGAAAAGTGTGACAAAGTCAGGCTTTAATCTAAGTTTTATGTTGATCCTCTACAGCTTTATCATGGTGAAAACAGCTACATTAATAATAAATTTCATTCTGGCTATAAGGATTTCTCTTAAGTGGAAACATAATTTTTGCCTCTTTTCACAGTCAAATTTACATTTGTGTTTGGAGTGGGACAAAATAGTTTGAGTAACCTCTGAATTGAGTTCATATTGGTCGTAGAGTGAGCATCAGATCCCTCCTGGGTTAGGGGGCACAACAAGCCCAAATGTGCAACGGTACTTTTGGAACAAGCCCCCCCCAAAAAAAATGCAACCCGCAACTGTCAATGATTACAAGCAACTTTTCAAAAAAAATAAAAAAAAGAAGCCCAACGTTGCTTATAATAAGCCGACCTGGCAACTATGGTGTGATGGTGTGGGGACCTTTTCAAACGTTGGGCCCCTTAGAGCCCATTTACATGACAATGAAAATGGCCAAAAACTGAGTTTTCATTGCGTTTTTTGCCTTCCGTTTACATGAGAACAGGGCTCGGAGTGCCTGAATC
Source organism: Cetoscarus ocellatus (assembly GCA_037902135.1). Classification (NCBI taxonomy): domain Eukaryota; kingdom Metazoa; phylum Chordata; class Actinopteri; order Labriformes; family Labridae; genus Cetoscarus; species Cetoscarus ocellatus. The sequence goes on along the minus strand of JBAMNC010001591.1, from coordinate 263,355 downwards.
AGCACACTTTAAAACCAGGTCCAGAGTGAAACGTATCTGTCTCCGTGTAAACAGGAATCAGCGTTTTCAGGGAAAACGATGATGCCTGGTGCATGTGCAGTAGTTTTTCAGATAAAGGCTCCGCATGCACCTAGGTACAACCACAAATTTCCCGTTTCACACTCCAGTCCAGTTGGTGGCAGTAATGCGCCTCTAAGCTAGTTTGCCAACCGCTATTAAACAACAAACAACATTCTCCTGACATTTGGTGGTTTTGTAGTTGAGCGCCACATCCAGTCGCAGCCCAACTTCGTCATCTGTTCAGATAAAAAACTCCTGCGTCTTTGTGCGCCTCCTCCACTTCTTTTTCACGACAAACCTACATCGCCAACTACTGGCCTGGCATGCACGCTACAGCGTTTTCAGTCGTTCTCCCAGATCCGTGGGAACGTGGAGTGTTTTTGAAAACGCAAAGGAAAAACTTTTCCGTTTCTGGTGACAACGTTGTCGTGTAACAGGGCCTTAGTACCAACTCAAACTAGTTCCTTCAACTCAACAATGAGTTCACTGTTCTCAAGTGGCATCAACATTCACAGATCTCAAACCAATAGAGCACTTTCTGGGTGTGATGGAGTAGGAGATTCTCATCATGGATGTTCAGATGACAAATCTGCAGCAGCTGTGTGATGCTGTCATGGAGATATGGACCAACATCTCTACTAACAAGGGCGTAAGGTGGGTACATTCTGATTTTGAGAGTGAACTCGTGTTAAATTCAGGGTCCAGGGAAGGAAGACCAGGACTGTGGTGATGTGTTCAGGTTTTTAAATTCCAACTGTGATGGTGTCATGGAGGCCTGGATTGCAATAAGAGTATTGCCGTGGTTCAAGTAGAATAAAAGTGTAAATCCTTCCTTGGAGGGTCGGCCGAGGATACCAAAAACCAAAAGCAATCCCCTGAGTATAAAGAAAATCTGAAAACACGATGAGTAAAAGCAAAAGTCAACCATTAGACTAAAACCACAACAGATCATCACAGAAGCCTCTAAATGGTTACAGCTTCCTGCTCTTGTTCTGCTCAGACCTGCAGTTTACCCGCTGGTCAGCCGCACACACACAGACCTCAAGTGTGAAAGACGAGGGAGAGAGAGGCTAAGTGTGTGTGAGCGTGTGTGCTGTGGTTTGGTTCTTCTGGGAACTTTATGAGTGTGTGTGAACCGCTCGGTTTGGCTCGAGGCTGATGGTAGGGTATGGAAAATACATTAAACACACACACAGAGCAGCACACACACACACACTCTCGCTCAGTTTTCCTCTCCTCTCTCTCTGCTCTCGTTTGAGTTTTAATTTTCAGTTTTAAGTCTTATTGACACAAAAATGGAAAAGAAAATCCTCAGAGTCTTTCCACCTTCTTTCTCCTTAAAGGCCAACTTTTTTTTCTTTTCATGTCTTGCCTCAGTGCTGAGTCCATGACAAGCAGCACCATTCTTTCGACAATGCTAATTAACTTAGCTCAAACACTGAAAGTCAATGGGTAGTGTTAGCCTGCCTCTGCCTACAGTCATCAGATAAACTCTTCAGCAACTCTAAACGGTCCTGTGCACTTGTTGGGACTCGTTTTTTTTCTGCGTTATGTTCTTCTACTATCATCGTATTATCTTCTCCTACTCCTAAACAGAGTCTTTGTTTTGTTGACCTACTTCCTCAGTGGCTTGGGCTAGAGATGTGAAGCTCACAAACGAGTCGAGTCTTTTGAACAGCTCTTTTAAGTTAACAATGAGAACTGATTCGCAGTTGTAAGTGAGCCGTTCATTTCTTACATATGCAGGCAATTTGTATTTAAGAATGGCTCCATTTTCATTGTTCACTTAAAAGAAATGTTCAAAAGACTCGACTCGTTCATGAAAGCCACATCTCTACAGAAGTAGGTCAACCAAACAAAGAAGAAGATAATACGATGATGAGTTGAGTTTATCTGATGACTGTAGGCAGAGGCAGGCTAACACTACCCATTGATTCCCAGTGTTTGAGCTAAGCTAAGTAGCGGTGGGTGAGCTCTGCCTGTTTCTTCCTTGTTACTGCACGCACACTCTAAAGAATGATGTCCATCTGCTTGTCATGGACTTGAGAGTGAGGCAAGACACGAAAACAAAGAAAAAGTTGGCGTATCCCTTTAACACAGTTCAGTTATCCCCTCTGGAGAAGTTAAAGCAGAGTGGACAAAAGAATGTTAAAAACATCCCTCAACGTACAATTGTAGAAATTTAGGGATTTCATCATCTACAGTCCATACTATCATTGAAAGATTTAGATAATCACACTGAAATTTCAGTTTCAAATTTTATTTACAGAGAGAAAAAGGCAACTATGACTGACAGTTGTTTGTCCTCAAAAATGAAAATACCATAATTTAGATGTACCTATTGAAGCGTGAACATCGTGCCAAATGGTTTGATATCTTATTGAGAATTGCCGCATCCCAATTATACAAATAAACAAATAATACTTTTCTATTTTTCTATTTTTTAATTCTAGGTTAGCCAAACAAACACACTGTTTTGTATTTTATACTATCATCCTGACTTTCATGGTGCTGTTCTGGCGACTACAGCGGCCACACATTTCTCCTTAAGGTGTATTAAAGCAACAATACACCTGTCTTATTTATTTATTTACTTTATTGTTATTACTGTTTTACAGTTTTTACATTGTCTTGTTTTTACCTCACTTGCTTTTATTTTTTATCTTATCTTGTTTTATCTCACTCTACCATTTCCATATGTAGGCTTACTTATAATGTTCAGACATCTCCCTCTGTCCCATGCTTAAATATGTTTCCTTGACGGATTGATTATTTATTTATTTACGTTGTTGACTGACCGCATGAATGTACACTGGAAAGCTACAAATGAATTGCACCTTGAAGGATAAAGAAAGTTGCCTGAACTGAACTGAACTAAGCGGCTGAAATTAAAAGAGAAATCCCTTCAAACCTTTAAACATTTATGACTAATGACTGTAAACGACTGTGAGGGTGTGTTAACGTGTACATTTATGTTCCTCAAGCCGACCTACTGACACACTGACCGACGGTGACATCATCCATGACATCACCGAGGGTCGGCGCTGCCCGGTACGTTCACAAACACTCACTCGTATAAAAAGAACAGACAGAAAAGACATTTAGAAAGTCTGAGGTTGGACTTAAAGGGAGAGTAAATGAGCAAATCCTGCCCCTTCAGTCAGGTAACAGCTTAAATAGGGTGACCATACGTCCTCTTTTGCCCGGACATGTCCTCCTTTGTGTCGTAAAATTATGTCCAGGGAGATTTTATAAAATTACCTAAAATGTCTGTGTTTTGCTCAGCTCGCTCTACAGACAAAGCTGTAGCTGGCGACAGAAAAACACATGCGTGATTCAAACTACCGTAACTCCTCGAGTATCCACGCTATCCAAATAATTCCAACGGATAAAGTCTGGATTGTCTGAGGGGGAGGGACAGGAAGTGAGCCGACTGAGCCGGAGAGCAGAGACAGGATTCAAAGACAAACATGTGAGTCATTTATCGGTATTTTCTGTTTAAATAATATATAAACATTGTAAATAATGACATTAGTATAATTCTGGAGTGTTTTCTTGCCGTTCTTTTGCCGTATTTTTGCCTTGTTCATCACATAGCCCAGCCCCCTTTAATCTAAGTGTTTCCAAAGGGGAGGGAGGAAGAGCTGCATCAACTTAAATCAAATCCTTAATGGACACCCAAATTATGATGTAAATGGTCAAACAGAAAGGACCTTTAAAGGATGTTTCAAAATGTAAACAAGCGCAGATATTTCAGCGTGACTTTAAAATAAGAGCCTCTTCACATGAATGAAAGAATAAATTCAAAACAAAAAGCCTTCTCACACAAGTGAAAGGATAATTTCAAAATAAAAGCCCTACCTCATAAATGAGAGTCAAATTTCAAATTAAAACCCTCTCCAGATGAAAAAAAGGATAACTTCAAAATGAAAGCCTGGCCACATAAACTTAATTTTTACTTCAAAATATAAGCCTTACCACATAAATGCCCAGCCACATGAATGGGAGGATAACTTCGAAGTTAAAGCCTTTTTTATATCAGTGAAATGATCATTTCAAAATGAAAGCCCAGCCATATGAGTGAAAAGAAAACTTCAGAATAAAAGCCTTTCCATACCAATAAAAGGATAACTTAAAAATAAAAGTCCGATGGCATAAATGCGACGATATCTTCAAAATAAAAGCCTTTCCACATGAATGAGAGGGTAAATCAAAAAGTTTATCCACTAAATAAAAGGATAACTTCAAAATACGAGCCTGTACACATGAATAGAAGTATAACTTCAAAATTAAAGTATATCAACTAAATGAAAAGATAACTTTAAAATCAAATCCCATTCACTACATAGAAGGATAAGTTCAAAATAAAAGCCCAGCCACATGAATGGAAGAATAACTTCAAAATAAAAGCCTTTCCATTCTAATAAAAGGATAAGTTCAAAATAAAAGCCCAGTGGCATAAATGTGATGATGTCTTTAAATTAGAAGCATTTCCAATAGATGAGATTGTAAATCCACGAACAAGTTTATCCACTAAATAAATGGATAACTTCAAAATAAAAGTATATCAACTAAATGAAGGATAACTTCAAAATAAAAGCCCATTCACTAAGTAAAAGTATAAGTTCAAAATAAAAGCCTTTCCATGTGAATGAGAGGATATCTTTAAATTAAATGCCACATGAATAAATGGATGACTTAAAAATAAAAGCTCGGCCACATTAATGAAGAATAATTTCAAAATAAAAGCCTCTTTACATGAATGAGAGGGTAATCCAGATGGAAATGATTCTCCGACTGCACATTTCATGACTTTTTCTGCATCTCAACGTGAACTTGGGTTAATGGAAGAACGTGACATGAGGGAATCGAGGCATGCTCAGGAGCAGAGATGGAAAGTATGAGTTTAAGAGAAAAAGAAAATAAGAGAAATGAAGCCGTGAGGACACAAGTGCACCAGAGATGGAAACATGCGGGGAGGAACAGACACCAATGCAGGATGGAAATCTTATAAATCACTGCTGAGAGATGAAAACGCTGCAGCTCTGAGGGCTCTCCAGAATTTACAGTGCTTTATAATTACTCCCAGGGATGATTATCATGCTGCAAATACACCCACCGGCCATTTTATTAGGTACAATCGCTCAAACACTGGTATAGCTAATTAGCCTAGCCAAATGCATTTAAGCAAGAGGCATTGCCAGAAAACAAGAAAGTTTAAAAGGCACTGTAAAAAGGTTGTTGTAAATTTTACAGGAACTTACTGACAACAAATGCCAGTAAGTTACTGTAATTCTCTATACAGTAGCGTTACTCTTTTTAATTTACAGCAGAATTACTGTATTTTATCTTACAACTTTTAAATGCATTTTAAATTACAATTAACATGACGTATTTTAATTTATATTACGATATCTTTATTGGTTGTACTGCTCATTTATTAGCAATATATTACTTGGTTAAAAAAAAAAATCACAGTAGCCTACATCAGTTTTTATCCAGTGAAATGAATTTAATCAAGAATTTGTTTAACCCAAAAAAAATTACTAAAAGAAATCTTGCCTATTGGTCACTTCTCTGTGCAAAATGGAATTTTCCTTGATCCACTGCCATTTACAGTAATTTACCGTACAGACATTTTATAGTAGGTAACTGTAGATTTTATGGTAATATACTGTTTAGTTTACAAAAATCAGACACAGTGAAGACAGATGATGGGTCAACTCATTCCCCCATTTGCCTCTCAATGTTCACAGAAAAAGAAAAATAATAGATGAAGAATCAACACCATCTCAGTGCGGAGGAATGTCGGATCTATGGAGCAACTTCAGCTTGATTTGTTATACAGCTTAAGCCTCCATGGTGTGTTCATTTAGGTCTCATCTAAGCGGATTGCCATTGAACAGCCAAGAAACCAAACTTTAAAGGCTTCATTATTGAAACCAGAATGTTCAAAGATGTTGGGTTTGAGTCGAGCTTGGGAATATAAATATAGTTTTCAAGGTTGGCTGGGATCAGAGAGAAGGTCCGGGGCTCGGGGAGGGTCAGGCTGGATCTTTGGGGCCCCATCTTTACTCCACTTCAGCAGGAAACCATCTCAAACTGGTTTCCTCAACATGACAATGAGTTTACTGTACTCCAGTGGCCTCCACAGTCACCAGATCTCAATCCAGTGGAGCATCTTTGGGATGGGGGAACAGGAGATTCTCATCTGCAGAAGCGCTGAGATGCTATCATCTCAATGTAGACCAACATCTGTGAGGGATGAATCTACGCCATGAAGAATTACGGAGCTCTGAGGGCAAAAGGGGTCTAACCTGGCTGTAGCAGAGTGTACCTAATAAAGTGGCCAGTGAGTGTATGTTTAATCACAAGAGAAAACAAGACACTAAATACTTTTTAGAGGAAAATGCAGCGTTTTCTCCAAACAGCAGCAACATGTACGGCATGGAAAACATGACAAATAAAACATGAATGAAGCAAAAACATGAATGAAAACAGCAACAGAATATAAAGCACAATTTAATTTCATATGATCTAATAAAGATGAATTTCTTCAACATCTAATTCAATAAAATTCAAGTGAAGCAGCACTGTCCTCTTAAAGAGCAAATTTAATCACCACATAAACTCTGAATATTACATTAAGTTTAATATTCTGCCGTTAAAAGCACAGTTGCACCATAAACTGTGTCAATTTTCCAGCTTCACGGTCACAATAATACAATAAAATATAACTATAATAAAGCTCTTTATGGGCATTTAATGCCTCGTAGCCACTCTGGTTAAGAAGAACTCTCATTTAGATTCAATTAAAAGTAGAAATGGCTCCATACTGTTGCACAATACAATCCTAAAATCATTACATTATTAAAAAAGATTCATTCTCAGCTCTGCCAGCCGTCTGACAGAGGGTGGGAGATGGTTTTACAGTTTCTTTCATTAAAAGAAGTATTTTGTTTTGCAGAGTTGCTCTCACAGCTTTGGTCGTGTCTGATAAACTGAAGTTATTTACAGTCTGAGAAACATTCGGCTGGATGCTTGGTGTGACACCACAAACCGCTCGACTCGACAAACACGTGCCATGTCTGGTGTGAAGACAATCGTGAAATATTTAATAATCAGACTCGTCAAAGTCACAAATACGTGTGAGGAGGGAAACAGTCCTCTGGGTCACAGTGGAGGTTTTAGGGGCTGGGGCCACAGGGGCATTGACCCCATCTGAAATCTAATTGGCATCTGTTGTTTTGCTACAGAATGACAATCAGATCATAGCTCAGTGCAATTCCATGCCCAATCATTGGTGGCAGTAGTGCACCAAATAGGCAGGTTCACTGTCATAAAGCTGACAGAAGAAGACGATAAAAAGTGCGTGTTTTTGAAAACGAAATTGTGAAACATGTTATAAATACTATTTTATCTCCTTTGAAGATGCTCACATCATCAAATGTTTGAAAATGAGTTTTATTTTCAACAATTGTTTAATTAAGATGTGAAAAAGGAGTGACTGGGTGTGTTTTATCATAAATGTGACGGCATGCATGTTGGACAAATACTTGGCCCCTCTGTGAGAAATGTGGCCCCTTGATGACCTAAAAAATCCTCGATCCGCCACTGCTAGGTCGATCGTTTTATCACAGCCGTTGCTCCCTCACCTCTGACCTCTGGTGGTGTCAACATTTGAACATTTCTTTAACCAGTAAATTGAAAAAAACATTTCACAAGCTGCTATCAGTTCAGGGCTGAACGATTTATCGTTTTCTAATCGAAATGATGATTCCAGACATGATCACGTGATCGCCAAAGCTGACTGACCCAGGATCTGTTGTGTCAAATATTTTCTTGTGTTATTGTTGTCTCATGTCAGCGCTCACGTCCAAAACCATCAGAGGTTGACATGCTGGTTTGGCATGGCTGGCTTTTTTCCTTTATTGGAATTGTTGAAATTTGTTTTTATTATTGTTACTTCTTTAAAATTATTTTTATTTCCATTGTTTTGTGTTTTTTCTAAAGGTTTTTTTTAAGTGAAGACAGTCAAAGATGCTCTTTTAGTTCTGCAGTTGTAATAACTGCTGTTCGTTGAGGACTTTAAAGAGTGTACATGCATGTTTCTGGTTAATAAACACATTTGGCAGCGACTCTTACCTTTAGTTTCATCCTTGCCTTAGAGTAACAGCCTTTAATGTCTGATGGTAGGATGTAATTTTCTGTCATGTTTGCAAATGTTACTGTAAACATAGTGTATATTGCACTGAAGCTTGATTTCAAGAAAATCTCCCAATTGAAATCCCAATATCTGCCAGAATTTTTTTTTTTTTTTTTTGTGTATGTTCTTATGTATATGAACAAGTCTCTTTTTCATTAAATGATTAAGTCTGTCTTTTTCAGACAGATAAAATTAGACTTAAAAAACTGTATTTATATAGACTGGGAAGCTAAATAATTGGTTATTAATTGATGGAGAGGGGGTGGGATTAAATACGTTTTGACTTCTTCTCACTCCTTTTCAGACATGTAACATTCATCCAAGTGCTAATTTTCTTTGTTTTTTTTTACCGTCTGTACGTTTATTTTGCCTTTTGTTATATGTTTGAAATAAACTTATCATTTATTCATTCATTATTAACTGTTAATACAGCAGAGAGGAACTGGACAACTTCAGAGTTGGTATCTGATCCCTGAGGAGCCCCTGAAGGATCAAATAAGACAAGAGGATCGAGTATTTCCTGGATCTGTTTCATCGGCTTACAATAGGTTAAGGATTTTAGCACTGGGTGATGGCACACTATTCAACACACTGCCAAAAAGTTATCACCAGAAAGCCTCTTTATTCTGGTACACAGCGGTACAACAGCACTTTTGTTTTAACTCTCCAATAATGCCAATATTTTCTCTCATGTTCGATCAAGAAAACTGTCAAGAGTTAGTCCAGGAGGTCGTTCCTCCAAATCTGCTGTGAATCAACAGTCGGTGTGTGAGATTTCAATTTGGTACGACACGGCAGAAAAATCTCCTGATACTCATATCTATGTATATCAATCCCTATGAAAAGTTTTAGAAGCTCCAGTCTTCATCCTGTGACTCACTCATGAAACATAATTTTGCTCCCTGTCCCCAAAGTTCGTCTTTAAACAGGTTTCAGATCTGCTGCTCCTGCAGACTGGATTCTGCTGCAGGAAGAGTTTTTTCTTGGAGAGATGGTCTCTTTAAATCATTTTAAAGTAGATTAAAGTTATTGGAGGAAGATGAAGCAGGGTGTAGATGCTTTGACTGATGATTTTTAGCTCTGTGACTCTGATTCGACTGATTATTTCTGTTGTTCTGTTTGTATCTGTTTCATGTCTGGAACTAGAGACGACTGAAATCAGAATCTTAATGAGGTTTCCAAGGTTTGTAATAAAGGTTGTGAGGCCTTCAGGGGCTCTGCAGAATGCTCACACAACTGAAGAAACGTAGGTCAGCTGATGATTCTTTGTTATTTTGTATGCTGATGACAACAGACATATTTACTTTATTTATATTTACTGTTAGCTTTGGTTTTAGCAATATCAAAATGTAGACTCTTCCTGGTTTGCCACAGCAGGTTATCTGTGTGTGAGTTTGATATCTGCTTCAGAATTATTTTACTTATTTTACTTTGTTAGAAAAAAGGTGGTGTTTGTAGTTTAGTTTTTCGGTCAGTGAGGTGTGAACCCTCTGTATCGTCTGTGGATAGCTGTGAGAGCGACTCTTCAGTTTAAGACGAAGATTTTAGTTTAACATCCACACGGCCCTCTGGTTCAGATCATGCTGCAGCTGAGATGATTCTTACCGTGTCTGTGCAGAGTCATCCACAGCAGGACCACCGTGACCACATGATGGAGTCTCCACCTTCCTCCTCCTCCTCTTCCTCTGCTGCCTGTACACGCCTCCCTGCAGGAACAAACGGCATCGATCAGAAACACAGAAACAACATGAAGCTATCAGGGTCTTCACAGCAGCTTCCTACATGCTTTACATATTAGGACGAGCGTGATGAAGCTCTCAGAGCTCCATCATGGTCCTTCAGGGCGTCAAATAAAACATCGAAACTCGCTTTACTTATCAGCAAAAAAATGCCAGTAGGTTACTGTAAATGTCTTTACAGTAGCATTACTCCATTTTAATTTACAGAATTATTACTGCATTTTCTAAAATAGTTTTACTGCTGTATTTTTATTCAAGGCATCATTGCTGTCTTTAATTTTACAGCATAATCATTGTATTATCTAAAACAGCATCCTCACAGTTTGTTTTGTTTACAGTATCACAACCATATTTTGTTCTACAAATTTATAATTCATATTAAATTACAGTGAATTTGTGATATTTTACTTATATAATCTTTAACCATTGAAGTGATCATTCATAAGAAAGATATCATTTTGTTAAAAGAAAAAAATCATCACACACATCAATTTTTCCCCCATAAAATACGTTTACTCAAACATTTGTTTCACCCACTTAAATTTACTAAAAGAAATTTTGCCCGCTGTTGGTGAGTTTTCTTGGGAAAAATTGGATTTCTCTTGAAATATACATATATATACAAGAGGAAACTGTACATTTCATGCTAAAATGCTGTTAATTTTACCAAAATCTGTATTTTTTCCCCACAATCTTTTGCCATTTACAGTAATTTACTCTATAGATTTTTTTTACAGTAGGTAGCTGTACATATTACGGTAAAATACTGTTAAGTTCACAAAAATCAGTTACAGCGTTCATTTAAAGGAAGTAAATGTTTGTGCTTATGACAGAAGAAACACAAACATTTTTTTAAAGGTTTTGATGCAAAAAATGAATAAAAATCAACAAACACTCAGGCCCATCTAAATAAAGGATACTCACTAAAAGATCTTACAGCCAACCAGACTGAAAAACTACATCATTTTTAATGATTGTAAATCATATTTTAAGAGACATGCAGTGATAGATGTTGTATTAAAGTGCACCAGCAATTAAACAGTCACAGTTTGGGAAACATCCCCAGAGAGCCAATCAGATCGCTCAACCAAGTGATGATAATGCTGTGATGAAACGATCAGCACAACCTTTAATCTGCCGAGGAATTATGTTTAAACTTCCAACAAACACACTCAGAGGCTGATTTATAAGATACACTGTCAACTGCTCAATAAAGCAAACAGCTTATCAGCCAATCACAGGGCAGCAACTCAATGCATTTAGGCATGTAGACGACCTGCTGGAGAAGAAAGGAGATTTGAGTGATGCTGAATGTGGCATGGTTGTTGGTGCCAGAAACTGCTGATCTAGTGGGATTTTCACACATGATCATCTCTAGGGTTTACAGACAATGGTCCAAAAAGAGCAAATATCCAGTGAGCAGCAGTTTTCTGGGCCAAATTGCTTTGATAATGCTAGAGGTCAAAGGAGAACGAAAAGAGTGATTTGAGATGATAGTAGAAGTACAGCGAACATGTTAAAGCTTGAAGCAGGAGGCTAAAGCTGCAGAAGACCACGCCTGGTGCCACTCCTGTCAGCTAAGAACAGGAGACTGAGGCTATGGCTAACACTGAATGAGTCTGGTATCTGCCCCCAAAAATCATCTCAAACTGGTTTCTTGAACATGACTGTAAGTTCACTGTACTCCAGTCTTTATTTTGTTGACTAATTATTTTCGTCAACAACCTTTTTTCCCCTGACAAAAAACCAGACAGTAACTAATAAAAACAAGAGCACATGGACAAAAACTAAATTAACTGACATTTTCATCAACAAATAAAAATGAGACCAAAATGTTTGACAGCTGCCTTAGCTTGGTGGTGGTGGGATAAGTTGTGGAGCGATCCAATCAGAGCTCCTCTCTTTATGAATTGATATATTCATGTAGAGCAGGTTCACTGTTTGTTGTCAGTTCTGGTATTGTAACTGAGATGCTCTGCCAGGTAGCCTAAATAAAGGTGACTGCATTTCACACAAAAGTTCAATTTGTTTCTGTTCATTTATACATTCAGACTTTACTAGCATTCAGTAAAGGGTTATTAGATTCTTCATTTTATCCAAGTGTAAAACACGACTTCAGAAATTCAAGGAAACATAAAAAAGGCCTTACCCTTTACACTTCATATTTTTATTTTACAGTAGATTTCATCAGCTAAAACTACACTAAAATTAAAACAATTTCGATGGCTGAATTATGGCTAAAACTAAAAGATATTTTAGATATCTGATTCAGATTTCCTGTTTATTCACTTTGTCGTAATTGATAAAGAGTAAACTTTTCTCATTTCTATCTGTGTTCTCTCTTCACAGCTGTTCACAGTCTTGTGATTTCACCAGAGTTTGAGGTCTTATCCTTTCATTAAGACTCGAGGACCTCCTGCTTCCTCCAAACTGACGCGAGGAGCAGCATTAACATCCTTTATATCTAAGAGCCGTCCAATATCTGTGCAGATAGAAAATGCTGAGACATGCAGCATCATTTCATTAAGTGCAGCTTTTACTGAAGTGTGAAGTTCTGATACTTGAAGCTTCACTGAAGGAAACTTCTGAAAATAATCTGCATATAACACTCTGAGGCGTTTGCTGACCTGCTGGAGTCAAACTGAGGTTTTCTCTAAAAGTCAAAATGAGTTTGGTTCTAAAATGTGAAATTTCTTCAACTAAAATGAGACTACAATCAAAACAATTTAGATGACTAAATTATGACTCAAACTAAATGATATTTTAGGCAAAAGACTTTAACTAAAACTAAACTGGTGTACTCAAGTGACCAGATCTCAATACAATAGAGCACCTTTGTGATGTGATGGAGCAGGAGACTCTCATCGTGAATGTTCAGCAGCTCTGTGACGCTATCATGGAGATATGGGCCAACATCTCAGAGGAATGGTTCAGCACCTTGTTGAATTAAGGCAGTTCTGAAGGCAAAAGCGGTCCTATCTGGTGCTGTCAAGGTGTACCTAATGAAGGGGCCAGTGATCATAGTTACATAATAGATGTTCAGTCTCATGTCGTCTTTCTTGCGGCGCACCAGCCTCCCCGTCACTCTGAACCAAATCTGGATTTTATGTGATATTTCTGTTGGCCCGTTCTGATTCTGGCAGGTTTGACTTGGGTGTAAATAAATCTGTCAGAGCCGTCGGCACGCCGTAAAAACGCAGAGTGACGGCCGTGTGAACGTGCAGCCAGCTTCAGCACAAACAGCTGCAGTAATGAGAGAAAAGCCTGTGAGTGACTGGAGGTCATAAATACATTAATGCAGAAACACCGTGGTCGGTGTTTGCATTACGCTGAGCTCTGACAAGCTCCTTCATCACACGTCTGGATCACCGCACGCCAAATTTAGAGGAAGTCAGAACGAGTATGTTTGTGGGCTTTTGAGCAACACCTTCAAAATTCAAGATTGATGTCAACCTGACTGTAATAAATTAGCTTGATGTGACCGCTCTGTGCCTTCAAACCATCATCATGATTCACCAGTGATGGAGGCTTACCCAGGGTGAGGAACAGCCAAACTCTTCATGCCTAAGCTCATGCACCATGGCAAGACTGAGCAACAGGGCACAAGGACGTTATTCTACATCAGCAACGTCCCTCCAAGGCACGGGTGGGCAACTTTGATTACCAAGAGGGCCACATACATTTATTTTTCAGTGTCTGAGGGCTGCACTGTTACATTCTGTCAGGTAGGGCTGAAGAATTTCAGGAAAAGATCTAACTGTGATTTTTCTGGCAGATACTGTGATTTCAATTTGATTCACAATTTTCTTCAAATCAAGCTTCAGTGCAACATTCACTATGTTTACAGTACAGACAACAGTAAGGAAATCAATGATCAAAAGCACATAACACATTATTCATAACCTAATATTGATGATAAATAATCTGTTTTCATTATTTAAGGGATACTCCAACTTCTACTCCTAAAACAAAAGCTTTGTGTTGTTGACCTGCTGACCAGCACTTCAGCGGTGGAGATGTGACGTTCATGAGCGAGTCGACTCTTTTGAACTGCTCTTTTAAGTGAACAATGAGAGCCGAATCACAGTTGTGAGTAAACCAGTCATTTGCGAGCCATTCTTAAATACAAATTGTCTGTAAATTTGTCAAACAGTTGCCACAAAAGATCCTGGGTCAGTCAGGAGCGCTGCAAAAAATTGCAGCTTTGGTGATCACCTGCTTGTCTGAAATTGCGATTTTGATCCAAAAACAATAAATCTTTCAGCCCTATTGTCGGGCACTCTTAATGAGGAAAAAATATATAAATACACAAAAAATAGCATTAACCATTAATGTATTTTAACCCTTTAAAGCCTGAAATCACAAATTATAGCCAGAAAATTCACTTTTTTTGGAGCTGAAATGTTTGTTTCACTTTCTACTGAAACCCAAACAAATCTAAATTTCAATAAAATTTAACAATTTTTTTTTTCTGCATCTCATTTGATACATTGGGTGTTTTTCCACTTGAGGACATTTTTATCATTTATCTGATTGTATTTAGATGTTTTTTAGTAATTTGTTGATCATATTGATCAGATAGAGGTATCATAAAAAATAAAATTCATGATTATATGAGCATGACACATACTTGAAGCCAACTTAAGCTTCTTTTTAATACAATAAAAGAATGAATGTTTACCAGTTTCAAGGCTCAAATGTTTTACCTCTACCGTTGTTCCCAAATATTGTTTTTACTAATACTATATATTATTTCTGAATGCCTCATAAAAGATATTTAGAGATACAACCATAGCAAAGGAAGTTGTAAAAACTGTCACACTTTCACTGTAAAACTGTTGAATCCTTTGTCATATTTATTGTTTTTTATTTATTGCCTTAAAGTTTTTCTTGAATTTGTATTTATTATGACTTGTGCTGCTGACCTCTTGGCCAGGTCGCCCTTGTAAATGAGCATCTGCAGGCAACAGTGAATTTATGTTTCATGCCTTACACTTTACACTTCATATTTTAGTTGACTAAATTTACAGTAGGCTAAAATGAAAACAATTTAGATGACTAAATTATGACTAAAAGATATTTTAGGCAAAAGACTAAAACTAAAACTAAATTAAAAAGTGCTGTCAAGTCTTCTGGTGTGAGGCAGGCACGGTGTACCTCAGAGCTGATGTTACTGGTCACACCAAATACTGATCTGATTCAGATTTCCTGTTTTTTCACTTTGACTTGATAAAGAGTAAACATTTTTAGCATTTCTATCTGTGTTCTCTCTTCACAGCTGTTCACAGTCTTGTGATTTCACCAGAGTTTGAGGTCTTATCCTTCATTAAGACTCGAGGACCTCCTGCTTCCTCCAAACTGACGCGAGGAGCAGCATTAACATCCTTCTTATCTAAGAGCCGTCCAATATCTGTGCAGATAGAAAATGCTGAGACACGCAGCATCATTTCATTAAGTGCAGCTTTCACTGAAGTGTGAAGTTCTGATACTTGAAGCTTCACTGACGGAAACTTCTGAAGATAAATCTACATATAACACTCTGAGGTGTTTGCTGACCTGCTGGAGTCAAACTGAGAGGTTTTCTCTAAAAGTCAAAAAGTTCTCTGAGTTCGTCTCGATGATCTTCGATGGATATATCTGATTTATCCTCTGAGTAATCAAATTTCTCAACCCAAGCTTCCTCTCTGTCTGATCAAACTAACAAACCCTTAAAAGCATGCTCCACTGAATTAAAGGTGCAGAAGGTAAGGAGAGAAGTTTGAGCTTTCTGAACTTTTAATTCAATCCTTTTATTTGCCATGAACTCCAGTGCTCCGCTCCGTCTCTCCCTGTTTGCATCATTAATATTTAAGGCCCAGAACAGATTTCATTTCATCGTCCGGCTTTGCGTCGAGCTGAAAAATTCATGCAGCCTCTGACATTAAAGAAAACTCGCCTCTTTGTCAGCTCGTGCGACTTGTTTCCTTGTTTCCCCGTCTACCCCCCGCCCCCGGCCCAAGGCGTGGAAACGGGGCTGAATGACAAGAGAGGCGAGGTCAGCGCACAAGGCCGCCGGCACCGCAAATAAAGACAGCGATTCATGTGTCTGCGGGGCGAGCGAGGCCGCCTGAAGTCAGACATTTTGTGGTCCAGAAAATGTCCTGAATCACAAACATAAAACGCTACATTTCTCAGTAACAATAAAAACATAAATCATTCTTAAACAAGTAAGAAATGCTCAAAGTCTGAAGCTTGTTCAGGCTGACGATGGTTTCAAACACACAACCGTTTGGACTCATGTTCTTTTGCTTCATCTGTGATCATGATTTGATCTCCATATCTATCCTTCAGCGTTGGTGTTGTGGTTTAATTGGTTTATGTCAAACAGGCTCATTCTCTGAAGCTCTTTTGTTACTCTAATCAGACGTGTGGGCGGAGGCCAACGTGGTAATGAAGCTTTAAATTTTCAGCTGCTGCCTGAAATGTGTCGCGGTTTAAAGAATCTCTGAGTTGATGGAGCCGATTTCAACACTGCAGCCTCTTAAATGACAGGCTGTGAATGTGAACAGCAGTCTGACTTTCTTTACATAAATCTGCTCCCTGCATCTGAGGGACTATGTCTCTCAGCTGGCCCGGGAACACCTTGGCATGTCCCAGGAAGAGCTGGATGAAGTGTCCGGGGAGAGAGAATCTGGGCTTCTCTGCTTAGGCTGCTGCCCCCGTGACCTGACCTCGGAGCAGTGGAAGAAGATGGTATGGTAAGAAACCAGGAACGACTCCTCGAATCCAGCCTGTGGCCAGTTTGCAGAGTGTCCTCCCCCTACTCTCTCTCGCCCCCCTTCACAAGACTATCCACTGCCTCTCTCTCGCCGATTAATAAAGGCACAAAATGCCCAAAAAAACCTTTAAAAAAAAAAAAGTTTGATGCATGAACACAGACACCATGAGTGGATTCTGTCCATTAAAACAGTAAGTCCAGAATTCACATTTTAATCTGATTAAAGGTGCATCAATGTGACCTTTTGGGGCCGGGATTAACCACACTGTGGGCCTCCTCGACCCAGACCGATGTACACCAGTGATCACCAATTGGGGGCCACATCAGGCCCTTCAATTCTTTCCATCTGACCCCCTGAGTACAGAATTTGTACATAAGTACACACTACATTTTCAGATGACTGGAAAGGAGCAGCAAGAAGAAAACATTTCTTATATTTGTCTGCCACCTACCTGAACGATTAAAAAAAGAAAAGATGGTCTGACATCTCATACAGTTGATTTTCAGCAGCCAGCACCAACAACAAAAACAATCAAAACAAAAACAAAAATAAATAAATAAATAGCCCACACAAGTACAATTACACAGATGAGGTTAGCGCCAATCCAAATATTCGTATTAAGAAATCCATCTTTTTTAAGTTTATGAAAATAAAGTTGTAATTCTGAGGAACAATCTGAAACATTATATTGAAGTCAAATTTTAAAAAGGTGAGAGAGCTGAAAGTAAATTCAGTTTTCTGGGGGAAAATCTCAACACTTTGAGATTAGAAGTGAAAATTTTTAGACATAAATCAGAATTCTTACACTAAAGTCAAAATTCATATGCCATACATGAAGTGTTTTAGTGTTTTAGTGTGGATGGACACATTTCTTAAAGCGATGCTGTCTTTACGGAGAACATATTTGTCTCCTCGTGAACAGGACCTGCATGCATTAAAACTTAAATCTTTCAAAACAATCCAGAGACAAAACTTCAGTTAGTGCGTGAAAACTCCATCATCACCAAGGATGAAGAAAGCACGACAACAAGTCCAAACTCGAGACCATGTCGGTGTTTCCTTTGACGTTAAAGGGATCATTTTGGACGAGTGGGCTCCAGAGAGGTCAAAGGTGAATCAGGACTATTACAAACAGGTTCTAGAAAAATCTGAGAGAAAGTCTGAAGACAGAGACCAGCTTTGGAGAAACGGAGAAACTCCAGCTCACACTGCGCTCTTTCTGTCCTAAAAACAAATCACAGGGCCGATCATCCTCGCTGTTCACCTGATGGAGCACCTCGTCCTTTTTCCTGAGATCAGATCTGAGCTCAGAGGAACACATTCGAAGTCTGAAGTTAAGAGAAGAACCACAGAGGATCTGAGACAACTGTCTGAAGAAGACCTGCATGCATGAAGGAGGAAGACACTGAAACATGTTCAATCAAATTCTTTTACAGCACTAGTCTCCTTTTTAATAGCCATATGTCCTGTATAGCATACTGTATATTAATGGGGGGTGAAAATTAATCTACAACAGCCATGAGCTTCGCATTAAAGACGTTGAGCTGACAGCACCTGTGTACCTGCAGAGGAAGCCCACGTCAAATCAGATAGATGTGATCCTTTCTAAAACTCACAGCATGACCACATCCTGAGAACTATTCTGCTTTAAACCAGAATTTTCCTGCATCAAGTTAAAAAACCACGTCTCCAAAGCCTTTCAAACTCTCCAGGCCGCTGCAGAAGAGTGAGCTTCAGAGACAGAAGCTGGAGGCAGGAGCTTTAAAATCAGAGATGTGAACAGTTTACATGCTTAAATACTAAAATTCATTTTCATTTCTGATCTCTCGCTCTGCTAAATGATGGATTCTTCAGTAAAGAACATCTCTTACTCCTCTGGACTTATGTTATAGAGAGTTTTTTTTAATTCAAGTCCATCAATCACAGACTCAGAGACAGAAATAACAGTTTCTGGACCCTGGTCTCAAATCAGACTGTTTACATGCACCAAAAAAGTTGTTAATGTGTGAATGAGGAGTCGAGCACGTCGTCCTGTAAACAGGCCACAGCCGCCCAATCACAAACTCTGACTTCATTAATTAAGGTGTTGATTTCAGATGTGTTTCTTTCTTCTGTAAACTCACATTCTCTCCATAGATGAGTCTGAATTTGGACATAAATATATCAAACCTGCCGTGGTCTTTTAGATCCTGATCACAGAGAAAATCCTCCTAAGAAAAATGTCACCAGGATCAAACTTCAGCTGCAGGAGGTCAAATCTTCACTGTCATTTAATTAAAGCACATTCCTGCAGCACCTGAAGCTCCGACCTGCTGCAAAAACACACACATGATTCAGTTTCCTTAAAAAAAAATCAATATTTTACATTCTGTGACCTAAACGTACAAAAGTGAACAGTCCCCAATAATCAGAGGAACAAAATGTCATCAACAACATATCAAGACATTATTGAGTTATTAACAAACATGTGGATAAATGCACCATCGAACAATGTCAACAAATCCCTTTAAAGAAAATCCTGGACCCAGATCTGGATTGTGGATCACCACCAAGATCCGATCACTTCCTCCTTGAGTCATGACCGACACTCCCTGAAAAATTCATCACCATTCACTCATAAGTTTTTGAGTGATCTGTTCACAACTGTTCTAACAAACAAACAAATAAACGCAAAGAAAAATATAAACAAATAGAGTGGATATTAAAGAAAGGAGTCTAATTCACCAGATTTAAAGGAACGCTCCAACATTTTCTTTGTCTTGCCTCACTCCTGATATACAGTTTTGAGAAAAAAAGGTCAAAATCTCATTTAATAAAACTATAAACTTGAGTTGGGCCTTAAATTAAAATTTAAAAAGTCAAAGTCTGAAGAGCAAAAGATTCAGCGTTTTAAATTCTGCAACACAAAGTGATCAATCCCCAATTAGCAGAGGAACATCTGAAGAAGTTTTAGTTTCTTAAAGAACAAAAAGTCGAGGTGGATTTCTTTCCAGAGCAAACTAAGAACAGCAAATGATCAACAAAAGGCTAAAATCATCAATAAAATTGAGCTTAATGGGGGGAAAACAACTAATGTAATGCAGAGATGAATTAAAATAAGAAATTACAAATAAAAATATAACAGTTAAAATAAATCAAATAAAATCATAAAACTTGAGTCACTGATCAGAAGAAAACTTTGGTTGGTTGCTGCAGCTGATTGTAAATGTATGTGAATGAAGTTTACTCATTTATGCCGATGACGTCTCCATATTTGTCTTAAAGACTAAGACAGCCTCAGCCGGTCACAGACTCAGATCCTCCCAGTTCTGGATCACCTGTGCAGGTCATGTAACTGTGACCTTTAACCTCTGATCAAACATCCCTGTGATCATCTAGTAATTCCTCCATAACTTCAGTTTACATGTTTGTCCTCCTGAAATGCTTCAGTTTTAAATCCTGTCCAGTTTCCCCCGGTGTGACACATGAAGACGTCAAACAGTCCTGGACACATTCTTCAGACCTTCTTGTTTCTCCAGATGGAAACATGGAAACGGTCTAATTTTAGATTTTCCACATTCGCCGGCTCCTCAGATTTGACCCATATTTATGGAAATATGTCCTCAGCTCAGCAGACGTCTGTCAAACAGGACGAGGACGGTTTACAGAGGAGTCGTGCGTCTCCACGGCGAGAGAGGGCGGGACGCACGACTGAACCAATGAGGAGGAGGCAACACAACAGCTGATCAAGGCACCAACAACAACAGCAAAACAGCTGATCAAGACAACAACAACAACAACACAACAGCTGATCAAGACATTAAAACAGCCGATCTAAACAACAACATC
The DNA here is from genome assembly GCA_037902135.1 of Cetoscarus ocellatus. NCBI lineage: Eukaryota > Metazoa > Chordata > Actinopteri > Labriformes > Labridae > Cetoscarus > Cetoscarus ocellatus. The sequence goes on along the minus strand of JBAMNC010001591.1, from coordinate 242,764 downwards.
AACAAAACAGCCGATCTAAACAACAACAACAACAAAACAGCCGATCTAAACAACAACAACAAAACAGCTGATCTAAACAACAACATCAAAACAGCTGATCAAAACAACATCAACAAAACAGCTGATCTAAACAACAACAACAAAACAGCTGATCAAAACAACAACATCAACAAAACAGCCGATCTAAACAACAACATCAACAAAACAGCTGATCTAAACAACAACATCAAAACAGCTGATCAAAACAACAACATCAACAAAACAGCCGATCTAAACAACAACAACGACAAAACAGCTGATCTAAACAACAACATCAAAACAGCTGATCAAAACAACATCAACAAAACAGCTGATCTAAACAACAACATCAAAACAGCTGATCAAAACAACATCAACAAAACAGCTGATCAAAACAACAACAAGGTGTGAACAAAACAAAGAGGACAAGACAAAGAACAAGATCCAACCATCCATCCATCCATCCATCCATCCATCATACCAATCATTTTTCTTTCTTTCCATTTATCCATCCTTCAAACCATTTATTCATCCATCCATCTATCAAACCATTCATCCAACATTCAAACCATCCAACCATAAAGGCATTTATCCATCCTTTAAAATAATCATCCGACATTTAAACTATCAAAGCATTCATCAACCCATCCAACCATCGAACTATTCATCCATCCTGAAAACTGTTCATCCATCCATTCGTCCATCAACAAACATTCATCTATTCTTTAAACCATTCATCCATCTTTAAAACCATTCATCCAACAGTCAAACCATCCAATCATCCAACCATTCATCCATCCATCAACCCATCAATTTTTCAATCCATTCATTCAACAATGAAACCATTCATCCATCTTTGAACCATTCATTCATCCATCCATTTATCAAACCATTCATCCATCCATCAAACCATTCAGCCAACATTCAAACCACCCAACATCAAACCATTCATCCATCCTTCAAACCATTCATCCATCCTTCAAACCATTCATCCATCCATCAAACCATTCAGCCAACATTCAAACCACCCAACATCAAACCATTCATCCATCCTTCAAACCATTCATCCATCCATCAACCATTCATCCATCCATCAACCCATCCATTTTACAAACCATTCGTCCATCTTTCAAAGCATCCAACCATCAAACCATCCATCCATTAAACCATCCATACTCAGGAAAACCCATGCAGGCACGAGGAGAACATGTAAAGTCCACTCACTGAGGACTGAAAATATTCAAACATATAAAAAAAACGACAGAAACCTTCATTTGAGTCAAACTAAACGTCCGAACACAGATCACCACCATCATCGTGTCATGACCAACGTTCTCTGAAACTTCATCAAAATTTGTCGAGAACTTCTTGAGTCGTCAAAATGTAAAAAACTGCCCGATCTTGCAATGTTAACAAATCATTAAAAAAAATTATGGATGCACATCCAGATTTGATCACCACCAAAATCATATCACTTCTTTCTTTTGTCGTGACCAACATTCTCGGAAAATGTCATCAAATCCACTCCTAAGTTTTTGAGTTATCTATTCACAACAAACAAAGGCCAACAAAAACATAACCAAATAAAGCGGATATTAAAGATCTATTGACAGGAATATAAGACTGGCTTTGAGGAAAATGTTAAGTTATTACAATAAAGATGAATCATGAGAATTATAATTTTACAATTTTGAGAAAAAGAGTCAAAATGTCTTTAAAAACAAGATTAAACTTAAGTTGGGCCTTAAATTAATCTTTAAAAAGTCAAAGTTTTGAGAAGACTCTCTGAGGTCAAAAAATTCTGTTCAAAATTACATCAAAATTTGAGTTTGATATTTTAACTTAACTCTACTAATTCTGACATTTTATCATCTGTTGATTTAATTTGAGACACTTTGGCCTTTTTTAGGGATGCACAGGGTTATTGATTTGATAACGGTGTCTGCAGATAACAACATAAACTGTTAAATATGCAGATATCTGCCCATTACTACAGCTGATATATTGACTGCGTGTCAGCTGAAATATCGGCATGAAATATTAATGTACCAAAATGCTTCACCTCTACATTAATACACTAAAAGGATCATTTTTAGAGAATCAAATTATGTTTTTCTTGTTTCACATCTGCTTTAAATGCAAATAAAATGTCACAGAAAAGGAAAAGGTTGATTTCAGTTATATGATGACTGCAAACATTGTCTAAAAATATCAATATTAGTTCAGAAATATCTGCAAAAATCCAGCATCGTGCACCCCTACTTCTTTTAATCTGATTTTTTTTGTTTTCATGTGAATAACAGTGACTCACAGACTTTGAGAATCAGGGCCAAGACAACACTGGCGTTTTTTATTCTCTTATTTTGTTGTAGTTCTTGCAGAATGCCTGTGTTTTCCCTTTAACCATGAAGCAGATCAGACTTTTAATTTAATTAAATTCAACTCAATGAAGTTTACTTTTCTGTTTGGAGCTTCATTTGTGTGAAAGCAGCGAGCAGACACGACTCAAAGCTCCAGACAGGAGCCAACGTCATGTGCTGTTTGAAAGCAGTGGAGGACAAAACCACAGATAAACAGAATTAAACCAGTACGAGTGAGACTACGACGACCATGAATGAATAAATAAATAAATAATGATGGGGGGGTTATGTGTGAATGAGTCTGATGGAGGCTGCAGAACATCAGAGTCTATGTTTGGTGGTCTTACAGCTCAGTCTGAGGATTTTTCTGACAGGTCACTTCCTCTGCCCGATAACAAACTTCTTCAGTGAGTCAGCAGTGAGATGAAATGACAAAACAACCAAACAGGGAGGCGTGATATTCAGTTTGAGCCAGCATGCAAACACTTTGTATTTTAAGGTATGAGCTATTTTCCAAAGGCACTTAAGATCTGTCTTCACATACAAAAAAAATCTAAGCTGTACTTGTTTTTAACTGCATAAAAGTCATTCAGGCATCGTTTTGCAACACCCATAAAATAAAAAAACAGAAAACAAGGCCCTTTTGAGCATTTATGACGGGACATTAGTTTGTTTTTGCTTTTGCTGAACCAAAAAACATTTCAAAATATTTAAGTCTTGTCAACAGTTTATCGAGCCAGACACATATCCATCCATCATCTGTACTGTTTCAGGGTCACAGGGGGCGGAGCCTATCCCAGCTGACATTGAGGGAGAGGCGGGGTACGCCCTGAACCAGCCGCCAGCCAATCACAGGGCCACATAGAGAGACAGACAGCCATTCACACTCACAATCATACCTAAGGGAGGAAGCTGGAGGACCCAGAGAGGACCCACGCATGCACAGGGAGAACATGCAAGCTCCACACAGACAGGCCCTGACCAACACTGGGATCAAACCAGCAGCCTTCTTCCTGTGAGGCACTACCTGCTGCGCCTCTGGAGACAAACATCTAAAATGTGAAGGTTCTGATTCTTTAGAGGGTGAAAGGTAGGAATACACGACATTATCGGCAGATATGAACATTTCTGCAGATATTTTCTGTCGATTTTTTAGCCATATTTGATTTTTGCATACAAGTCTTATCTTAGGAGTATGAGCTCCCAAAACAGAGCTGGCATTAAATCAGTGTTTAAGCTCTTAAAATGGAAGAAGAATTGCATTTAACTGCTACTGTTTGCATATGACAATGAAGTGATCTAAAAAAAACTACTTTTAGTCAGTTCTGTATATCCGTATTGGCCGAAATAAGCTCTGAAATATCGGCATATTGGATATATTGTGAAGTAATTTATGATTATTATGATAAATTAATAATTTAAAAAGCTTAAAATGGTCTAAGAAAAGTTCAGAAAAGATCTGTACAGTACATGTTCCATTCATGATTTATTCTATAACATCAGCTGAAAAATTTCCTCAGTTTCAACCAGTTGATCTTTATTTGTATGGCGCCAGTTAACAAGTGTTATCTCAAGACTTAGCAATAAAGCAGGCTGAAGACAAACTCTTCATTTTATAGATACACATACAAGCATATCTACATATATAAAACACACATATACATATATATGTCCAAAACCCAACATGAATCCATCATGAGCACAGCACTGTTCACGTTGCAGAATTCGTTTGAGAAGCTGCAGAGCTGATTTGGAAAAGGGTCCAACCTCATATCTTTTCACGGGGCCCCTGGCATAATGACATATTTCTCCCAAACATGACTCAGATATACTCTTCTTAAAAGTCAAATTCATAAAAAAATTAAAAAACCCACATAAGTGACTTTCAAAGTAAAGGAATCAAAATGCCCACTGTCAGCTGACACTATATCTACTGTACAGGAGGCTTATTGATGACCTAAATGTTTCTAAAGTCCTGGTTCTGGTCGATTTTTTGGCCTTGTTCGACACCATTAGGTTAAACTTTCAGAAAAGCATCAGTTTGACCCCACAGTGCATTGTTTCAGAGGGCTCCAATTGATTTTTCATTATAGAGAACAGAGTGTCTCAGCGTGTGTGCGCCCTCCGAGCGCTCAGATTGTAAACATGTGGAGCTATAGGCAGCCAACTGCATCATGGAAAACACATTTGCTCTTTTTTAATGTTTTCCAGCGAGGAGGTCGACTCCAGGACCCAGCAGAGACAACACAATGAACATAAATCTGTCATTTTCAATGCCGAATCCTTAAAAATTCAGCTTTACTGAAGTTTTACTGTAAATGTGCCAAATTTGGCACTAAGAGAGCGCAAAGGAGTGAGGAAAACAGTTAATCCAGAGAGATGAGCTGCTGAAAGGGGTCAGTTTTTGAAAAAGACTGACTTTGTTTTAAAGTGAAAAGGCTCAGGGTTCAGTGAATTTAAAGACTGATAAAAACTGGATGATTCTGTTGGTTACAGAGGCAGAAAACAATCTAGAAGAGCGCGTAAATCTGGATCATCTTCGAGCGCAAAAACGAGCTCGGATAAGGATATTTCGTCTGATTTAAAGGCCTTGATGGAAAATACAACTCATGAAACCAGATTTTCAAATTACAGTCCTGCATTCAAGCTTGAAATGTGGGAAGAGTGGAGGCAATAATGCGTAAAAGCTGCAGCTGAAAGCCAAAAACACGTCTTCGAGACCTTAGAGCGCAAAAAACGAGCTCAGATTGAGATCATACGGTCAATTTAGAGGGAAGGTGGGAAAGTAAATGTGAAAGCCACCTGATGAGTCAAAATGCTGTTTCGAACTGGTTCATGGAGGGAAAAGGTGAGCAGAATCTGCCAAAATTCTCCAAGGACATTTAACGCAGATCAACCTCCAACCTGGATGTTATGATTGATTTAAAGGCATGAAGACATGATGTCACTTTGAACAAACTGTGAGAGCAAAATTAGATTTTTAACTTCTAATTCATGCAGAAAATCAGGCGTAACAGCAGCTGCTTGAAGCCAAAAGCGCACCAACTTCTCCGAAAAAGCTCCAGTTTGTGCCCCGAAAAAAACAATCCACACCACGAAGCGTCAAAACCCGACATTTCCCTGCTCTCACCAGAAAGTTCGAGGTGTTCTGTACTCACATGTATTCACTGGAGCGGCAGCTGGTCTCCCTGAAGGATCATTCTCCTTCTCCTCAAACTCTGAGCGAACTTTTTCTCAAGTTTCTCCTGCGCTCAGACTTTCCAAACTCCGAATGTACAGATCCAAAAGTGACGCGTAAAAGTCTCCAAAGTTTGAGTAAAGGTGGACGGGAGTGTGCTCGTTTCTCTGACCCGCACTGCCCAGTGTGATCGAGGTGAGAGGATGCTTCAGAGGGAGAAAAGTCTGGTCGCACTGGTTTGGAGGAGAGGTGGAGTGAAGCTGGACCCAGCACGAGATCTGCATCCGGTCAGCGCGTGAAAACAAAAGAGCCGGAGACAAAGGAAGGTTACATTTCAAAATAAAAGAGGCATGAATGATGCAAATACTCTGAATTTAAGTTAGCAACTACTTTAGAGATAATCTTAACAGACCATCAGGAATTGCATCAAACACAACTGCCAACTCTTTAGGAGTGACTGGGATTTTATATTTCAGCCACCGTCAGCCGGTTGCCCCAGGAGATTCCTGCCATACGCCGCCACACTCATCTCGGCGCAGCCGGTTTACCAACTGTGCCAAAGTGGCTGCGCACCGGACGAAATTACCACTGCGCTGCGCCAGGAAATATCTATACACTATATAGTAAATACAAATCAATTTCAACAGTCACTTTTATGATTTAGTTATTTCTCCCATCACTCCCATAGATAACACACTTCCTCTCCCATATACTTCTTTATAAACAGCCTTTTTTTTTTTTAAACAGATTCATGTTTGTACTTTGTTTTATCTCCATATCCAGATTGTTCCATAAAGTCACCTCACAGCTCCACACGCAGAAACTTTTCATTGTTGTTCAGACCTTTTGTTTTTTTAAATGTAGGTTTCCCCTTAGATTATACCCTCCCTCCCTTTCTGTGAACATTTCCTGAAATGGATTTGGCAGTAGATTATTTCTTGCTTTGTACATTACTAGTGTTGTTTGACCAAAGATATAAATTTCAACATACATGATTTTATAAACAGTGGGTTTGTGTGATCTCTGTATCCTGCCTTGTTTATTGCTCTTTTGTGTATTGTGCATGTTGGCTGTATAGTGCTGTTATAGTTGTTTCCCCAGACCTCCACACAGTATGATAACAGTATAGGCTGTGTAATAATTTGATCTATTAATTTATCATATCTAGAAATGCCTCATATTATTTGACCAACAACTGTTTGACTCTTAACAAATGTATTTCATGTAAAGTTATTATTATTATTATTATTTTTAAATCAGATTTAATGAATTCAGCAACATTTATTTAGACCTCACAGGTGATAAAAAATTAAATTAGATGCACGAATAAATGGAAGTAACACCAAAATCACAATTCCCACCATCCACTGCTAGTTGCTGAGAGCCAAGCTTCACCCAACAACCAATCAATTAATCAACCTTTATTTGTATGGCACTTTTCATACAAAATTTCGTAGCACAAAGTGCTTCACATAGAAATGCAACGCTGGAAAACACCATCATACTCCAAAGAAGGCCGTCTGCGACCTCTGGCACAGGCAAGACCAACAGCAGGCCTCCTCCACTCAGCATCTGAGCAGCAGCAGGTCGACCTGGAAAAGAGCTGAAACTCCCACCTGACATGGCAACAACACTCCGGCCTCACCTGACCATCACCTCTGAGGCCTTTTCTCTTATTTGTCTCCTAATTTACTGATTCAACATCCTTTAGTTTGGAGGTGGGACACGTTTATGTTGATCCTCTGCAGCGTTATTATGGAGAAAACACTAACATCTACATTAGAAATACATTCAATTCTGGCTGTAAGGATTTCTTTTTGGTGGAAACATCATTTTTGTCTCTTTTTACAGTGAAATTTACATTTGTGTTTGTACTGGGACAAAACAGTTTGTGTAACTTCTGAATTGAGTTCATATTGGTAGTAAAGTGAGCTTCAGGTCCCTCCTGGGTTTGAGGGCACAACAAGCCCAAATGAGCAACTGCACTTTTGGAACAAGCCCAAAAAACACAACCTGCAACTGCAGATATTTACAAGCAACTTTAAAAAAAAAAAAAAAAAAAGAAGCTCAAAGTCGCTTATAATAAGCCGACCTGGCAACTCTGGTGGAGGGCAGAGGGGATGGTGCAAACAGCAGGAAGAGAGCGCGGGCCTGATTTGACTTTAAGGTTTTATCAGAGAGGAAGTGATCAGAGTGACGCTCAGCGAGGAGGAAGTTACCCTGCGGCAACATCATCATCATCATCTTCATCATCTTTTGTGTGATGGAGACCATTAAGGAAATGTTTGGGCATAAAAATAATATCAGTGATATCAACCGTAGTTCAGCTCTACTAGTACTCAAATTCAGACTACATGTACTCAATTCTGGTCAACTGGTGCACAGGTAGACTTTACTAGTGAAGCAGAAAATGTCCCTAGTACTACTAGTCAGCCTTATATGCTAATAAGGGGGCGGGAAAAGCAAATTCAGGCTTCCCATTGGCTTTTGAAAATATTACAGCCAATCAAGGTGCTGGATTTGGTTTGAATCCCTGCTACTTCATTTGCATTAGGTCTACTAGTACTATTAGTGAATCTTTTGGCTCTACTAGTACTACAAGTGTACTAAAATAGTCTACTAGTACTTCTAATGTGATATTTTGAGTTTACTAGTCATACTAGTAAATAAAAAAAATGTTTTACTAGTAAAGGTTTTTGGAGCACTTGTGCATGAGTAGACCTTACAAGTAAAGCAAAAACATCTACTAGTAGAGCTTTGAATTTTAACTAGTAACATTTTTCATGTCTACTAGTACTACTAGAAACACAAAGCTGTCTACCAGTAGACAATTTTGCTTTCCTACAACAGTCTAGTTTTGGTGCTAAACTAAAAACCTTTACTAGTAAAACAAAACTTTTGTCTACTAGTACACTCAAAATGTCTTATTAGTAGTACTAGTAGACCTAATGCGAATGAAGTAGGACAGATAATAACCAAAGCCAGCACCCTGATTGGCTGAAATATTTTCAAAAGCCAATAGGAAACCCGAATTGGCTTTTCCCGCCCCCTTATTAGCATATAAGGCTTACTAGTAGTACTAGTGACAATTTTTGCTTCACTAGTAAAGTCTACTTGTGCACCAGTTGACCAAAATTGAGTACATGCACTCTAAATTTGAGTACTAGTAGACTTGAACTATGGTTGATATCACTGATATCAAACTGATGCTCAAACGGCTCCATGGACTCTTCGGTACTTTCAGTGATCGAAGCCTTTTAGCTGCAGGCGACCTTGAGATTTTGGCATGGTCATGGTCTAAAAGCAGCCAGAGAAAATTCAGATTAATAAAGACAAAACAAACTCTCTGTGTCTGGTTGCAGCGAGCGTTAAGTTTTCTCTTTAACGTCTCATAAAAATGTTTCCTGTCTCAGTAAATAAACCGTGAGCTTCTCCTCTTCCAGTAACTTTAAACCGGTCCGAGCCTCCTGCAGATTTTTATGTGATGCTCAGACAGAAGGTGTGATTCAACCTCACCCACAAAAAAAAAAAAAAAAAATTAATAATAATTAGAGAGAGACTATCCAGTTGGAGAGCTGGATTACATAATGAGAAAACTTTCAGTCCCTGGCAGAAACTGAATTCTGTTTTATGAGTGAAAATCAAAAAGCTTCAGAGAGTGGACGCAGAACAGAGAGAGGTAAGGAGCTGGAGCATCAACTGAGCAAAATGACAGCTAAAAATAGAAACACGGAGCAGGAGGGACGGGATAAACCCGGAGAGAGAAGAGGGAAAAGAGGCTTTTATTTTGGAAGGACCATAATGGAAAAGACAGAGAGAGGAGGAATGTGGCCGACAGACAAAGACAGGGAGAGGGGTGTCCTATTTGGATTTTCTCCTGCTTCATGGCTCTAAATTGAAATTAAGGATCCACTTTGGAGAATAAAATAATCTTTAAGAGGATTTTGGCTGATTTTACATCTCAAAATCAACATAAAATGTACCTTAAAGGGTCAAAAACTGAGCTGTAAAGGTTCAAATCTGTTCTTTTTGAGGATGTGCTCACAAACCTGAAGTAAATGTGTTACTGTGTTTTTAGTTTAGACCCTTTGAACATCAGGTATCTTTATGTTACTTCCTGTTTTTCCCTCCTTGAACCTCAAACTTCACCGCTGGCATGTTCCTGCAGTCCTTCAGAAAACATTATAAACTAAAGCAGAGCCAGATGTGATCACAGCTTCTCCTGCTGACCTCTACAGCACAAACTCCAACTCTGATACAGCACCTTTGACTCATACGTGGATGATTGGTCCAGTTTGAGCATAATGAGTGATACACCTCCACTGATACTTCAGTAGAGGCGTAAAAATAAACCAATCTGAATCGTCAAAGACTCGAGTGCATCAGGAGCCCTGCACTGGAAAAATCTAATGATGAACTTAACGATGGCTCGGTCATTAAGTCATTTTACTGAGGCTCCTGCGGCTGCTCTGGTCATTGTCTCAAACTGGAATGATTAACGTTGACCTGTTGGCTTCTCTTGACACACACGTTGGCGATGATGCTTGCTGATCACATGGTAGCTTCTCATGAGGACTTCTGATGAAGGAAGGGTGGAGCCAAATGTTTGTTATCTGTGGATTAATTTGAACACCAGGTGGGACTAGGGCTGGAAGATTTATCGTTTTCCGATCTAAATCGCAATTTCAGACAACGCAATCGTGATCGATCGAGCAGAAGTTGGAGTATCCCTTAAATAATGAAAACAGATATATGTTCCTCTTATGTATCCAGATGTGGATATATGTATGTGTGTTTAGGCATATATATGGGTGTATGTGTATATGTATGTGTGCATGTATGTATATGTGTGTATAGATATATCTATATATCCTCACCACCATTATCAACTACCTTGTCAAAAGAATTCACTCCGACAATGTCCTAAATTTAATAATTTAATTTATTTTGAATAAATTTTTTTTTTCTTTTTTTAGCGTTTTGCTTTGTTTTTTTCTTTTTCCCTTCCTCTGTTCTTGTTTACTTGATATCCAATTAGAAAATGTACCTCCCCAAATCTGCTTTACATCAACCACAAGCTGTTGTAACGTTTTTTGTATGTCCATATTTTGTCCATCTGTTACCATTAATTTCTCTTTTATTTTATTTTTCTCTCTCTGTTGTCTCTCTTGTATCACTGCTTATGTTACTATTTCACAAAGTTTTTGATCATTGATTTCCTTACTGTTACCTATACTGTAAACATGATAATATTGCACTGAAGCTTGATTTGAAGAAAACTCTGAATTGAATTGAAATCGCAATATCTGTCAGAAAAATTGCAATTAGATCTTTTCCTGAAATTGTTCAGCCCCAGGTGGTAGGCGTAAACCTTCCTGCACCTGTGGAAGTGACTTTAAAAGAAGCACAATACCAGTTTCCTTAATACTTACTTCAGGGGAGAAGTCAAAAAGTAACACAGCAGCACAGAAACTTAAATCATGTTATTATCACATAAACATGACATAACAGAGCCCGTCAGGACCATGACAGCCACCAATGGCAGCACATAGAGCTGGTCACCAGTGACAAGTATCTCCACCTTCTGCTTGACCAGGAGCTCTCCTTCCAGGCTCACATTGCCAATCTGGTCTGTAAATTTAGGGTGAAACTTGGATTTTCTTACCCAAATAAATCCTGTTTTTCCCTCAGAGCTCAGAAATATCTTGACTCAGCAAGATATACATGAGTGCCTCGATCAGATGTCTTCAGCTGCTGGACACTGTCTGTCACTGTGCTTTGTTACTAGAAAGACAGTTACGTCAACTCCTTAGGTGTCAATCAAGTGTTTATCTGATGACTGTAGGCAGAGGCAGGCTAACACTACCCACTGACTCCCAGTGTCTGAGCTAAGCTAACTAGCGGTGGGTGAGCTTTCTTTCTTGTTAGGATCTGCACAACCAGTCTAAAGAATGGAGTCTATCTGCTTGTCATGGACTCGAGAGTGAGGCAAGACACAAAAAGAAAAATAATGTCGATGTACCCCTTTAACAGTGTGAATAAACTAAAATAAACACATAAGAGATTTAATTATTACAGATGTCATGCAAAAGTGCAGCAGAACCAGACATAAAAACCTCATGACTTCAAATATTTTATTCAAACCATCTTGAATCAAGCAGATCCTGAATAATGATGTCCTGAAAACCTTTAAAGTCCCACAAAATAAAGTCTGAGAAAATGTAGAGTTAAATATCTTCTGGAGAAAAAACCATCACCGTCCAGAGTCAGAAAAATCTACATGAATAAAGAAAGTGATATGTCGACACGTTAATTTGAGTCACTTAATGATGAAAACTTCAAGAAAGTCAACTCTTGACTCACTGGATTGTTCCTGTGTTCCTATTATGTCAGTGTTAATGTAAGAAAGTTTTATTTTAGTCATAAAAATAATCATTAAAAATAAAGTGTTAACTAAATAAAACATTCTGATTTGTATTTTCAAAGAAAGAGAGAGAAGGTTGCTTTGGGGGATCTGTTTTTTCCTTTAGATTGTTCTTGGTAAAGTTGTGAAGAAACTGAAAGTCTTCTCAGCAACATGCTCGACCATCTGATTCAGAGAGTTCAGTGCTTGTGAACTATTAAGTCTGTCGGTAAGAAAGTCACAGTCCAGGTCAGTTAGGAGTTCAGCTACTCATCTCATCAAACACTGATTGTTTAAGATTTAACTGATTATTTCGATTTGCTCTTTAGATTTGTTCCAGTTGAGTACAAAAAACTGCTTTGCTGCCTCAAAGTGACAGTTTATTTTGTTTAAGTGGCTATAAAAAGTTCAATATCTCCAGGTTTTTGGAGCTATTCATATTAACGCATTTAAATTTGGTTATTTACTTAGTTGTTAAAATATGATTAAATAATTATGTTTATCATTGCCAGTTTTATTATTTAGAATATTTCGGCATGTATTTAGGCTTTTATTTTGAAGGGTTTGGTTGTTTGGCACCAGGTGATATGGATATAGAGGGGAAGGTAAGACGGGGTAGGCGGGCCCAGGGGATGGTGAATGTTGTTTTTTAACCAGGAAGATGGGAAGCCAAGAGTGCACGAGGACGCCAATTTGTTTGCAAGCCTTAATAAACCAACGATCCACTCTCCCTGTGCCACAGTGGCCATTTGAGTTTTGAGTAGGGATGCACGATATCATTGATATTGAAATTTTTGCAGATATTTAGATTTTATCAGCAAACAGGTGGATCGAAGTGATTGTGTGTTGTATTCTTGATATTATTGACTGATTAATGGATTAATATTAGTCACTGAGGCATCTTTGATCCTCTGTTTTTGCTGGGATGATTAAAAAGGAGTCAAAAAGTCGTGGTGTTGTTCAGTCGGTGTCAGACACAGGCAGCCATTGTTACAGTCTGATTTCCATCGAGTCGTCTGACGGCGAGCTGGGCGTCTCTTCACTGCTAGTGTGTGTGTGTGTGTGTGTGAGATCAGTGACAGATAGAGTGACGCTGCTGCTGCTGCTGTGGAGAAAAAGGGGGACAGAAAGGAAGGATGGAGGGATGAAGAGGAGGAGGACAAAGGCTTCATTCTTTCCCCGTGGTCAGCAGCTTCAGGGCTTTCTGGAGGTTCAGGACGGCCGTGCTCACGTCCTCGTACTGCAGGGCGCTGCCCGCGTACTTACAGTACTTCTGCGCCTTGGTGAAGTCGTCCGGGGAGAGATGGACGCCGCCTGAAGGGAGAGAGAGAGTGAGGGAGGGGAGGACAGGGTTAGAGGATAACAAGTGGAGAAAGTGACAGGAACAGAGAGAAAGAAGAGGAAGTCAGAGAGATCAGAGTCAGATGGGAAACAGAAAATTAGGCAACAGGGGGAAATCACTCAGAGCGACAGAGTCCTCCATTAGATGTTCTTTAAAGCTATCAAGAAACCACAGACGCTCTGATCATTAAACTGAAACATCTTCTGTCATCTGAATTATTAGAATGTGATAAAATGACAGCACTTCAAGTCCTGTTTTTTCCATAAGGGTTACTGATTTCTTTTGCTTGTTTTCCCCAATATTTGCCCAAACTGCTATGAAGGCAGCCAAACACACAGTCTAAAGCAGCAAAGTCTAATTTCCACGCAGCAGTGTTAATTTTGTTGACTAATTATTTTCATCATAGTTTTCATCAACAACTTTTTGAATTGATATATTGATTAATTCTGGTATTGTAACTGAGATGCTCTGCCAGGTAGCCTAAATAAAGGTGACTGCATTTCACACAAAAGTTCAATTTGTTTCTGTTCATTTATACATTCAGACTTTACTAGCATTCAATAAAGGGTTATTAGATGTTGCATTTTAACCAAATGTAAAAAATGACTTCAGAAATTCAAGGAAACATAAAAAAGCTCTTACCCTTTACACTTCATATTTTAGTCGACTAAATTTACAGCAGATTTCATCGACTAAAATGTTTAGAAATTTCATCAACTAACACTAGACTAAAATTAAAACAACTTAGATGACTAAATGATGACTAAAACTAAAAGATATTTTAGGCAAAAGACTATAACTAATACTGAATTAAAAAGTGCTGTCAGAGTGAACACTGCCATGCAGAATCACTGGAATTACACAGCACAACTATTTTCAGTGGGATCGACTTCAGCTTCATATTGAGCACACCAAGCAGAAACAGGAAAACAAGCACACAGAGTTTCTGGGTCATTTCCAAACACATCGGAAATTGGAAATAATGTCGATGCCCACAGCAAACCAACGTCAGGTAGGAAATATAACCTGCTGTTTACATGTTCTTTTCCCGTTACCTTGTTTGTTTTTTTAGTGATTTTTATAACCTCATGTTTCAAGCTTTTTCTAAATGTGCTTCCAGTGGGCGAGGACGCACGCCATCGGTCAGAGCAAAGCTGCTACACAGATGTGATGCTCTGCAGGCAGACTATGAGGAAATCCGGGGTGACCTGATGTGCCAGAGAGACACTTCAATAAATCTTTGGATAGTTCTCACAAGTCCATCTGGGCAGCAGCTCTTGGGAATTCTGTTGTTTCAGTTGCTCTTATCCATAGTATAGCAGTAGGAATATCAAATAAAGACATTAAAATAGATAAGAGACCATAAAACAGATAAGGGCCTAAAAAATGAAGCAAAAAATAAAGATAAGAAGGTTTCAACATGCAGAATCTTAGAGCTTTATCAACTTCCTCATGAAGGAAAAAAATAAATAAATATAATAATTAAATTGAAATAATAAATGAATAAATAAAATAGTTAAAACAAAATAATTAAAATAAAATAAAATAAAATAATCAAAATAAAGTACATAAAATGAAATGAAACAAAAATAAATACATAAAAAAATAAGTAAAGAATGGGAATGAAGAATTAATCAACTTTCTCATGAAGGAAAAAAATTTAAAAAAATACAATAATTAAATTAAAATAATAAATAAATAAATAAAATAATCAAAACAAAATAAAATAAATAAAATAAATAAAATAATAAAACAAAATAAATAAAATAAAATAAAAATAATCAAAATATAGTAAATAAAATGAAGTGAAATAAAAAATAAACAAATAAATAAAATAAGAAAAGAATGGGAATGAAGAATTAATCAACTTTCTCATGTAGGAAAAAATAAAATAAAATAGATAAATATAATAAAATAATTAAAATAAAATAAAGAAAACAAAATAATTAAAATAAAATGAACAATCAAAATAAAGTAAAAAAAATAAAATGAAATAAAAATAAATAAATAAATAATATTAGTGAAGAATGAGAATGAAGAATTAAGGCACCAGCTGCAGTTCATAGAGATTTCTTTTTTACCAGTTTGCTTGGACAAGGACAGCAGCTCAGTCGAATAACCTTATCAAGCTTTTGGCTCCACTGAACCGTGGACGTAAATGTTCTGACTCAGGGTCCAGAATATTCTGATCTAACTGGGACAATTTCCTTCAGGATATTGAGTATTTTTTCAAGGAAATGTCCCCCCTCAAACACTCGAGGGTCTCCGACGTTGTGAGTCATGGAAAGTCATCTCCATCAGTCCGTAATGATCCGTCAGCGCTGAGAGGATTGTGGGTAATTTATGATGGGGGGGAGTACCTGCGGCAGCCTAGTCAGAGGTCGACTTCATGAGTTTAAAGAAAGGCTGGTCTGTAATCTGCCCGACGATGGAGGCTGTCAGCGTGTGTGCGGCTCCTCTTTGATCGGCTCTCATTACTGCGTTATTTAATAAAGGCCGACAGAGACGGACAGACAGACAGACAGACCACTCCCTGTGAGATCATCAGGACGGACACCCGCCCCCTCCTCTCATTCACTTTTAAAGTGGACCAACATCTGCCAGGTTAAAAATGGTCGAACCCTTCAGACTGTAGCAGCTCTGTTTGTCACTGAGGACGACTCCAGGGACGGACAATAAAGATGTTTATGTCTGCAGAAATATGAAATATAGAAGACTGACGGCTCTGAAACACTTTCCTTTATGGGTGATGCAACAGCAGCCTGTTGTTTTGAGACGGTGTGATTCCTGCTCTTGTTATTAAAAGCCTCCCTCGGCGAGCACGTCAAAACCTTTATTTCTTTTAAAAACAGAATCAGATAAAGTTTGACTCTCTCCGCCAAAGAACATAAACCAAAACACGAACATTAAAACAACATGACAGGCCAGACACTGAAACTAATCAGATGTTCTGTCTTCTCTCTTGTTCCCCAGAGTTTAAATCATGATCTTTATTAAACAATTTGATTAAGTCATTAATTAATGATTGTGTATTTGGGGATTCTCACTCGGTAATGTTCCAGGAAATAACCTTTAACAGAAGAGTTAGGTTAAACTTTTTACTTCACTCCTGCAGCGAGTTTCTCTCTCTGCTCTCCACCCTTCAGAGTCTCTGGAGGACTGTAAAAGCCTCTTCTTATAGAGGGTGTAACGCTGTGGCATACATACATATGAGCTGTAAAATACAGATATAAACCTACTTCATAACCAGGAACTTCTGGATTTTATAGAGAAGCAGGTGTGATCATCATGAAAGACAGAAACCCCCTGATAAAGCTGGTGAAGAAGTCTGTTAGGACCTCATTTCATCATGAAAGTAGGGATAAGTTAGGAATATATCCAGTCACAGCTGCCTTAGCTTGGTGGTGGTGGGATAAGTTGTGGAGCGATCCAATCAGAGCTCCTCTCTTTATGATTGAATCTTTATTTCGAGCATAAACACAAATACATACATCAATAAAAGCAAAGGAATAAATAAAAACAAAACAAAAGCAAACACACAAAGCAAAATCCTCAAAGATGCCTAATGAAACAAAAGTCCAGAAAGTTAAGTATGCTCGAAAAGGAGTAGGAAGAAGTTAAAAACGTATTCAATCCTACCCCTTTATGAACTGATATATTCATGTGGATCAGGTTGTCAGTTGTGGTATTGTAACTGAGATGCTCTGCCAGTTAGTTAGTAATAAAGGTGACGGCATTTCACACAAAAGCTCAATTTGTTTCTGTTAATTTATACATTCAAACTTCATACCTTTTCTATTCCCGCCCTAATATGAAGATACTAGAGAAAAACTCAGGGTATGTAAACTTGTTAGGGCTACGGCGAACAATCATTTTGGTGATTGTTAGTGTTAGTACTGGACCGTGGAGGGATCATTTTGTGATAAACATTATTAAAGATGTGAGCAGTGTTGCCAGATTATTCTACTGAAATAAGCAACCAGGTTGATAATAACAAGCCCAAAACAAGCAACCTCCAGCTGTTTTTTTTTTAATGTGACATGTTACTTTTTAAGAGAAATCTACATAAAGTGTGTTTTGATTTTCATCTACATTACATTTCAATTTCCTACTGACATTTTTTCTTATTTGTCTCTTAATTTACATCTTCAACATCCTTTTCTTTATACAGAAGTGAAGGAGGGGCTACTGTTATTTATAACTCTGTTATCACTAAACAGTCTGTCTAACCTTGATTTTTGTAACCAAACAGACATAGTCAGGCTTTTATCTAACTTTTATGTTGATCCTCTACAGCTTTATTACGGTGGAAACAGTAACAGCTACATCAGATATGAATTTAATTCTGGCTATAAGGATTTCTTCTTGGTTGAAATATCATTTTTGCCTCTTTTTACAGTACAATTTACATTTGTGTTTGGAGTGGGACAAAATAGTTTGTGTAACTTCTGAATTGAGTTTATATTGGTCGTAGAGTGAGCTTCAGATCCCTCCTGGACTTGGGGACACAACAAGCAAGAATTAGCAACTGCACTTTTGGAACAACCCAAAAAAAAACACAACTGCAACTGCCAATATTTACAATAAAATTTTCCAAAAAAAAAAAAGAAGTCGAAAGTCGCAGACCTCGCAACTACAGATGTGAAGTACATTATATTATTTGCTGAGTTTTTCTCCTGTCTCGAGTGTGTCGCACCCTTTGATTGCTTTATCCATGACCTCTCATCAGATTGAAGTTTTTACCTTTTGTTTTTTGTCAGCATCCCCCTAAAACAATGGTTCCTCAGTCTTTTTGAAGCTAAGATCTGAGCTCTGGAAGAGGTTCAGATAATATTTGCCCGTACGGTAACAGATCCTGAGCTTCTATCCAGTTAAAAACATTAAATTAAAAAGCAAAGAGCCCCACACTTAGAGGCTGGAGCTCTCAGAATGAGCATTCAAGTTTGAAGCTAACATCAGAGTTCAATCATTAAATCCACTTCTGATGATTTGTTTGATCACTGGTGCATTCTGGGCTTCATTAAGCAGGCAGTTATTTACAACTCCACTTTTCTTAAATGCAGCAGGAGGATAAATCTAAAGATCCTCTGCCAAATCTTCTCCATCTGAGTTAATGTCTGGCACATGAAAAAATAACGGCGGACGATGATTCCTCTGCTCTGATGTGAACATGGCGGGACCCTCTGAACCCCCCTCAGAGCGTCTCAGATAATGTCTCTCTTGGCTCAGAGAAGATCATAAAACACACTCATCTGCTCTTAAAGACGTCCCGCAGCAGAACAGGCAGAAAAATGATTGAATAATGTTACCCATAAGCCTCTAATCCCTCGGCTGGTTTCTCTCCTTCTGCTAAAAGATGGAAAAGACTCATGGATATGCTGACTGCCATTTCCCAGCAATGGGACGTGATTTAGGAGAGAAGGATCGAAAAAAAGATGAAGTGAGGGTAGAAAATGTAAAAAAGATGCCTTAAAGCAGTGGACCCCAAACTTTTGTACCACGGCCTGATTTTATGTAACATAATAAAGAAGGGGAGTAGTCAGGCTACAAGATGACAAACAAAAACATATTGTGCAGAAAAAAATCACAATGTTTTAACAGCACTTTTTAATTTAGTTTTAGTTATAGTCTGTTGCCTGAAATATCTTTCAGTTTTAGTCATAATTTAGTCATCTAAGTTGTTTTAATTTTAGTCTAGTTTTAGTTGATGAAATCTACTGTAAATTTAGTCGACTAAATTATGAAGTGTAAAGGGTAAGGCATTTTTATGTTTCCTTGAATTTCTGAAGTCGTGATTTACACTTGGATAAAAGGCTCATCCAACCTTTCTACACAACCAAAGTAGCTGTGATTGGATATATTCCTAACGTGACCAAATTAGGTCTGATTGGTTGTCATGATACTAAAATATCAAACTTGATATCGATACCCAGAAAATATGCCATACTTGATAACATTTTTGATGCTGCTAAAATGACAAATACTTAAAAAGGCATAAAAATGTTTTTATCAACATGAAAATCTCAAAAACACTTTTTCAATCTCAACATGGAACATGCTTTCTTAACAGAACCACAGATGCCAGTTAAATGATCAGAAAATGGATAAAAAAAACAATAAAAAACAAGACATTCACATTGTTTTAACTTGGCGCAAATAAATGCAAAATAAATAAGCCAAATATAACATAATTTGACAATATTTTAAGGATTTCTCAAATATTTTTCTTTTAAATTTAGTGCAAATAATCCAAAAATCTAAAATTAACAATAGCAAAAATGGTAAACACTTGTCTGAGGTAGTATCAATACCATGGCAAATTAGTATTGTATCCGAATTCGGGGTTTGAGTATCAATACTTTTTGAAGTATTGATACTTTTGACAACTCTGCTGCAGTCACAAGCAAAGGATGACCACAAGAGTCCATGATCTTGACCTCTGACCTATGACCTCCAAAATCCAACCAGTTTATCCTTGAATTCAGGTTCTCATGCGGTCAAAGTTTAAAGAAAATACCTCAAAGCCTTTTTGAGATATTGCGTCTACAAACCTTCACATGTGTATGGACGTACAAAAACCAGGAAGCATAAGCTGTCGCCGCAGGAGACACAACACCAGGCTCATATGATTTATATTTGTAGGGATCACTGTTTGTGGCCATGTTGTGGATTAATGGACAACATACATGACCTCCTGCACCCCCATTATCACATCAAAACCAAACCAAGAAGAAAAGACCCGCTGAGGAAGATCACAGAGAGAGAAATGTGGCACTTTATGGGATAAAAACAGCACATTGATGTAAAATGAAGGAGCATCAGCTCTCAATCATCTCATGTTAATGTGTTGTGATGGCTGTCACAGAGGGGGAATAATGAGCTGTGAATTATGGGTAAAGCATGCAGAGCTGCTTTCTCCTTGTTCTGCTCTCCCCGCGGCTAACCACCTCCAGCTAATGATAGTCTAGACCGCGGCGAGGTGGCAGTGGCGGTGCAGGCGGCGTGGTGGTAATGATAGGTTTGATGGCAGACAGATGACTGAATCAGACGGCGAGCATCGCCATCATTGTGCTCACTTTCAGCGTCACAGTTATAGACGTACTCACCACTTATTCTACATTTTCTGGGGTTTGAAGAGGCAGGGAAGAGCTGCCTTTATAAGGACAGGATGTACTTTCTATTGTAACTTTTTTTTTTAAAAAAGAAAGAGGGAAATATGCTTCTATCAGACGATATCAGTGTTCATTTTGTTGACTTATTTTTGTCATAGTTTTCGTCTACAACCTTTTTTCCCCTGATGAAAACTAGACAGTAACTAATAAAAACAATTGCACATGGACAAAAACTAAATTAACCGACATTTTCATCAACAAATAAAAACTAGACTAAAATGTTTGACAGAGACTTAATCCAATCAGACCTAATTTCATCATGTAGAAAGTAGGGACTTCTTTCTGTTCATTTCTACATTCAAACTTTACTAGCATTCAATAAAGGGTTATTAGATGTTTCATTTAATCCAAGTGTAAAACATGACTTCAGAAATTCAAGGAAACATAAAAAATGCCTTATCCTCTACACTTCATATTTTAGTCGACTATATTTACAGTAGATTTCATTGACTAAAACTAGACTAAAATTAAAGCAATTAGGATGACTGAATTATGACTAAAACTAAAAATATTTTAGGCAAAAGACAAAAACTAAAACTAAATTAAAAAGTGCTGTCAAAATTAACTCTGGACAGAATCTGCTCAAGTTTACGTTCATATTATCCATTTAATTGGTTGATTTTGTGTGTTTACTTTTACACTTCATTTTATTCCTCCTGACCCATATTTTCATTTTTATTCTAATTATATGTTGATTGTTTTTGCACCAATTTACCAAGTCAAATTCCTTGTATTTGCAAATGTACTTGCCAATAAATACAATTCTGATTCTGATTTTGATTCTGATTTAGTCGAGGTGGGTTGATATCTATGAGCATTCAGGCATGAAACACAGCAAGAGACAAATAAAAACCAATATGATGTGATTTTAAAATTTGAATTCTCTCTTTAACTGCACATATATGGAGTTTAACTGTAAACATACACTCACTGGCCACTTTATCAGCTACACTGTACCTTGATTTGACCAAGTTTGACCTGCTTTTCAAGAAGGTGCTGGAAACATCCCTCACAGATCTTGGTCCATTTCTCCATGACAGCATCACACAGTTACAGCAGATTAGTCGACTGCATATCTATGATGAGAATCTCCTGTTCCACCACATTCCCAAAAGTGCTCTATTGGACTGAGATCTGGTGACTGTGGTGGCCACTGCAGTACAGTGAGCTCACTGTCATGTTGAAGAAACCAGTTTGAGATGATCTGAGCTTTGAGACACCGAGAGTTATTCTGCTCTATGGGTCCACTGAGGTCATAAAGGGATGGACAAGGTTAGCAACAATACTCAGGTGGGCTGTGGGGTTGAAACCATGCTCAGGTGGGACTAAGGGGTCCAAAGTGTGCCAAGAAAATATCCTCTCCATGATTATGCCAGCAGCAACAGCCTGAACTGATAATACAAGGCAGGAAGGATCCATGCTTTCATGATGTTCACACCAAATTTTGACCCTACATCTGAATGTGGCGGCAGAAATCCAGACTCATCAGACCAGGAAACATTTTGACAATCTTCTACTGTCCAGTTTTGGTGATTATAACCTCAGTTTTCTGTTCTTTGCATACAGGAGGGGCTCCAGGGCGGTTAAGACCATCTGTTTCGAGACTGGATGTGTTGTGCATTCAGAAATGCTCTTCTGCATACCTTGGACGCGATACAAGTTTATTGGACTTCCCTTCTCCTCTGACCTCTGGCATCAACAAGTCATTTTCTCTTTTTCAGACCATTCCCTGTAAAACTTAGAGTTGGTTAAGTATAAAAATCCCAGACCAGCCCTGGCACCAACAACCATGCCACATTTAAAGTCAGTTGGATCCCCTTTCTTCTCCATTCTCATGCTCGGTTTGATCTTCAGCCGTTCTTCTTCAGCATGCTGAATTCATTTGATGCCATACAACTGGCTGATTGGCTCTTTGTGTTAGTGAACAAGTGTACCTAATGCAGCGGCCAATGAGTGTAAACAAAAACGTCTGAAAGCGTGAAAATGAAAATTTGTTGTCTGAAAATGATTTGAGGCAAAGATATTGAGAGTAATAACCCCAAAAGGGACGTCCTGAGAAGTTAACCTGGATTTATGCGTTGGGATCCCTCTCAGGAATTTGATCTGTCTGTGTTCGACTTCACATTTTTTATGTTTAGACTTTAATATCCGAGCGCTCCCCGAGAGACCACAGAGAGTTAGATTAGATTTACTTTGGCCTTGAAGGGGGGAGACATTTTTCAACGAGCGGCAGATTTTAAATCAAATTTACATGAACCTGGAAATGACTGCAGGAATCAGACAAGCACAAGAAAATATGAAAACTTCTCTTATTTTCTGATCGAGCTGCAGCTGTCTGATCAGATTAGAGGGAATTATTCTTAAAGACAGATGGACGAAAAAGGGGGGAAAATGGCCGAAAGTGCCAGCATGAAGGATCGGTTTGCAGTGTATTTTATATTTTTATATTTGTATGTGTGTGTGCGATCTTACCCTGCTGCTGGGCGTTGAGCATTGAGGGGTCGACTGACGGCAGAGTTCGAGGGACAGGCACGGGTTTAACAGGTTCTGAAAGACAACAAAAAAATCAAGAGTTTGATGAACATTCAAATTTAGGTCACTGAAATCCATCCTACAAATGTCATAAAAAATCTTGAGCAAATACAAATAATAAAAATACATGACCTGTATATCTTGGACACGTTTTATGGTGCTTTTTCTTTGCCAAATATTATAATTCAGTCTCACAGTGCACTTCAATAAAAACCTTTTAAGATAACCAGGGAATACATTGTGAATTGTGAAATGGTTTGAATCTAAAATCAATTCTGAATTGGACCGTGACACGTAGAATTGAAATTGAATCATATCGTAACCTATAGGAAGATCCCCACCACTAGTATGTACACAAATATTAGAAACGTAGCTCCATGATGCATAAAAATCTTTTAGCCTGTGTGTTTTTCTCTTGTTTTGGGAGTATTACACGTACAAGAGCGCACAGGGATAGTGCACTGAGTAGCTCTTCAAACAAGTCAGGCTTCTTCTTGGCTCTTTTTCCAGTCATAAACTGTAAACTGATGTTTTCAACTAATGCTCTGATATTCTGAGATGCCGGGCAAAACAAATTGTGTGTTTTAATCTTGCAGTGTGTATTTATGCCCCAACCCAATGTGTCCTTAAAGTTGCAGAGACAGTCTGAGCTGCAGACTTTAAACTTTAGACCAAGTGTAGGGAGGTTGAGGGTTATTTTCTGAGACCTCAAGTTAGGAATACACCAGCTTTGGGCCTCATTTTCAGATGTGAAAACCTGTAAAGCTCTGGTAGCCTATTTAATACGTCCAGGGCCTTGTGTTTAGCTTTGACCTGCCACTCCTTTCCCATATCTCTATCCAGCTATCTTTATTTAAAAAGCCCCAAAATAAATCTATAAAGGAACAGTTTAACATTTTTGTTGTTGTCATGTCTTGCCTCACTCCCGAGTCGATGACAAACAGATAGACTCCATTCTTTTGACTGTGCGCTCAGTAACAAGGAAGAGAGCTCGTCCACTGCTAGTTAGCTTAGCTCAAACACTAGGGAGTCAATGGGTAGTGTTAGCCTGCCTCTGCCAACACTCATCAAATAAACTCTTCAGCAACTCTAAATGGTCCTGTGTGCTTGTTGTGTTTTTTTTTTTACCATGTTATGTTACATTATCTTTTATTATCATAATTTCTTCTACTCCTGAACAGAGGTTTTGTTTTGTTGACCTACTTCCGCAGTGGTTTGCACTAGAGATGTGACATTCGCGGACGAGTCGAGGCTTTCGAACAGCTCTTTTAAGTGAACAATGAGAACCAATTCGCATGTTCTGAGTGAGCCATTAATTTCCGAGTCATTATTAAGAAGATGAATGGCACACTCAGAACTGTGAATCAGTTCTCATTGTTCACTTAAAAGAGCTGTTCAAAAGACTTGACTTGTTCGCAAACGTCACAGCTCTTGCAAAATCCACCGCGGAAGCAGGTCAACAAAACAAAGCCTTTGTTAAAGAGTAGAAGAGGATCATACGAAGATAGTGGAAGGTAACGTAACATAAAGGGGTAAAAAACTAGTCACAACAAGCACACAGGACAGTTTAGAGTTGCTGAAGAGTTTATCTGATGACTGTAGGCAGAGGCAGGCTAATACTACCCATTGACTCCCAGTGTTTGAGCTAAGCTAATTAGCGGGGGCAAGCTTTGTCTGTCTCTTCCTTGTTACTGCATGCACAGTCGAAAGAATGGTGTCTACCTGCTTGGATTCAGGAGTGAGGCAAGACATGAAAACAACTAAAATGTTGGCATGTTCCTTTAACAAAACAGTTTGAATGTAAATGTATTAATACATTAGTCTGTTTCCCCACACACCAAAGCTAACATCAAACTATGATCAATAACAGTCCCACATTATCAGAGCACACCTTGTCTACTGTGTGTTTGGACCACACCTTCACACTTCGCACTTTCCTTTATCACTTCCTCATTTTAGCCTGATAAACCAAATACAACAAAAGCTGTGAGTGGGAACGTGTGTGTGCTCAGTGT
This sequence comes from Cetoscarus ocellatus, assembly GCA_037902135.1. NCBI lineage: Eukaryota > Metazoa > Chordata > Actinopteri > Labriformes > Labridae > Cetoscarus > Cetoscarus ocellatus. The sequence continues at coordinate 217,744 of JBAMNC010001591.1, read as the reverse complement.
GATCTATAATCACCTTACATGACTGTAAGTTTGAGTAAATCACACTCATTCACAGCTCTTTGTCTGCTGCCTGTCTCTTCGCAAAATGAAACTTCCTCTAACTCTTACACGCAATTCATTACATAAACTCCTTTGTCTTCGTCACAGGGGAACAATAAGCCTATAATTATATAACACAACTCTAACTTCATTAAAAGACATAAACTGATCATGAATAATAGCCAAACATCCTCGCTCTGGAGCTTTAAATCCTCATGAGGACATCTGCAAATATTTGGACGAGAGCAACACTGAGCGAGGCGACCTCTCAGGGCGGTGTGTTATTGAAAGCTGTGAGGCCGTCATGCACTTGCTGTTATCAGGGGAAATTAGTGAGTAGAAGTGGGCTGACGGATCGTGTTGTTGGGCTCAGACGGTTGATAATCGGAGGACAATGAAGAGCTGGAAACACCGAGCAGGGGATCATTATCACTGTGAAGTTTCTAATGGTTATTACAGAGCAGGAGATTCGGTGAAGGAGTCACAGCTGGACTGGTTCTAGTTAAATAAGAGTTTAACCAGGGCACCTGTGGACCACAGTCTCCTCTCAGTGGGTCAGTTTGAAGGTGTGTGTTAATTTTGTCGACTAATTATTTTCATCATAGTTTTCGTCTACAACCTTTTTTCCCTGATGAAAACTACACAGCAACTAATAAATACAAGTGCACATGGACAAAAACTAAAACTTAATTAACTGACATTTTCATCAACAAATAAAAACTAGACTAAAATGTTTGACAGAGACTTAATCCAATCAGACCTGATTTCATCATGTAGAAAAGTAGGGACTTCTTTCTGGTCATTTATACACTCAAACTTTACTAGCATTCAATAAAGGGTTATTAGATGTTTCGTTTTATCCAAGAGTAAAACATGACTTCAGAAATTCAATGAAACATAAAAAATGCCTTACCCTTTACACTTCATATTTTAGTCCACTAAATTTACAGTAGATTTCGTCGACTAAAATATTTTGAAATGCCATCAGCTAAAGTTAGACTAAAATTAAAAGAATTTAGATCTCTAAATTATGATTAAAATTAAAAGATATTTTAGGCAAAAGACTATAACTAAAACTAAATTAAAAAGTGCTGTAAAAATTTACACAGCTTTAATTTGGTTAAAAGTTTATAAAATCCACGAACCAGCATGGAAGGTGAACAACAGCACTGTTTAACTTTAAAAAATGGGGATAGGCATGTAAAATGGTCTTTTACTACTCAAAGCAGCTTTGCACCGCAGGTCACATCTACACATTAGCTCTCACATTCACTCACTGATGGTTGGAGTTTCTGTGTCAGTTGTCCATCAGTATTTCTTAACACTTTCACGCCCTTTCATGTCCAATTACACGCCACTGACGCAGCAGTGGGAGCAACTTGGGGTTAAGAGTCTTGCCCAAGGACACATCGACATGTGACAGCGGGAGCTGGGCTGGAGTCTGCAACCTTCCCATTACAGACCAAGCGCACTATCAGACTGCACCGCCCCAGGTGTTTAAGGTTAAATCCATTTGAAGCCAGGAAGCTCACCAGGCTTTGCACCAAGAACACCCATCCTCAAAATATAGACTGACAATCAGTTGCACACCGCGCCCTGTAGACAACGCACTTCACACCGTCAAAATAGCACCCTACATCTGACATATATTTAGACTACAATGAACAAGACCCTATTTTTTATTTATTTTTATTGGCTGGATGGACTTGGATTGTTTATTTAATCAAGTCAAATCCATCCTCTGGGTAGGGCTGGGCGATATGGCTAAAAATAAAATCCCTAATTTTTTTCCACAACACTCAATTTTAATCAACATTTTCCCTCTAAAAAAACAACAAAACACTTAGTGTCACAAAAATGACATGAATTAAGTATTGCCTTTATGTTGTCAAAATATATTCCCAAACCAAACAGAATTTCCCTCTTAAAGTTAAAGTGTGTGTCATAAAATGTTGATCATGTAGTTCAGACTTTGGCAGGTTTGTCAACATAAACACTGAAGGCTAAGCTATTTTCAAAATCTAATCTCATTTAAAGAGTAAATACAAGCCTTTAAAAGTGCTTGTGAAAAACCTGACAGGGCCTAAAAAACTGTACATGTTTTGGATTTTTTTATTTTCAAATCTTCTGCAGAAAATAATTTGAATCGATTGTTTTAATTGATATATTGCCCAGCCCTACCTCTGAGTGATGGTGCAGAATCTCCATTTGTTTGTCAAACATTGAGTAAAACACTTCAGTAAACCAGTCCACCAACACTGATCTTATAAAAACCGAACTGCAGGTGGGCGTCTCACCTGTGGGTGGAGGCAGCTCGGCGGGAGTGTTGGCCGGAGCGTGGGCTCCAGGTGGGATGTGGATGTTGTTGTAGTTGGTGTTGGGGGGTCCCGACGCTCCCGCTCCAGGACCGGGAGTGAAACCTATCCCTGGGGCTGACCCTGGATCCAGACTCTGGTCTCTGTCCTCGAAGGACCCTGATGGAGGCCCTTCTCCTCCTCTGATGGAGCCGCCGTGGGAGAAGCCCTGAGCCGAGAACCCTTCTGCTCCAAACTCACCTGTGAGAGAGACGGAGACAGTGGATCCAGATGTTTTTAACCTTCACACCTTATGATCTCAGAGAGCAACTTTGAAAAAGAAATGATTAAATGTATTAATGTAAATGTCTGTTAGCAAACAGCTTTCAGATGTTTCAAGGCTGCTGTCTTTAAAATCAGTGTTTATCCCCTTTTAAAAATTAAAAAACGGATGCCATTGCAGTCAATGCACTCCAATGATCTTAAATAAGGCTCATAATTACACCACTTTAGAGCATTCATTGATGTTTCCTGATCTAAATGCTTGACCTTGAAAGCCCGAATGAGTTGATACTTAAAAATAAATGAGATGTTTATCCCTGATGTCTTCCACAGAATCAGATTCATGTTTAAAGCACAGGAGCTTAAGCCTGTTATCCTCTCTGAGTTTCATCACAAAGCAAAAGCCAACGCAGGATCAGAAAAATGATTGGAATTCATGAGACTGAGATTTAACAGAAGGAATAAATCACCTTCATTGATCTTCCATCAGAAACTAAATTTGATCAAAAACTGAGTGTAAAGTTTTCACTCATGCTATTAAAGTGTTTTCTGTTGTTAGATTCAATTAGACTTTTCCAGTTTGGAAGAAAAAAAAAGGATTTAATTATAATACGATCATTGGCCCTTTTATTAAGCACACCCTGGTCAACTGCTCATTATTAGAAAAAGCAAATCAGCCAATCATATGGCAGCAGCTAAATGCATTTAGGCATGTAAACATGGTCAAGATGATCTGCTGAATGACAATCCTAAAACTTCAGAGCAAACGTTGGCGTTTACCAGCCTGTAGGCCCGTCGGCTGATTCTCCTCAACTGGAAACTCCCTGGTCCCCCTTCACATTCCCGTTGGGTCCACGAGGTGCTTTATAATTTGGTTTACACTAAAAGGCTCGATGAAATCATTTCATGTTACTTGGGTTGCTTTTTTGAACTGCCATAATTTCTCGATTATAACATGCACTCAATTAAAACACGTATCCCATATTTTCACAATTTTGCCTGAAAAACGCTGTACTCGAATACAAATACCGTACACGATTTTCTCTTTCAAACAGATGTGGAAAAACCTTTTGCTTCACGCATGCGGAGTAACTCAACTTCTGCCCAAGATTGCTCAGTTGCAGTGTACCGACCAATCAGAGAACCGCATTCAACATGCCGATGTATTCGACCAATCACAGTGCAGCTATTTTGAGTTCCCTTGCTCACAAGATGGCAGCGCTCTGTGTTTGCATGTGTTTTTGCAGAGGAACAGAATATTTTGGCTTTTTGTATCAGATGTGTTGCAATCACAATGTTGGCGAGACAAAATATGGTAAGTATTTTGCTTGTACTCGTGTATAATACGCACCTGGAAAATTAGAGCTTATTTAAAAGCAAAAAATGTGTGTTATAATCAAGAAATTACGGTATATATATTCTCTAGATTAGTCCTCAGAGTTGGAGGATTGTTATGTGTGTTATTTATTTTATTCAACAATATTTATTTTATTCTATCTATTTTTATTACAACCCCCATTTTTAAAATTCTTCTTCTTACTGTTATTTTAATTGATTGATTTTTTTTAGCTGAATGGCCTTGTAATAGGAGGTGAGTGGTGAAGAGAGTTGACATTCAGATGTGACAACTGATGTTTATTCATTATTCTTTTATACCTTATGTTGCATATCAAACTGTCTGTCTAAAATGTTTAAAATGTTCTATAAATAAAGATGGAAAAAAAGAGCCTCTGCAGAAGTTTGAATCAAGTCTCAGACTGGGGAAGAAAGATTTCTGAAGTGACTTTGAATCAGAAACTGCTGATCTACAGGGATTTCCATACAACCATCTCTGGCATTTACAGGAAATGGTCTGAAAAAGACAAAACATCCAGTGAGCAACAGTTCTCTGGGTGAAAGTGCCTTGTTGATGCCAGAGGAGAATGACCAAAGTGTTTCCAGATGATAAAAAGGCAACAGTAACTCAAAGATCATTTCTGAATGCACAACATGTTTAAAATTGAAGCAGATGATCGAAAGCAGCAAGGACCACACCAGGTGCCACTCCTGCCAGGTAAGAACAGGAAACTGAGGCTATAATACACATGGGCTTCACAAAATTGGACAACAGAAAATTGGAAATATTCTGCCTGGTCTGATGGGTTTGGACAGTAGGATCACAAAACTCAGATCACCTCCAGTGGCATCAACAGTCACCAGATCTCCAATAAAGCACCTTTGGGATGTGGTGGAGTGGGAGATTCTCATCATGGATGTGCAGCCAACAAATCTGCAACTATGTGATGCTATCATGTCAATATGGACCAAAATCTCTGGGGAATGTTCCAGCATCTTGTTGAATTAAGGAGCTCTGAAGGCAAAAAAAAGTCCAACCCAATACAAGCATGGTGTAACTAATAAAGTGGTGTAAGTCAAATCTTTAACTTGAAAATGTCTGACTTTGAAAAGCTCATGTTCAAAAGATTCCCACAAAAGACTAACAAAAGATAATCCTTCACAAAAGCTCCACTGTGTTTTCATTTCAAAATTTGAGCCTCATGTTGAAATCTCAGCTTCTTACAGCGACCACACCTCACACAAAGAAAACACGTCTTCACAGCCGAGAGCTGAGTGTTTGGACACATTAGAGGCTTTAATGGACGGGGAGACACTGACTGTGTTTGACACCATGTCAGACTCAGAGCTCTGTCATTACTGAATCACAGACAGGAAGAAAGCTGACAGATCGCTACGTTAATGGAGATGTTTAGTCTCTCTTTTTCTTTATGCCCTCTGAGTTTGTCAGCTTTTACACTCACCTCCAAAAAACATGTTATCAGAACTGGGCTGCTGTTGTAATTCATCTACGAGGCCTTTAATAAATGAAATGCACAAACACCACAGCTCCAGTGTTCATTTTGTTGACTAATTATTTTCATCATAGTTTTAATCAACAAACTTTTTTCCCCTGATGAAAACTACACGACTAATAAAAACAAGTGCACATGGACAAAAACTCAAACTAAATTAACTGACATTTTCATCAACAGATAAAATCTAGACTGAAATGTCTGACAGAGACTAAATCCAATCATACCTAATTTGGTCATGTAGACAGTAGGGACAATATATCCAATCACAGCTACTTTGGTTGTGTGGAAAGGTTGGATGAGTTAAGAGGGACATCCAATCACAGCTGCCTTAGCTTGGTGGTGGTGGGATAAGTTGTGGAGCGATCCAATCAGAGCTCCTCTCTATATGAATTGATATATTCATGTAGAGCAGGTTCACTGTTTGTTGTCAGTTCTGGTATTGTAACTGAGATGCTCTGCCAGGTAGCCTAAATAAAGGTGACTGCATTTCACACAAAAGTTCAATTTGTTTCTGTTCATTTATACATTCAGACTTTACTAGCATTCAGTAAAGGGTTATTAGATTCTTCATTTTATCCAAGTGTTAAACATGACTTCAGAAATTCAAGGAAACATAAGAAATGCCTTACACTTTACACTTCATATTTTAGTCGACTAAATTTACAGTAGATTTCATCGACTAAAATGTGAAATTTCATCAACTTAAACTAGACTAAAATAAAAACAGTTTAGATGACTAAATTATGACTAAAACTAAAAGATATTTTAGGCAACAGACTGTAAAACTAAATTCAGGGTCCACATGAGGAGGAAAACCAGACCTGGGGAAAACTGACCACACAGTGAGTGCTACACTGGGACCATCTCCATCTAAAATCACTTCAAGAGCAGCTGGATTGTTCCTGACAGGCTCGAGCTGTCTGACTGAGTGAAAACAGAGCTCAGAAGTCTTTGTGCAAAGTGCCCTTTGGCGAGACGCTCAAGCACTAATAGTGCCAGAGGAGCAGGATACCGCAGTGAATCATCTTTGATGGTGCTGATATAAAGATGTCCTCTTCAGGGTGTCAGGATGTGGCGGTTTTTATTCCCAACAATGAAATGATTCTCCCCTCTTTTAAATATTTGACACTTGATGTTCAGAACGGAAAGAACTCAAAATGATGTTGGAAGCTGGGAGACGCTCCAACGTACCAACTAAGCGTGCTGTAGAGGCACCATGGCAACCTGCTAAAGATGGAAGTCCAGTCTCACTTTAGTGGAGCCGGCTCACACCAGTCTTAGCCCATCCTCGCCCACTGGAAGCATATTCAAGGGGTCTACACAGCAGAGCAGAGCCCTGATTAGCTTGAAAAACGTGAGTATAAGATCACAAGAGGACTACAACTACTAATACTGAGATCATGGGATCACAGGAAGAGCAGCCTGTAAACAACGGGTTATACTGCCTGCTTCATGGTAATTTGCCATCTTCATCTATTCTATTTCCATTTTTTCACCTGTATTTTGAACTGCTGGAATCTCTAAATAGTTGTTTTACTGTTTTGGGTTGATTCATTTAGCAGACATTGAAGCAGAGTTGAATTGACTCCCACTGAAGATAGACCAGCTGTGTACTTCAAGCATAAAAGCCATCAAATCCAAAAAAAGGTGAGCGAGACAGAGACAGAACTGTGGCTTGAATTTGGCTCAATACCACAACAGCAAGAAAGCTAACCTAGTCTTTTTTTGACAATATCAAGGTTAACGTAAGCATTGTTATCACAAATAACCTCCAATGATCTTAACACTTCAGCATCTACAAGTCCAGGCAGAATATGGTTACAAATCAGTCAAGCAGATATTCCAGTTTCACCTGAGCAGCTGAATAAAACTTTATTTTATCACCCAAATTGTTGTCACTCAAAGCTGAATGAGCAAAAATAGGCCGAAGCGCAGGAATCAAGACTGTAACTACAGCCCCAAGTAGTGGCAGGTGGCTGTATTACCATCATTCAACAGGCTTTGGACCAAACCGAATGAAAATGAAGATTGCAACTTCACCCTCGAACCAAATCAACTCCACCAAACTTTTTATTTGAAGTTTTAACGGTCCCATGTCCTGCAAAATGCAATTACAAGCTTCTAATATTGTTGACAGGGTTTGAGAAGCAGAAGAAAGTTGCACCTTTTAATAAACTCAAAGAGAAATGCTCTCGGCCTCTTTAAATAAAGAGCCCCTTAAAACACTCCATGTTTTACTTCCTGGAGTTTATGATGTCACAGCTATACAGCCTCCCCCTACATGCGTTTTCTGCTTGTCCCGGGTAAACTCCATGTCTGTTTTGAAATTGCTCAGAGGCCATGACTTCTCCACTTTTCCCATCAAGCATTTGTTGGGCACAGAGCTCAATATCACAGCCTCCCCGCCCCCCCAGATCTGAGTGTTTCCAAAGGGGAGGAAAAAAGAGCTGCATGTGATCCTCTACAGAGACGACACTTCACATTTTTTTTCCAACTTAAATCAAATCCTTGCTTAATAGAGACTCAAGACATGATGTAAACAGCCAAACACACCAGGACACAAGACCTTTGAGGTATGAGACCCTGAAAAAATACTGACCAAAAGCTGATTCAGTCTCAGTCCTTGCAGCATTTATCACATTTTAAATCATGAGACTAACCACACTGTACATCATTATATGTTCTAACTCACTCCTCTAGTTTTCAACAAGCCCATTATAACATAAGACAAAAGTTTATTATCAGAGTTTTGTTATTTATGGGCAAAAGCCGGCAGTCAAACCCGGCGTTGTCACTGCCTGTCAGTCTCTGTATATTGTTTTATTCTCCCTCTGCTTCACGTATGTCATGACAACTAGGTCACAGAACGCATACTTTATACTTTACGACTCAGCACTGTAAGGTTTTTTCATTTTCTACCCCCCAAATCTCCATTTTCCAGCCCTCCCCCTCCCTCCGTTCATTCCTTTCCTCCCAGCCAATGGAAATTCAGACTCCAGCTGCTGACAGACAATGCTCTTTCTGTAAGTATCTCTGCTATATTAGTGTGTAAGTCGGAGGGTGTGTGTCACAGTCCCTCTGCTCTCCAGAGGTTAATTAACCCACTTTAACTGGTTCAAATCTCTGTAGGAGGCGGAGCCTGCTGTTCCCCAGCTGACAGAGGACGGTCCAACATGACAGTGAGACTAAATGCAGATGAGATGGACTTTTTACCTGCTGAGAGCCTCAGCATCAACACACTCATCCTCCTTATTGGAAAACTACAGAGATAAATGTTTGGCCCAGTTCTCCTGTAACCTATTTTTGGAGCATGATCCACTGTCCTGACATAGTTTTGCCAGAACTTAGACTGAAATGTCCACAATATGCAGATATTTTGGACTTTATTTTACTCGCCTACAGAAACCTCGATGTTTATCTATCAAAGTTAGTCTGTTGTTTTCACATTTGGAATTTGAAATGCTTAATAAATGGCCCTACATGCTTTATATTTTAAAAGATCATGCTAGCAACATGAAGGAGTCATGGACAACACGAGAGTGTGCCTTCTGTTTACATGAGAATGGTGCCCGGAGTGCCTGACTCTGCAAACTTTTGAAACAGAGGTCGAGAGTGAAAAGTTTTAAAATGTTTTCAGTTTCATCTCTATGTAAACAGGGACCTCTGTGGTCAGGGAAAACAGGGACGCACGGCACATGCGCAGTACTCTTTCAGATACAACAACAACAACAACAACAACAACAGGTATGGCCGACTACCAGGCAACGTGTGCTGCTAACTGTGCTCGATTTGTTATCACTACTTAGGGCAGAAAGATTTATCATTTTCTGATTGAAATCGCAATTTTAGACAACGCAATCATGTGATCACCAAAGCTGCCATTTTTGCAGTGCTCCTGACTGACCCAGGATCTGTTGTGTCAACTATTTTACGCAAACTATTTTACAAATTTGAAGGCAATTTGCATTTACTGAAGTGCTGATAAGCAGGTCAGCAATACAAAGCCTCTGTTTAGGAGTAGAAGTTGGAGTATCCCTTAAATAATGAAAACAAATTATTTATCATCAATATTAGATGATGAATAATGAGTTATGTGCTTTTGATCATTGATTTCCTTACTGCTGTCTCTACTGTAAACATAGCGAATATTGCACTGAAGCATGATTTGAAGAAATCATGAATCGAATTAAAATTGCAATATCTGCCAGAAAAATTGTAATTAGATCTTTCCCTAAAATCGTTCAACCCTATCGCTGCTGCAACAAAATGTGGATTTGCTGCGTCAATACTCAAAAACCAGACCAGCAGAGACGCACTCCCCATTGTTGTTTGTGAAAAGTTTGTCTTCACTGGAAAGTGTCAGTGTGCAGACGTGTGTTGTAACACCCTTGTTTCTCTACAAACCTGCATCGACAACTACTGGCCTGGCATGCACGCCACTGCGTTTTCAGTCCTCCTCACGGATCCGTGTCAACACAGAGCGCCTTCAGAGCTCCTTTATTCTTGGTGTCATAGATTCAACAAGTTGCTGAGTTGCTGAAAACTCAGAGATGTTGGTCCATAACTCCATGATAGCATTTGCTGCACATCAATGAGGCAAATTTCCCACTCCACCACATCCCAAAGGTGCTCTGTTGGAGATCTGGTGACTGTGAAGGCCACTGGGGTACAGTGAACTCATCACATGAACTCATCTATAAGCAGTAGTTCCATGATAAAGTTACCATCATAATATGATTCACTCGGAATTATGTTGATATCATTATTAGATAGACAGTTATTGAGCAAAAACAGTCATCTGCTAATGGCGGTTATCTGGATCACCACCAAAATCTAATCGTTTTTAAGATGCGCCATTCCTAACATCTCCTGAAAATTTCAGCAAAATCCGTCCAGTAGTTTTTGTGTTATCTTGCTAACAAACAAACATCAAACAAACACCAGCAAAAACATAACCACCTTGGCGAAGGTAACAGAACTCATTACTGCAACCTACTGGACTAAAGATTAGATCAGAGCAACTACTTCTACAATAGAAAATACTAGAAATAACATAAGAGAAGGAAAATTATTTAGATGACTTCTGTTTCTGATCAAACAAACCAACAATAAAACAAAAGAAGTGAAAGTTTCTCAGCTAGTGTGGCTTAATGACCATCCATTACTCGACTGAAAAGGTCTTACAGGTGATTTATTTAGATTTTCACTCCTGAACTCACTGTATGTGCAACATCTGTGTAAGATCATTAACAGAGAAGTGATAATAAGTTAAACTGGTGTACCTAATGAAGTAGAAGGTGAGTGTAGGAATATTCAGATGGGATAGAAGTGGCGGGAGGTCTTAATTTTCGAACAGTTAATGAGATTTTATGCTCATGCTGAACAGATTTAAAGTATTCTTCTTAATTTTTTACTCTAATAAATAACCTTTTAAAGCTCTTCTTCTCGCTGTTTGCCTTTCTAAATGATTTGGTTAACAGCTTTCTCTGGCCTCTGCATGTTCTCAGGGCTTATTTGCATGTTAAACTTTTATTAACAACACGATTAAGCTCTAGATTTCTAACAGCTGACATGGCTCAGCCCTCTGAGTCTTTAATCCCTGGACCTCAGAAAGTCTCTGCAGCAGGTCAAAAACATTGTTTGACCTGAAAAATGATCTCCACCTAACATAATCACTCTGTTTCTCCAGGATTTACGACAACAGCCATCATTATTACATGATTATATCAGACAGGAATCCTCCCTGATGGTTCACATATGTCCCTGTTTCTGTCACAGTAACACACGCACATGGAGACAAACGTCAGAAAGACAAACACACTGACGAGTTCGCACACCGAAACACAATCCTGCAGCACCAGGACGCACACATGGACACACATGCGCTGGGTGGATGATATCAGCGCTGCACTGGCTGTGCTCTACAATAGTGGGAATGCGCTATCATGATGTCATCACGACACACAGACCCAAAGCATGCTGGGAGAGGAGGGTGGTCGGAGGGTGTGAATTCTTGAGTGATGGACAAGGACAGAAATGAAAGACAAAGAGTGACATGAAGGGTCTGAATCACCAGATACTGTTGATATATTTGAGCAATATACCCTGCCTCCAGCTGAACCAATGTTGGCCCTCTGATTGGTCCAATGACCCACCAATGAGACAGCCCCATATCACTGCAACCAATACTGGGCTCCAAACAGATTGGTGCGTTCCAGTTAATCTTGGAAGTCAAATTGTATGAGATTCAAGTTAGATTTGTCACTGGGAACGCCCCCTTTGGTTGGAAAGCTCCTACTGAAACATGTTAAAGTGGGATGGGATATAATTCTCACTTCTTGCATCTGAGGTCTGGGGAAAATGGGACGCACCATGTGGCTGTAGAAGATATTGGACAAAGCTTGAGGGTTTTTGTTCTTTGTTTTTTAACCTTGAGGTGTACCTTAGAAGAGCTGAGCCTCCTCGGATCTACATTAACAAATCTGATACCTTGCTGTGCTAAATATGCATCAAATTTCATTATTTTCATTGATAAATACAGAAAATTGGACTTGTGAAAAATCAAGACAACTTACTGCACAGTAATAATGAAAGCTTACAATTGCCAGCATGAAATGAATTATTCAGTGAACAAAAAATATTTTTGTTATCAAAGGAGTTATCTCAACTATCCTTATTAAGTTCTTTTTATGTAAAGTTGAGCTAATTTCTTAACTTAAGTAGGCAAAACTTAAAACAATTAGTTTAAAGTCAGGTGTGGTCAAACGAGGTAAGGCCAAGCTTCGAGCACAGGGCTTATATAAAGACAAAATATCATTGAGTGTGGGGTAGGCCTGTGCTCAAAATATCGATACGGCAAAATATCATCACGCACTCCTTGGGGATATGTGTATCAATACAGATTCTACAGAATCAACACAGCCTCAATGTTTTGACAGTTGTTTTCAATACTCTTTGGGTAATGTTAACAATGGTAAAGTTCAAAGTAGAAGCCAAACGACACGATGAAGCACATGTTCCAATTTGAACTTAGGTCTACCATCTTTGAGGACATGAATTTAACTTTCTTAAGTTGTAGAATCATTAAGAACTCATCCTTGGTCTTTTTCTTCTTGTAATAAAAAACAAAACGTCAGGAATTCTGTAAATAGCGTAGTCAATGTTCACAATTTACATGTACCGGGACACATATCATATTGTGGCCTCAGTGTCAGGATACATATCATATTGTGAGGGTGCTGGAAATACCCAGCCCTAGTGTGGGGTGCTGGTTTGGTGGAGTGGTAAGCAACCAGGCATGACCCATATACATGCTTCTGCCAGCCTATCCACCGTCTCTCTCTCTCTCCTATCAACAAAGGCACAAAATGTCTTTATTATTATTCATTATTTATTTAAATAGTTGTTCTCTCAACGTCAATTCTGATGACTCACCCAAAACTCAAAAATCGAGTGCAGAGAGTTACCTTGAAATTTAGATTTTTTTTCTGGATTTTTATTTATTTATTTATTTTACAGTGTGTAAACAACCATTTTCATTCAATCAATCAATCAATCTTTATTTGTATAGCGCCAATTCATAACAAGTGTTATCTCAAGACACTGTACAATAGAGCACAAAGCTCTTCATATTATGGATACACATATATGCATAGATACATATATACATATAAAAATACACATATACATATATATACAAATATATACATCCAACACCCAACATGAATCCATATAGCCAATCATGAATCCCTCCATCATGGCGGCAAGAAAAAACCTTCTGTTAAGCAGCAGGAAATCTTGAATGTGGACCCCAGTCTCATGATGAACAGCAAATCCACACCATGCTGTGTTGGGTGTGTGGGCAAAGGGAGGGAGGTAAGTGGAGACAAGTGGACTAAAGTAAGAACTAAAGCTAGTGACAGATCAATGGACCAATCATAGACCTGTCGTCGTCAAATTTGTTTCTGCTGCAAACAAATTTATTAGAGGAGGATCCTCATGTCTGTGTGGTTGTGGTTCATTCATTTTCCACACGGCTTATCCCTTCAGGGTCGGGGTACACCCTGAAACAGGCACCAGCCAATCACAGGGCCACACAGAAAAACAGACAACTATTCACTCTCACACCTAAGAGCAACTTGGAGTGACCAATCAACTTAGTGAGCATGTTTTTGCTCTGTGGGAGGAAGCCAGAGTGCCCGTAGAGAACCCATGCATGCACGTGAAGAGCATGCAAACTCCAAACAAAAAGGCCTTGCCTGACCCAGGGATCAACCCAGCAACCTTCTTGCTGAGACCTGCCGCCCTTAACAACCATTTTAACTGATCAATAAACCTGTGAAACATATATTATACAAATATAAACATCCCTGTACTTCTTTAGAGAAAACACTCACATGTTAAAGATGAAATCTGCTGCCCTGCCCCGCACACACAGTGTTACAGTGTACGTCTTATTACTGTACATGAGCACAGCTGTGTCTCTCCAGCACTGATGTCATGTGAGAGCAGGTGATGTTGGGGTCAAACACTCCGCACACATGTTCGAGGTGTAAAAGGGTGTGATCCAGCAGCTGGTCTTTATTTCACAGAAGAATTCATCAACATGAGTTCACTGACATGAGGAGAGCATTTAAAGTTTTGTCCTCGGGCCCAGAGGGGTTTGTGTCAACATGCTCGGCCGGCCTGAGGGGAACCTGACGCAACTGCGGCCCTAAAAGTGTAATCTGAAAATGAGTCCAGATGCTGCAGAGTCCCGTGTGGTGCTGGATAAATTCTACACTTGGCTGAAATCACAGGAGGACTCGAGTTATCGGGATAATCACACGAAACAGAGCGCTGAAACAATCAGAGGAGGTCTGCTGTCAGTCAAAACTAACACATCATGCCTTTAACAAAATAACAGCTTTTTGTCATTTTTTAAAGATTTGATTATCTTAAGTATTGCAAGAACTTAAAATGAGTTTTAAAAAGTAAAGTAAATCACTAAACACAATGTTATCTCAGAAGTTGTTTCACTTAATTGACTTGGTCCATTTATCAACTAAGAACAAGTATGAGCTAATTTAGAGAGCAGCAAATCGGTGAACTGGCATAACTGAGTAAAAAGGTGAATAATGAAAATTAAAGACCCAGATTTTTCTCTTAACTTTATCCAACAGTAAGTTGTCACAATGTTTGAAAATATAAATACTGAAAGTTTAAAGTTTTCATGAAGGTAGGCCCTGTCAGGTTTTGCACAAGCACTTTTATAGGCTTGTATTTACTCTTTAAATGAGATTAAATATTGATCAGAGAGTTTCATGTTAATATTCTGTGAAAATAGCTCAGCCTTCAGTGCTTATCTAGACAAACCTACCTACCTTTGAACAACATAATCAACTTTTTATGACACATCCTGTAACTTTTAGAGGGAAATTCTGTTTGATTTGGGAATATATTTTGACAACATAAAGGCAAAGCTTGATTCATGTCATTTTGGTGTTACTGTTTTTCTTTTTTTTTTTTTTCTTTTTTTTTTTTGAGGGAAAGTAATCAACTAAAATTGCAAATCGAGTGTTGTGGGAAAAAAATTGGGAATTTTATTTTTAGGCCATATCGCCCAGCCCTACCCTATACTCAATACTTAATACTTGAATATCCATCTGAGCCATTTGTTCATAAGGGTGCCCAGAGCAGTGAACCATCCAATCCAACAGAGGGCGCTGCCAGTGTAACCACTGCCTTCTCGACCCTAACAGCAAGCAGCAGCAATTCTGAAACACACCTCAAGAAAATGGAAGACAGGCAAAGCCACTCTTTGGAAGCACTTTGGGCTCCACATCAGACAAAGACCAGGTTGTGTGGATAATGTGTGAAGCAGCTGGCTCACTCCTCATCCACAACGACTCTGCAAGTCCATTCCTAAGTCTTCCACTAAATTGCCAAAGTTGCGTTCCTTTCGCCTGGCTCTCCTGTGCAGCAATGAATGTTTACTGTAATGCATAATGAACATCATCTTTCTGCCTACCTCAGCAGCACCATCGAGTGATCCTAACAAATAACTGATTTGATTTATTCTGAGCCAAAAGCCTCATTAAACAATGGAAATTAAGATATTTAAAGTATCCATACATTTGACCTTTATTTAGCTGATTCTTTTTCAAGAGAGACCTGACCAAGAATGTTCAACAAAAAAAAAAACTTGTACAACACACAATAAACAAGCAGAAAATTTTAAAGCTTTTTTCCTAACTCAGTTTGGACTTCAGGGAAGACAAGGTGAATAAAGTCTGATGAATCACGGTTGTGCGGCTATGAATCGATATCATATCATCACACAAAAAAATCACAATACAGTAGAGCGGGGATCATCAACTACATTTGTACAAGGGCCACTATTTTAGACAAATGCTACGGGGGTCATGTGTTAGAATAAATTTACATAATGTCAATGTTTTTACATTTGCTACCTTGTGACTTGTTACCACTTCTAATTACTCCCTGCTATGCCTTCTTTATGCACTTTTTAATGTGCCTATGGCGAACCGCTCCCTGCGGAACTTTTAACTTGAATATGACTGAATTGGTTCTGTGTAGGTCAAATAATTAACTTATTTTTTCTGTTGCAATTAACTTAGAGTTTCTGTGAAGCTGTGTGTTTATGCTCTGTGTATGGCTGTGTCCTGTGTTTCTGATCTTGCTGCAAACCAAACAGCCTTTCTGGGACACCAAATAAACTAAACTGAACAGAATTTTTTTTTTTTTTTTTTTTTTTTTTTTAAATTAATGTATATTGGACTTTAAAAGTGAGATCAGCCCCTGTCACCCCATCAAATGAGTCCAAGTGAGATATCTTGGCTGCTTTTTTTTTTTAGGGTTGTCATGTTTTTAATCACTGGGTTTCCTTCCAGTTGAGCTGATATTGGCTGGCAGGTGGATTTCTGTGAAATAGACCAAACATGGAGTCACTCCTGATCAACCTGCTTCAGTGTTTTCAGGGTTTGTGTGAATACAAAAAATTCTTCCCTCTCACATTTTCTGAATGTGATGAAACTTTGAGGGCTGAATGATCATTGCTATATATATATGATCTCAAATTATAGTATACAATGAATAACAACATTTTGCATGTTAAACTCCAACAGTAAAAAAAAAAAAAAAAAAGTATATGCGGGGTACGTGGCAATTTTTGGTTATTAAAAACAACGAATAATCAGGAACTGGTGTTAACTAGGTATCAATATAGTATCTTATAATGTAGTTTTTTAGTTTTTATATTTCTAGTCTTCATATTTATAAAAATGCACATACTGTTTTTTATACTAAGCCTATTTTTATTTATCATTTCTGTCCCCTTTGCTGCTGTAACACTGCAAATTTCCTTGTGTGGGACGAATAAAGGTTTATTCTATTCTAATATCATCTATTGTTCTAAAACCGGTGAAAAGATTTTAAACATGGTGACTAAAATTTGTTACATCTTAATGGACAGGATATTGCCAGACTGATACTGAGTATTCCCATTCAGCTAAAATATTAAGATATGAATTTTAGTCCATATTTCACTACTTTAATCTTGGGATAAGCTTTGACTCTGCTGAGGGGGGAATTCTAGCTTCCCCAACTTCCCAGGAGTGCACTGACAAGACTTAAAGAGAGGCAAACAAAAGGCAGAGCTTCAACCTGTTCGACAAAGATGTTAGAAACTCTCAGAACAACTCGCAAGAATGGAAAACATTTTGTGAGTAATTGCATCTGAACAAAAGAAGGAGAAGTCAGCTGAGGGTTTTTTAATGGTTCTGTTTCTGCCAAAAACACGTCTGTGGATTAAACACAAGGCAGACATCAAACTAAATTACAGCCTGCCAAAAGACAAAAGCTGCTCAGCTTTGAGAAAGATGATAAATTGAACAGCACGCGCAGCAGACAAACATTCAGAGTGTTCAATCTTTTGTCAGCTTCTAAAAAGTTGAACTGTAAGAAGAAAAAAACCCTGTCAAAGTCAAGTTAAAAAGGTTATGTATCGGCCCTCTTTTTCCCACCAAGTTCCTTAATCTTTAGAGGCTTTAACAGCCGTTTTGTTGTCAGAGTCTTTCAGTCAATCTGTCCGAGATCTGCTGGTGTTTCCCCGAGCTTTCTTCCTCCTAAAGGTTACGTTTTATGGTGGAAGTCAAAGCTTTTCAATGTGAGAAAGGTCAGAGTCTACAAGCTGATCTGTGTTGGATATAAAGGGAACAGAGAATCATTAAATAAATATCAGAACGATCTCACACAGTAACACACTGAGGTACAGGCTTAACTCATTCAGACATCAACAGAGGAGCTCTTATCTCAACACAAACTAATGCAACAAAACAACCAAATACAACAACCAACCAGAGAAAAGCAAAGATGCAAGACAGCCAAATACTGCAGTTGCCGTGCACTTGTAGTGAGGGTATTTTATTAGTGTTGTTATTGTCTGCTTGGAGTGGCTTTGCCGGGTATTCATGTTTTCAAGGTGTCTTCCTCTTTGTCTGTTTGTTTCTGGCAGACTAGATGCAGCTGTTGTTGCGGTCAAGAGAGAAACTGATCAGGTTGTGCTGGGAGTACACATTTTTGGATCAGGTGGTTCACTGCTCCAGGTGCCCAAATGTGCTGTTCAGCTGTTTATTTACATTCAAATGTTTATTTACAGTTCAAGTACCGATTTTTACCCCAACGCTCTTATGGATATGAGTATAAGGTGATAGCTCTAATATATATACTATATCTATATTGTTTTGCAAAATGTCGTGATATAATATCATTCATATTTTCGGAAATTCAGGACAATTGCTTTGTATTTTAGTTCAGCCTCTGGTCTCAGGTTGGCAGCAGACATTCATCCATTTACTCATCTTTTTGCAACATTTATTATCATTATATCTTTTACTGAGACGGACAATGAAGTTTAAAAATGCTGCAAGGACAATAATTTGTGTAAATAACACTGAGTGGTAACTGGACTATTCAGCAGATACAATTATAATGCAAAAGACAAATTAAAGACTTTCTAGAGCTAAAATGTGTGAGATATTGCCCAGTATATAGTAGTATATAGTATATAGAAGTATTGTCATCCATGTATTGCGATGCATAACATCTTGCCAGATCCTTGCCAATACACACCCCTAAACTCGAGGGTTCCTAAAAAAGAGAGAATATCCAGTGAGCTGTGGCTCTCTGGATGAAAATACCTTGTTGATGAAAGAAGTCAGAGGACAACCAACAAAGAGGTTTCAGATGATAAAAAGGCAACAGTAACTTGGACATACTTATACAAGTAAAGTATAAAGAAGACCATTTCTGAACACACAACACGTCAAATCTTGAAGCAGCTGGGTAATAACTACAGAAAACCACAAGGGATACCAGTCCTGTCAGTGAAGAACAGGAAACTGAAGCTAAAACATTGGCACAGGCTCACCAAAACTGGACCTCAGAAGATTGATTACCTGGTCTGATAAGTCTGGATTTCCACTGGTTGAATATCTTCCTTTGGTGGCCGACGAGGGCAAATGGCAAACAACAGAAGAGCTCAAGGTACAAATATTTAAATGTGTTTTTAAAAGCTTTACATTACCACGCAAAGCCGAAACTTCAGTCCAAGTCGTGCCTGCTGCTGATTCAAACACTGATGATCATGGATCAGCTCTTCCCTCTCGCACTCTCGTCTGCCTCTCCCTGCCACAGCGCCCCCTGCAGGCCCGGAGTGTTGTTGTTCTTGGTTCTGCTGCGTTTCTGCTCTTGCATTTGTTTTCTGGGTCTGGATTGTTTTAAGCTTTGTTTTGTCTTTTCTGTTCTTGAAGATGGTTTGCTCTTTTTGAACTACCTTGAGCCATTGCCTTCATCAGCCACTGCAGTTATTTGCGCGAATACTTGAAAAAAGATCGAGTTTGATTTTTGGAAAAAGTGACAGCCCTACTCTGTAGACACTGAACATCCTGAGATATGACTAATGTGTGTGCACACTGCAGTTTTGATCTTAAAATGGCATGTTGTTTTGCCCTATTTCCCACCCCAGTGTTATTGCAGACTTTAATGCTCTGAATCTGTTCTTCAGACTGTTTCACTCCCACACACCAACGTTACATGACCCGTGTTGTCTCTGTAAACTTCTAATCTCCAGAAGTCCCTGCTTTAATAATGTAGGACTTTCCTGAAACAATCTGAGCCTTGATAAGACCAATCATACACACCCAAGCTTCACAAACTAACACAGTCTCACACACTTTGAGACAAAACCAAGCCAGCAAAGGAAGTGGACCTCTGTGTTCTCTAAAGATCACGCTCTGAGGAGAAGATGGAGAATAGTCCCATAACATGGAGCGTATCAGCGTGTCCCACCTGCTTCCTCGTCCTGGTCCATGCCCATGGGCCCCGACTGAGGGGTTTCTCCGTTCTTCAGACAGTTGTGGATGTAGGTGGCCTTCCAGCGGGCGTACTTCCTGTGCTGGATGTTCTGGTAGAGGTTGAATAAAAGAAAAAAGAGATAATAAAACGGGTTACTGGTCATTATATAAGCTAGTCTGCCAGAGGGAGGGGTAATAAAGTGTGAAACATGGTCAGAGTTGCACCACTCTGGAGAAGTTTTCCATAAGTGAGGGGATCATTTCATTATACATTAGGACTTACAGATAATATAGAGGTAAATCAACTTTATACTAGTGCTACATAGAGAAATAAAGGATTTTGGGAAGGAGGGGGAAAATATGTGAATATTTGGGTGGTGTGTTCGACTGGTTTCAAAAATTACAACACATAAAGTTTTGACATAATGCACTCTCTTGTCCCCGTAAAAATACTATTCTAATTCATGTTTAATCTACTTTACACTTTTGTAGCTTCTACTGTTGAATAAAACACCTGAGACAAACAAAATCCACATGGGCACAAAAGAGCATATATCAATACAAACCAGTGGTGTGCAGTTGGCAGCCTGGGGTCTATGTGTGGCCCTCCTACTCCAAGATATCCAAAAATGTATGGTCATAGTCAAACTTGGCATAGTCTGCCATGAAGACATGTACAGTGTTTGTTAGACAACCACCCAATGTAAGGTTTATGCCAAAAGGGCCCTAAATTAACAGCATTAATTACCAAAATTATCATATATGTTTCTGTGGTGGTTAATATACAAGTATGTAGAAGGTTTTAACAGGATGTAGATATCGGGCAATATTGAAAATTTTGATATATTGGCCATACATTCCAGCCATATATATCCCATTTATCTGTGGTAATATCAACAAAATACATAAATTTGCCATATTTCTCACCTTAGCAGTACTGCTCTGTTAAATTGGTAAATTTAAACATCAAGAGTTTCATTTTTTCACGAGGGAAATTGCTGTTTTCTTGTTTTAGTCTGGTTTTTACACAAAAAACTTCAAACATTCAAAGTCAACTTTTTTAAAGAAAAGATTTTATGCTCTTGATGAAAAATATCAATATCATCATCAATGCATTCGAAAAAACTGGCATTTTGGCAAAAACCCTATGTCGTTCTTTCCTAATACTTTTTAGGCTAAAATGTAATTTTTATTGTTATCCATTAATTTCCGACATTACTGTTTAAAAAAACCACAACCCTGTTTCATTCAACATCCCTACCACAACGGCTCACTCAGACTTGCAAATCGACATTTACTAAAAAGAGCTGTTCAAAAGACTCGACTCGTTCGCCAACGTCACATCTCTTGCAAAAACCACCATGGAAGTAGGTCAACAAAACAAAGCCTCTGTTTAGGAGTAGAAGAAGAAAATACGATGATAGTAGAAGATAATGTAACATAAAAGGGGGAAAAACAGGTCACAACAAGCACACAGGACCGTTTAGAGTTGCTGAAGAGTTTATCTGATGACTGTAGGCAGAGACAGGCTAACACTGCCCATTGACTCCCAGTGTTTGAGCTAAGCTAACTAGCGGTGGATGAGCTTTGCCTGTCTCTTCCTTGTTACTGAACGCACAGTCGAAAGAATGGTGTCTACCTGCTTGTCATAAACTCGGAGTGAGACAAGACACGAAAACCAACAAAATATTGGAGTGCTCCTTTAAATTTGAAGGTGTCTATGTTAAAGCAGGTAAAGAGTTGATAAAGGAGCAAAATGAAAGAAGGGGTTGCTGTGCAGGGGGTTTGAAGTGTTTGTAAAGCAGAGGGAGAAGAGGGTTAACTGGGGTAAGGGGTGCATGCCTCAGGATGTTGAAGGGTAAATATGCTGAAGAGGCAGAGAGAGGCTCGGGCAGCAGATCAACGCTCAGCTGATAAGAATGAATGGACAAGTCTCTGCAGCCTCCAGATAAGTGCCGTGGTTTCAGCAGCAGCTCCGAAACAATGAGAGCTGAGGTAAGGCTGTTTGTTTAGCTCCAGTCCCACTGTTAATAAAGAGAGTGACTAATGGAGGTCACTCCTAATCAGTGGAACAACATGACTGTGATATTACACCACGCCACGGAGGAACTGAATCCTTAATGTCACCGTCGTAGCATTTCGGGAGAACGGTGACTCACTGTGGAACTATTCCACTACAAAACAATCCATCCTCACCAGATGAAGAGTTTCTGATGATCTAAACTGTGGCTAAATGCTGACGAATTTACTTCAGAGCTATTAATCATCAAAAATGAAAGCTGAATAAAATTGGACCCCTGCAAATCTTTTCAAACCTTGTACAGCAATTTTTTTATCCAAAGCAGATTTTAAAGCTGAATTTAAGACCCTCACTGAGTCAAACTTGTTTGTTTCATTGGCAGATATTTTTTATCATTTCAAGCAGTTCAATGCCTTATTTTTGCCTTTTATTCCTTGCAATAAGATAATCATCTGGACTTGCTAAGTGAATGAGGATTAGAGACAGCGTTTTAGATATTTGCGTCTTGAAAATAGACAAACACACTTAGGAGTCCTGGTTGTAAATAATAACCATCTTTAATATTTACCACAGGATAATTAAGTAAGATCATCTTTATAGGACCTCCAGATAATCAGGCCTTCGCTGAGTTGGATCAGAAGCGGGGATCTGATTGTCATGATGTCAGATTTGGACCACAAACAACAACTGGAGAGTAAGGATATTTTCGCTCCACTTCTGACATGTTTGGTAAGAATTTGTTCTATGAATTAGCTTAAATTTGCACCATGGCGGCAATGAATGCCTACTGAACATTCAATTGGCCTACAGTTAATGTGATTGGCATAACAACCATCCAATCACCTGCAAGATGTGCTTTTGAAAGGTTCCCAAAGACCTTGTATGTTCTGTTGCCAAGATGGACTAATGAAATATATTTTACAGTTCATCTGGTGTGTCAGGTTACATATTTTTAGCAAAGCACTAAAGAGGAATCACATCTCTACAAGTAAAATCTGTCCAAACTTGGAATTAAATTCAACACATTATACATCAAGTTTCAGTGAAACCTCAGCCGTGTGGACCTGGAAAAATATTTAATCTATGGAACAATTTGGTATTTAGCTTGGGCTGACCCACAAAATGATACAATGAATTTATCTAAACATCTGAAATCCATGCAAGGGTGCAACCATTGAAAAATTTGAGCAATATCATGTTAATAATAACAATGTCGGTATCTTTTCAATTAATCATGATTTGTGACATAAATAAGGGCTTTCCTCTCCAAAACTGTGAAACTCTGCGTGATAAAATACAATTGAAAATGGAAAACAACTACTTCAAATAAATTATGCAGGATGGGTTCAAGCAAACAGTTTGGACAAGATGTTAATTGTGTTGAATTTCAATATTTCACTTATTATCTTTTATCAATCATAATAGAAGTCTAGATCTGTCGAACAAAGCAGTACCATCTCCAAACCTGCTGCATTGCTCTGTGGTTTTGTGTGTTTTACCATCTTTTGATTTTCTTATTGTATTATTTCAGCTGTTGCCCGTTGCTTGCAAAGTGCTTCGTAACTTGTTTTTGAAAGGCGCTACACAAAATTATTTTATTGTTTTTCTTAAATCCTATAAGATTCAAGCTGATGGTTGAACAGCTCCATCTTTTTGGCCACATTTTGTTCACCAGCACTTGACCTTTCCTCAAGTTGTTTACAGTCGATCCCAACATAAATGCCTTTCTGCGCTGTGTGAATAGACGATAAATTTCTGTAAGGCCTGACATTGTCCCTGTCAGAGCTCACTGACTCGTGGTGGAAGGAGATAATCCTGATTGTGTCAGTGAGACGGATGGACGGTGAACTCGGCTATTGTCTGCTCTGATTCAGGGTTGTGACTGTCTGGGGGGACAATAAGTAAACATATGGTGATCTGCAGAAACACAATTCTGATTAAACATGACTGAGGACAGCAGAAAATAAACATTCATCAAGCAGGTATTAGGTCTGAAAAAGCTTAAACCTCCAAAGAGAGTGACGCATTTTAACCAGATGCTTTCATAATGCTGCAGCAGCTGTAACTAGAATTCTGGACTTCAGGTGTTTCTCCTTTTCCAGGCTTCTTTCCATAAGCAGGTCAGAGGTCAAGGGCATGGATTTAGTGTCTTACTCAGTGATTCTTCAGTAACCTGACCTCCTCTCCTCCCCTCCTCACTTCTAAACCACAGTCCAGCAGCAGAGACTGAGAACAGGAGCCCCTGACTGGCCACAGTGTTATGTAACAGAGAGTCAGCCCGCCTGATCAGCGTGGAGAGAAGCTGCTGAAAACCTTTTTATACGGCCTGAAACTCAATCAGAGCTGAGTGTCTGCAGAGCTCTGTCTACACTCTGAAGACTCTTTGTGTGGCACTAAGAGTGTGTTTGTCTGTCAGGCCACACTCGGTGTAACTGCTCGCCGTAAGTGTCCTGTTGATGTTTTGATGGCTTCCCTGTGACTCGGACAAAAGAAGGAGAAAGAGCTGCAGCACGTCCAACACTTACAATGACAAGAAAAGCTGAAACCTGACTGATTACTCACAATAAAACTTTAAACTTTCAGTATTTTACACTGCAAAGTGAGAAGAGTTAAAAATGCTGGTGTTTGCAAAAGTTCTATTCAGTGCCGAGTTAAGTTTACTCTGCATTATGGCTGAAAGATTTATCGCTTTCAGATCAAAATCGCAATTTCAGACAACACAATCATGTGATCGCCAAAGCTGCAATTTTTTGCAGCACTCCTGACTGATCCAGGATCTGTTGTGTCAACTATTTTACACATTTAGGAGTAGAAGTTAGAGTATCCCTTAAATAATGAAAACAGATTATTTATCATCAATATTAGATGATGAAAAATGTGTTATGTGCTTTTGATCATTGATTTCCTTACTGTTGTCTACACTGTAAACATAGTGAATATTGCACTGAAGCTTAATTTAAAGAAAATTGTGAATTGACATGGCAATATCTGCCGGAAAAATCACAATTAGATCTTTTCCTGAAATCGTTCAGCCCCACTCTGGATGGAGTCAAATCCCTGAAAATTTGCTCTCAGTTGAAAATGAGCTGGTGTCAAAAACAAGAGTACAAATCTTGTTTAGGTAAATCAAATATGTTATGATTGAATGATTGGTTGATATCTTTATTTCAATCATGTAAATGAAACTTAAAAACTGTTAAAAACTATAAAATAAGTGATAATCAAAAAATGAGAACAAAACAAGTTTGTAACTTGAATCTTTCCAGGTCTCAAGCCTCTGAGCTTACATGAGCTAAAAGGAGTAGGAAAATATAAACTTATCTAATCCTGCCCCCTTAAATTTTACTATACTCCCTAACTGAAATCATAACACTGTCTTGAATTGACCAATAATTCAGAAACATGTACAGTGACTAAAGAAGGTACCACTCAAACAGAAAAAAATACAATCACATCTTAATCTTCTTTACAAATGTATTTATCATACCTTGTAAAATTTTCATCCAAATAATCAGCAAGCACTTTGTTTTATTTATTCATCAATGTATCTATGGTGAATAAGTTATTTATGCCTCTTTTTTAACAGAATTATGCTCCAAATTTGCTTTAGTTCTGCACTCAATCTGTTCCACACTTTAACTCCACTAACAGTGATACAGAAACTTCTCAAGTTTCATGTTGGTGTCACAGTTGGATCTTTACTCTCATCTTTTCACTCTGAACTCTGAATCTTTAAGTAACACTTGTAGAGTCAGTCATCCTGTCTAACCCCCATTACTGGACGAGTACCAACAGATGCCACAAGCCCATGTCATGAAAACTAAATGCAAATGTTATTTTTCCCCATTAATATACAGCATTTTTTACACTTTACAGTGTCATAATAGAGTTAACACTCAGGCAGTTTAGAAGATACTCTGAGAGAGTGAATTTCTAACACTACATAGATTCACACTCTTAAAAAGTTTCACATCTTAACTTCAAAAAGTGTCAACAACAGCACTCTATGAGAGTTAAAGTACCAACTCTCCACTCCCTCCAAAAAGTGAAAACAGCACTTTGTGGTGTGGACCCACAACGTATCAACTCTGATAGTGTTAAACTGTCTATGCAGATTTTGCTGTGCGGTTTTGTAGCTTTGTTGTGAATTCTTTCTTGGTGTTGTACATTGTACAGCGCAGGTGACTCTCCTATTTTCCACCTGACCTTAATTTATCACTTAACTGTTCTGAAACTGCTCACAAGCAAATGTCTCTATTTCTGGTACATTGAGGGTTCATTTCTGGTAATACTAGCATTTTTTTTAAGTATTTATAAACAAAGGTGAGAAGAACTGCAGCTGGTTTGAAGAGAATCATGTCTTTTTGCCGAATAACTTCTTTCTCCTGAACAGATTTTCATTTAGCAGATGTTGCGTTTGGTACAGACATGCATCAATTGTAGCTACTTTTCTGTTTCTAGTTGTCATTTTTACTTCTGATTTTGTGTTTACACTAAAATAAATAAAATTTGAAATCATCCTGATAGTGATTTAAGTCCCTTGGGAAAGTCTGTACAGTGATATTATTATTTTTAACGCGACCTTCAGTCTTACCTCCTCTGACAGCTCGCCAAACACAGACAGGACGTCCAGCAGGAGACTGGATGTGTAGAAAGACTTGATCATGTTCCTGGAGAAAGACAAGAGGTGACAAAGAGGAGATTTATTAGTTATGGTTTTCATTGGTTTGATGCAATATGTGTCAAGAAAGTCTCAGTTCAATGTGAGTAGTAACGTTGTGATGCAGATGGATTTGCCTGATCTAATGTCTGTAATCAGGCAGATCCATCTTGCGAAGCTTCAAGCTAGAACAGGTGAGGTCAGTCTGCTGAGGCACTGTCCAATTTATGACCAATTAATGAGCTTACATGCTGATACCCAAATATCTGCAGTTATTATTGTGAATGCTTGAAAACCGATCAACTACATCATCTGATAAATGAATGTGATGAAAAGAAAGATCATCCATTCACCGTCTGGATATGTTGTTGTAAGGTTCTGCTCCCGCTCCCTGGTGAAATATATAACGAAGTAACATGAACAGTCAATTTGTAACATGGTCAGTAATAAAACTAGTGATGCATCGATTGTGAAAATCAGGGCCGATGGCAATATTGATGTTTCAAAGGATAATTATAGACAAATACAGATGCCAATGCCAATGTATTTCTAAGAACTTCTTCAAGCATTGTTCGCCTGTGATGCCAATATTTTTCTTGTGTCTGAAAACATGTATGAAACCAGTATTCATTTAGTTTTAGTTATAGCTTTTTGCCTAAAGTATCTTTTAGTTTTAGTCATTATTTAGTCATTCAAAATTGTTTTAATTTTAGTCTACTTTTAGTTGATGAAATTTCACAACATTTTAGTCGATGAAATTTACTGTAAATTTAGTCGACTAAATATGAAGTGTAAAGGGTAAGGCATTTTTTATGTTTCCTTGAATTTCTGGAGTCATGTTTAACACTTGGATAAAATGAAACATCTAATAACCCTTTACTGAATGCTAGTAAAGTTTGAACGTGTAAATGAACAGAAACAAATTGAACTTTTGTGTGAAATTCAATCGTGTTTGATCAGGCTACCTTGCAGTTACAATACCAGAATGACAACAAACTGAACCTGCTCTACATGAATATATCAATTCATAAAGAGAGGAGCTCTGATTGGATCGCTCCACAACTTATCCCACCACCACCAAGCTAAGGCAGCTGTGATTGGATATACTCCTAACTTACCCCTACTTTCTACATGACCAAATTAGGTCTGATTGGATTAAGTCTCTGTGATGGAGGAAAGAGCACATGGAGTCGAGCGGGTTCACAAACTAAAAACTGACATAGTAGATCACTTAAAGAAAAGCATCCAAAGTTCACACCAACATCACGTTACAACAGAGGCGAATGTGAGTGGTTAATAGTTAAATAACGGAGCTTTAATGTTGGATTTTGGGGATTTATGCTCTGGTTTCTTTGGTTATTAAAGACGACAGAGAGGGCAGCCACAGCCCAGATTTACCGGCACCTGGTGAGGAGTGATTTCCCATTAAAACACACACACCCACACACACACACACACACACACACAAACACACACACAAACACACACACACACACACACACACTCGTGAACATGAATGGAGTCTTTCAGAGCCGTGTGTGAGCTCCTGATCAACACAGTGGAGGAAGTTTTTCATTCTAGCAGAGTTTTCCTGTAAACATTCAGCTCAACATGTGTGTGAATGTGAACATGTGTTTTTAATGCCTGTTTTTATTTACATGCAGCCGTGTGTTTATCATGTTATTACCTGTGCGTGTGTATCCGGTGGTGACATAACACACACACACACACATATTTGAGGTCTGGCTCCTGTTAGCGCAGAACGCTGCAGCTTGTAAAGCAGCAGGCTGTTTTAGTTCCCCCTCAGAGGGACAGAAATATGACCCGGCACCAGCTAACAGAGACAGAGAGCTTCTGAAGGATTATTTATTTATTTTTATTTACAGCAAAAACACGTCGCCTGCATCCATTCATCCTCCACAGCCTGCTGCGAGGGAACTGACTTTCCTGTTGTGGTGTTCTGTTTATCAGGGGAAAGTCTGCTGTGTCACCTCAAGAGTTCACGAAAAAGGAAAATTACTGCAGCTGGTTTTTAAACTTAAAGCTCAAGTCTTCCAGATTCACTTAAACCAGGAACACATTGAATGTTTACATGTAATATTTCTGCTATAGATGATCCAGTTACGTGTTATGTTGAAAAAAGTAAATCAAAAAACACATTTAACTGATTAGGGTGCATACAAGATACACCAGCTCAAATACTGGTGAATAAAAAAAGCCAATCAGCCAATCATAAGGCAGCAAGAACACTCCAACATTTTTTTTGTTTTTGTGTCTTGCTTTACTCCCGAGTCCATGACAAGCAGATAGACACCATTCTTTAAACTGTGTGTGCAGTAACGAGGAAGAGACGGCCAAAGCTCTCCCACTAATTAGCTTAGCTCAAACACTGGGAATCAATGGGAAGCGTTAGCCTGCCTCTACCTACAGTCATCAGATAAACTCTTCAGCAACTCTAAACAGTCCTGTGTGCTTGTTGTGACTCGTTTTTTACCCCTTTATGTTATGTTATCTTTTATTACCTTCACATTATCTTCTTCTACTCATAAACAGAGGCTTTGTTTTGTTACTTCAGCTGTGGTTTTCGTGAGAGATGTGACATTCACAAACGAGTCAAGTCTTTTGAAAAGCTCTTTTAATTGAACGATGATAACCAATTCACAGTTGTGAGTGAGCCACTTGTTTCTTAAATTGCAAGCAATTTGCATTTAACCCTTTAAAGCCTATTGTATCACATTTGATACAAACTTTGATACCTCTATCTAATTAATATGATCAACAAATTACTCCAAAAAAACATCTGAATACAATCAGATAAATGACAAAAATGTCCTCACATGGATTATCAGTTGCCAAAAACACCTAATGTATCAAATGAGACACAAAAAATATATATGTTAAATTTTATGGAAATTTGATTTTTTTTTTGGATTTTAACAGAAAGCAAAATTAACATTTCTGCTCCAAAAAAATAGAATTTTCTGGCTATAATTTGTGTTTTCAGGCTTTAAAGGGTTAAGAATGGCTCGCAAATGAAAGAAAGTAGCAACATACATAAACCGTAGATCAACAAAAAAGTAGGTTAACAAAACAAAGCCTCTGTTTAGGAGAAATAAATAGAAATGTCGTGTCTCTCAAACTGTAAACTGGTTTGTAACTTATCTAAAAGATCGATATCAGTGTTCATACAGAGGGTCACAAACCATGTCACAAAGCTCAAACCGTCTCAGACTGTTTTCTTCAACATGACAATGAGTTCACAACTTTGCAATGGCCTCCACAGTCTCCAGATCTCAATCCAATAGGCACCTTTGAGATGAGGTGGAATAGGACATTTACATCATGGATGTGAAGCCAACAAATCTGCTGTTGCTATCATGTCAATCTAGACCAACATTTCAAAGGAATGTTTCAGCACCTTGTTGAATCTCTGCCGTGAAGAACGGAGGAGCACCGACGGCAAAAGTGGTCCAACTTGTTTCTAGCAAGGTGTACCTAATAAAGTGGCCACTGAGTGTATTCTTAGAGAACTGGGCTAAGACAGTAACCATTATATAGTTTTGGAAATATTCCTCCTTGCTGCTGGATGTATCAAGTATTTCCACCTTGTTCAGGACATTCTTGTAGACTTAATATATGTGAAAAAATATGCATTTATTTGACTCTTTATGGTAAAAAAGTCAATCTTAGATGTGCAAACTCCAGCCAAAGAACAGAATTAAATGAGCTACAGAAAGGATCTCTCTCCATATGAAAGACGTATAAAAATTCCTTCTCTCATAAAGTCATATTTCATTCCCAGATATTTCCTGACAGGAAGAGAGCTCTCAGAGTCTCCACATATTCTTGTCCAGATGATAAGTGGAATGAAAGGAAGGACTGCAGAGACAAATAAAAGACTCCTCAATCACCCGAACTTCCTTACAGTTTAACCCGGTTTTCTGTGGAAGGGAGGAGCTGAGAGCGCAGAGTTATTATCAGCAGAAAGGGTGAATGTTCTCATTTTGGTATTTCAGGCGCGTGTGATTTAAACCGCGCCCTATTCACAGGGGAGAGCACACAGCCTTATCACATATCACTACACTTTTCTGGCCTATATTCTGCAGATGAAGCACACTGTAGGACTTCCTTCAAGGGAAAAGTGACCTGCTGATCTCTGAGTTGTCTGGATTTGGATGCACAGATTGTGACGTCCACTGAGAGGAATTTCTGATTTTTTTGAGGGGTGTGTGTAAATAAAAATGTACTTTCTTGATTTGACCCATGAGATTAAAAAAGTATGTTTAAGCTCCCTTGATTGTCTGGGAAATGTGGATGGATGTGGGAAATAGCAGAAAAAAGCAGTTGAGCAAAAACATGTAACAAAAAAAAAAAGAGTCTATTTTAACTTAAATAGTTCCTCAAAATTGATAAGAAGTTAATGCTTTTGTAAGGATTAAGCAAGTGTGTCTTTGTGTACTTGAGTATCCTGGTTATTACATTAATCCACGATTAAACTTATTAGGTATATTTTGCCAAAATGCTAGAACTGAGCAATCCTTTCTGTTATTTTTACATTTGATTCAGAATCAGAATCAGAAATACTTCATTAATTACCAATCTTATACACAGTATGGCAGCAGGAATATCAGATATAGACATTAAAATAAGATAAGAGTATAACAGAAATAAAACTTACAACTTACAGGATCTTTAAGACAAAACAATTTTTTTGTGAAGGAAAAATAAATAAAAAATAATTAAACACATAATGCATACATAAATATAAATAAATGATAAAAATATTAACAATCAAAACATAAAAAATGTAAAATGAATTATTCACAAAAAATAATAAATAAATTAGTAATGAATAAAAAAACATAATAACCAAAAAAATGATAAATAAATAGTATATTTATAAAATTAAATAAAAATATAAATGAATTATGAATTCAAATAAACTATAAATAATAATAAATAAGTAATAAATACATGATATAATTATAATAAATAAATAAATGAAATGATTACACATGAAAATAAATAATAAATACATAAAATATAAATAAAAAATATATTACAATAAATGAATTAAAAATGAAAATGAATTATACATGAAAATAAAAAAAAATAAATAATCAATGACAATCTATTTTCATTGTGCAACAAACTGAAATTCTCGTTCGGTGTGAATGTAGCCTTAAACAGCCCGTTGAACAGCACAGTCTTTACTGGAACATTTCTTCGGGTATGTTTTTGTACCATAATGTTGGAGGATCCTTCCCCTTACATCCCTGCTAGGATAAAAATCTAAATGTGTATTTTCAGTGTGTTTGGGTCAATAGTTCTGCTTTTGGAAAGTAAGGGACACAAAATTCTTTACCATCAAACATCAGTTTGTGAATAATATCCATTAATTGCATCAGGATTACTATCAGCTGCTCTTTCTCTCTATTTTGAGGAACTAAGTTCATCAAATGCGATAAAATTCTGATTCAGTTAACATAAATGTTCACGTCAGGATAAGATATCCGATCAACAAGGATACAAAGACGGTAAGACCATTTCAAAGATGGTTTCAGAAATGTCTCTTACTTGTGGAAGCGCCCCCCTCTGTCCTCGTTGTCGGCGTAGAGGAACATCTTTAAGGCGTAGTTTTCGATGTGGGCGTTACCGACCACCTCCTGGCTGATGGAGTCGTTGTCACTCAGCTCCTTCTTCATCTGGAAATAAAAAAATAAACATTAAATCAAACTCTACTGTTCAGTCAGGGGTAAAACAGCCTCTCTCAGAGTGTTAGCACCGACTTCACATGCAGAAAAATAATGAAAATGTTGTTTAACAAAACTGTGCCAAGATCAGAATTCAAACAGAGAAAGTCCACGATAAAATCAACTCTTATATTATCTGTAAGTTTTCAATTATATCAGATGACTCATTATCCTGGCTTAAACAAATATGTCCGGTCTGACTTCATAAATACTTTCACAGGTGTGTATGCACACAACACACACTTTAACTTTTCTGAGCCTTCTTTCATTGTTTTATAAAGTTGTCCAGCAATTTAATCATTCTGTTGTATAAAAACTTAAAAATGTGCCCCTCGTTAAGCTGGAAACCTCTCCAACGCCTGTTTTTTTTTACAATTTTATTTGCCAAAATTAGTTATTGTAAGTTTATAAGAAGAACTAGGGATGCACACATTATCACAGTATTTGCCTAAACTGCTGACTATCAGTACTGGCAGATGTTAACATTTTTGCTGTTATTTCAGCCAAACAAAATGGTCATAAAAATCCCATTTATTGGCTTTAATTAGGGATGCACGATATTATTGGACCAATAAGGGTATCGGCAGATATTTGCCTAAACAGCTGATCTCTTGTATCGGCAGTAGGGCTGGGCATTTTATCTATTAAATCGATAATGAATTCGAATTATTTTCTGCAGAAGATTTGAAAATTAAAATTGAAGACAGGCCATTTCAGGTTTTGCACAAGCACTTTTATAGGCTTGTATTTACTTTTTAAATGAGATTAAATATTGGTTAGAAAGTTTCATGGTAATATTCTGTGAAATGACCTCAGCTTTCAGTGTTTATGTAGACAAACCTGCCTACGTTTGAACTCTATAATCAACATTTTATGGCACATACAAACTTTAAGAGGGAAATTCTGTCTCTGCATGTGGAGAGCTCCTCACATTGGCTTGAAAAACGATGACGTCAGTTTGCAAATAAACTAAAAATTCCCACAATGACGTAAACACCCTCACAGCAGCCGAGGAGAGATGAATGAGATTTCTCATTAAAAACTTCAATGTGTTTTGTGACGTCAATCTGGATCGGATCCACATGAAATTTACCTTGATGATAGAGACATATATTTATGTATGTATATATGTATATGTTATCCTGTAACCTTGAAGCGAATCATTCAGTGATGTCAGAGAGTCAGAGATATGGCTGTTTTTTTTCGATTAAACTTTTTTTTTTATTGACTTTTCTTTACAGATGCACAACCAGTGTGCAGAACAATACAGTATTAACAAGTCTGAGTCAACATTTTAAGAGAGATAAATCAAACCTGAACACAGAAATAAAATTAAGATAAAAAAGGTTATAATAATAATAATAATAATAATACTAGACTTACATAGCAAAAAGGTATGCTGGGGCAGTGAACAGAGATATGACTTTTTAAAATATGGCCCAATGTTAACCTATGGGATATTCAGAAATATTTTGGAATTTTTTTGCATCAAGACAAATATGCGGATCACCACCAAAATATAATGGCTTCTTCCTTGGACCAAACCACACCTCTGGTAAAATTTTCTTTTAAATCCATCCAGTAGTTTTCGCATAATCTTGCTAACAAACAAACAAAAAAACAAACAAGCAGACAAACATACGTCAGCAAAAACATCACCTCCTAGGTGGAGGTAATGGAAGTATCAGATATCTACAAAAGTTCAATACGGTGCATCCCTATGAAGAACCTCAGATACACTCAAAGTGAAATTAATGGTTGGATGGAAACCTCGTGGAGAACGTGAGCCTGAGAGCAAATGTTTAAATAGTTTGATCCCAGATTCTTTCTATTCCCCGGCCAGTTGTTCCTCTTTCATTCCTCTCTCAGTGCTGTGGTTTTACATTCCTCCTCTACACACCCCTACATACACACACACTCTGGCTCTGTGGTGAACAGTGAATCCTTTCAGGACGGTCAGGGTCCACCTGCTGGAGGGAGCCAGCGTGTTTGCTTTAGTGGTTTTATAAGAAACCTGAAACATGCTGGACAATGTAATGGAGAGAGAGAGAGAGAGAGGGAGCATGGTGCTTAATGTCAGAGAGGAATTACAGGTAGATGAAGTTCAGAGTGAAGGCTAATGGAGGAAGATGAAGGCCCCCACTGAAGAAATGACATATCAGCTCAGTGGAAAACATTTGAAACACTTTTATGAACATTATGTTGGACACCAGGTTCGGATTATTAGAACTGTTGGGACTTTATACCTTATCCCAGGAATAATTGAATAGCTCAGGTAGATTCCTTCATCCTGCAGGAGTGAAAAAGGCTGTAATGTAAAATTATCCTCAGGAGGCAGGTAATCAAATCAAATATTTCCACCAGAAATAGGGATGGAGTTTATAAGATCTTATAAATACCGCTGTCATTATTGATTCTGCGTATCAATCTGATTCATTATCAATTCCTGTTCATTTTCTTTGTGGGCAAAAGTTGGCCAGCAAAGTTTATCAGTGGCAACAACATCAAACACATGGCACTCCTGATATTCAGTGCTATGCTGCAGGTCCCTGGTGTTTCCACTCACTGAAGGTTCTGCAGAAGCATCTTTCTGCCAAAAATTAAGACCCACTTCTGCCTGCTGTCTGCCAGGATTTTGTTTTCCTTCTTTGTCATTTATGCTGACTGCCTCTAATATCTCTGACATCCTTGATTTGCAAGGCATACAGAACAAAGTGGAAGAATTTGGGAAGAGAATTGATAAGCAAAAATACCAGCTATATTAATTCCTGGAGGGAGTTTTATTTTTAACTGGAATTTGTTTTGATTCCCATCCTTAATCAGACGTGTTTTTATTTTAAGTAGAAAAACACTCAGAGAGCGCAGACCTCTGCCAAGCAGCTCAGCTCTGGCAGTGGCTTTTCCATAATCCCAGTAAAAGATAAAATTCTGGATCACCAGATCTGGATCACCAGTCAGGATCCAGACCAAACTCAGCACATACATGGAAGCTATTATCCTGTAGGAACACAACAAGTTTTGGGAACATCACTTCATTTTTCTCTCTACCTCACTTCAAATCACAACTCAAAACCCATCTGTCTCCATAATTTCTCTGTTTCATTTTAACTTTGTGTCACAGTTGTCTGTTGTTTTTATTTATTTATTCTAATAGTGTTTTTAAAACTCTGTAAAGTGTCCTTGAGTGCTGAAAAAAATTATTATTATTATTATTATTATTATTATTATTTTGATTTTATATGAATTATTGAATTTGTCGATGGGATTTCCCATTATAAAGTTTAATGTTTTTTTGTGACGTCAATCTGGATCGGATCCAGATGAAATTAACCCTGATGATAGAAACATAGACCCCATATTATCCTGTGAAACTGGAGTTAAATCCATTTAAAAATGGCAGAGATATGATTTTTTAAATTTCCGCCCAATGTTAACTTAAGGGATTTTTTGAAATTTGGGGATTTTTTTTTTGCATCCAGACAAATATACCTATCACCAAACCCTGGTTATTTTTAAGTTGGGCCATTACCAACATCTCCGGAAAACTCCAGCAAAATCCGTTGAGTAGTTTTTGCGTGAATCATTGGTGTTTGCCATTGGACAACAGGCTATGACACAGAGCCCTGATTGGCTGCCTGAACGTATTTTAACAGGAAGTGGGAAAAGAGGCTAAAGGCTGCAGAGTGGACTCTCCTCTCCTCTCAGAAGAATCATGGTTCTTCTTGACTTTACACACCAACTCTGAGATTAAAGGGCAACAATTAATGAAACCTGTTCGCCCTCAAAACTAAGACCACCGCAATTCACACGAGGATATTGACCCATGAACAGCTGACCCAGCGTTTTAGTGTTTTATTGAGAATTGCTGCATCCCTGTTGATTATTGCTGGCGGGTAAATGCAGCCAACAGAGGGACGGGGAGAGTTTACTTCACCGTCATACATCAATAAACATCAGAAAGCTTTTTAGTGCACAAAGTGACACACACCTTCAGACTAATATTAAAGCAGCAGACGGGACAGAAACACACTCGCGCATCAAAGCAGAGGATATGAGGAACATCCGCAGTGTGTGACAGTAATGACCGACCCTGGAGCCTCAGTAAAACCGGCCTCTGAGGACTGCTTCATGTGTTTGCATGTGTGCACCATCGTTCTCCTCTTTTAACTGCCTGTGAGGGATCAATAAAACGATGCTTCCTGGATTTCCCAGCTCTATAGGCCCCCTCTTTGCTGGAACTCTGAGAATTACATCCTGCAGCCACGTTTTTGGTTTACATCAATATGAAATTACATAATAAAGACTGTAGCTTCAGTCTGTGAGCTGTAGTCATATGGTATTTGAATTTAACCTTTGACCTCCAAACTAAGAAATACATTTGCAACAAAATTGTGTTCCTTCCTCTTCATTAAGCAACATTTCAGGTTTTAATTTTTAGATTACCCAATCGGGAAGCAGATATGTTGGTCAACCAGCAGGTTGGCTTGCCTGTTAAGGGTTATACTGGGTATGAATGGATTTTTTTCATTTCTACAACTTTTTTTTTGTTTTTTTCGGATGAAAACATCACTGAGAGCAAAATTTAGATATTTAGCTGCTGACCCAGTTTTCGGAGGAATCATAGATAATTCTATAATAATACTTTTTTACCATTAAATTTATTTCATTCAACTTATAACGATTGTGAAAAGATTTTTTTTAGGGATGCACGATATTATCGGTTTGATATCAGTATCGATCGATATCAGCCTTAAAAGTTAAGTATCAGTATCGGCAGATACTGAAATTTTTGCAGATATTTACAACTGATATATCAGCCACTAATATCGTCTGGAATATCGGCAAATTACACAAATGTACAATACTAATGCACATTCTCATCACTGCATGGGTACATTTAAAAATGAAGGGTTTTATTTTTGCAAGGGTTAAATGCTGTTTTTCTCATTTTACATCTGTTCCTCACAAAAATATACTGTAACTCGGAAAGAAACAAGTCCATTTTTGTCAAGTACAGAGCTTGTGCTCTTGACCAGAAAGATTGGTATCGGCAATAATGAAAATTATCGGCATATTGGATATCGGCAAAAATCCAATATTGTGCATCCCTAATGTTTTTTACTCCAATGTACGCTCGTACTGTTAGATTTCTGAGGAGCTACGCAGCAACGATTCACTTCCAATTTTTTCTAGTTTTCAACAATTATATTCATGTACAGCAGCGCCAGCCAGTGGATACATATTGGTGTTACGAATGCTATGCAGAGAGGTGAATAAGGAAAAACAGACAAAGGCGGTGCTCATTCAGCAAAAAGTCAACCGCACGGTTACAATGCCAGTCAAAGGGTTTAATAGAGGAATTAAATTATATAGCACCTGTTTTGATGCCGCAGAAACAAAATAAGAGAAGAAAGTGCTGCTAGAGCTTGTGATTCATTCAGGAAAGACGACAGTTTTAGATTTCAGAACCTTTGCTTTGAAATCAGGAGAAGAAATCAAACAAGAACTCACAAACTTTGCCCTATTTGCAATTCATGGGAATGGCGCTAAACTTTTAACATCATTCGAAAAGTAAATCTACAGCCCTGAGGATTTCAGAGCTGCAGCTGAAATTGAGATGTTTCCTGCAGCTTCATACTCGTTCTCACTTCCTCTCATCTC
This sequence comes from Cetoscarus ocellatus, assembly GCA_037902135.1. Taxonomy (NCBI): domain Eukaryota; kingdom Metazoa; phylum Chordata; class Actinopteri; order Labriformes; family Labridae; genus Cetoscarus; species Cetoscarus ocellatus. The sequence goes on along the minus strand of JBAMNC010001591.1, from coordinate 179,829 downwards.
TCTGATAAAAAGCTCATTTGTTTGACCCCCACTGGGACCTGCGGAGCATGTTTACCTCCTCTCCCTCCTCTCATCTCCTCCCTCCTCCTCAGAAAACAGACTCTATAAAATTTAATGAGCTCAGACTCTCCTGAAGAACAGACTGCAGCCTCTCTGATGTAAAGCTTAACCCACGTTACTGTCAAAAGGTATATCCCCAAAAGTTCAGAAGGAGCTGCAGGAGTTAAGAGAAAAAGGTTTCGAAACTTTGATCATCTCAGTTAACATCAGGGGCTATAGAGCTGTGCGTCTTTACTACTCTCACCATTTAATTCAATTCAATTTTCCCGATAAATCAGAGAGTAGTATCCTTGATTTTCTATATTACAGCACCAAACTACTTTTTCTACGATTTATGTCCTGATTAACTGCTTCAGAAAATGACATTTTGATGTCACTGACTCATCCCTCATTAAGTGATAAAAGATATTTCTCATGTTACTGGAACTACTGGAGTAAATATCTCTATGTATTTGTATTTATTAATTTTTTTATTTTATTATCAATATTTATACTTTCATATTTTGATGATATGGATCTTTGAGTCTGGAATAAAGTGTCTATTTTTAGATAAAAAAAAAACACAAGCAGTCAGATAAAAATGAACTTGGGATTAACTGCAGCAAGGACGTATTTCTGTTGTTAATCAAAAAATTAATTTCTTTTTTTAATTATTATTATTTTTTAATTCTTGCACAACATTGATTTTGCCAATATCCAATATGTCAATTTTTTTTTAATTCATTATTGCAGATACTGATATTTCTGGTCAAGAGCACAAGCTCTGTACTTAACAAAATTGGACTTGTGTCTTTCAGTGTTACAGTATATTTTTGTGAGGAACAGATGTATAACAAGGAAAACAGCATTCAACTCTTGCAAAAATGTCTATATTGACCAATACAGATACTTAACTTTTAAGGCTGATATCGGCCGATACCAATATCAAACCAAAAAAAATCCCTTATAAAAAGACAATGACTGGCAAACACACTACCAGCATGATCCTTTTTTAAAGTATTTTTTAAACATAATTTCAATCATATCCTAATGATATGAGATACATAAAACCAACTCTTATCTAATAAAACAGGAAAGAATCTTTTTAAACGGGTGTCAGTGAAATAAAAATGAATTTAAACAAAAACAAAAATACAAAACAAAAAAGGGAGGACACAGATTTCCCATTTTTCCCACAATTCTTGAAATTTGTTCTTATGAAGCCGCAATGAAAAGATGATTTGTTCCATTACATATATTTCATAAATTATACTGTACCAGTCATCTATGGAGCTTCTGGCTTGAGTCATTTTTTTGTAATTGCCTTCTGGGCAGCGATGCTCAATACTGCAAACTAGGTTTTCTTATTTGTACATGACAATAACATTCCAACAAAGAGTTGCTCCGAGTTAAAAATAAAATCTGACCTGAATATGTTTGCCAGTTCTTAATGGATATCTCGCCAGAACCTATTGACTTTGGGAAAGATGAAAATGATTGGCCTCCTGGGATCCACAGTTCCTCCAACAGCTGACAAGCCTGAATGGTGAAGTTTCTGTACAGGTGTAATAAAATATCTTATGATACTCTTCCTCCCAAAATGCATCTTCATCTTCATCTTAAAGACTATTTTTGACACCTCTATCAGGGGAAATATGTTAAAGCTGTCCAAAGGTGCCAGGCAGAAGGAGGTTTGAGGCCTACTTGTCTATAGTTTGTGATTTTGAGGACACAAATCTCTGCAGAAAGCCAGGCGGAGAGCACAAAGATGACGGATTACGTGCCTTGAGTATACATAGGTGTAGCTTCAGCTCTCATCCCATTTAAAGGCACAGTATGTAAAATTTAGCCCCCTGGGAACTCTCCAGTGAACAAAGGATGGAGTTACTCTCATCCTCCTTCACTGTTTCCTGGACTCGATTCAATAAAAACTGCACTCCAAGATTTCAGTATTGTTTCATGGATGTTCGGTCGCAGGCGAGCAGGACTAGATATGAATGAGATACAGAAACAGAGCAGCAGCAGGAGCGGGACCTACTCGCTAATACAGCAGCCTTTAACACATTATTACATGTTCTCATGGCAACTAGGGATGCACTATAATGGATTTTTGCCACTGCCTGATGCTGTATACTGATATTTCCAGACTCATTATCGCCAATTATGATTTTATAGAACACAACGCCTCCACTTCTCTAAAATTAACCTGTTCCTTTCATGGTGACAGCTTGTTTGTGTTAAAAACAGATGTGAAGCTAGAAAAACATTTTATTCTGTAATGACTGATGATTTTGATGAACACACATGGTCACACGATGATGATGATGAGGCAAACCACTGAGGCAAAAATAAGCCACAAGCTTCGGCCTATACCTTTTTCAGTTATTGACAAGAATGTGTCAAACGATTGTATTCTATGTTTGTTCTTTACATTTATGTAACCAAAATAAAAATATTCACTCATTCATTCAACATTTACACTTTTGTCAATATTACAGCCAATAAATTGAATATTTAGGGCCAATCTGAACCTTAAAATATCTCCTGTAAATATCTCCAATATTGTTCATAACTGCAGATACCGATAGTAAACTTTTTAAGGCAAAAATCTGTAGAAACTGATATTGCTCCAATAATATTGTGCAACCCTACTGGCAACATACTGGACATTTATTCTTGCAGCAGATGTTTATTATAGATTTGAACACTGACAGGAACTTTTTATCCATCCATCCATTATCTATAAAGATTATCCCCTTTGGGGTCACAATGGCTGGAGCCTATCCCAGCTGAAATTGAGTGAGAGGCAGGGTACACCATGAACCGTTCAACAGCCAATCACAGAGCCACATAGAGAGATAGACAACCATTCACGCTCACACTGTTACCTAAGGGCAATTTGGAGTCACCAATCAACCTAATGAGCATGTTTTTGGTCTGTGGGAGGAAGCCGGAGTGCCCGAAGAGAACATGCAAACTCCACACAGACAGGCCCTGATGGACACAGGGCTCGAACCTCCTTGCTATGAGGCATGCGCACTACCTACTGTGCCACTGTGCCGCGACATGGCCAATTTGTATGGTCGAAATATCGTCTGTAACATGAGCAAAATTTTTCATATCTGCCGAATGCCAATACATTTAATCAACTTTAGGCAAATATCTGTCAATACAGAAAAAATTCAATCAAAGGATCTTTTCATTCTTCTTTTATTCTGACGACAGAGTACCCAGCAGGATAGAGCTCCATGCCCCAAAGCTCCTATCTAAGAGCTAAGAACTGGTTTCTTAAACATGACATCAGATCTCCATACTCCAGTGGCCTCCACAGTCTCAGAGCTCAACCTAATAGAGCACCTTTGGGATGTGGTGGAATGGAAAATTTGTACCATGGATGTGCAGCAGACAAATCTGCAAAGACTGTGTGATGCTATCATGGAGATATGGACCAAAATCTCTGAGGAATGTTTCAGCACTTAGTTGAATCTGTTCTACGAAGGCAGTTCTGCAGGCAAAAGGAGGTCCAACTAGTTATTAGTAAGGTGTAGCTAATATAGTGGCCGTGAGTGTATTCTATCATAGCATCAGGCATCATCCACATTAGCATGACGAAGCATGGCTGTGTATTAGCAAGAATCTTGTAGTGCAAAACACCAAGATGCAGGAGTGATCATACAATATGTTGCAGTATATTAAGATACTATGAGCAAAACATTTAGATCTATTTATAATGTCTTATTATGGAGAAGAAGTGTCCAGCGCTTCCCAGAACTCCTGTGTACCACACATTGTGCACAGTAATGTAGGCCTGGATCCCACCCAGGCAGAGTTAGTGCTGATGAGGACTGTGTTACTTACAGACTCCAGCTGGTCCATGAGTTTGATGAGGAACTTTCTGCACTCTGGAGTTTTACTGTCCAGCTTCATCCCCGTCTGCATTGCGTACAGCCGACCTGCAGAAGGAAGATGAAACGTCTTTTTACTGCTCTGTAAAGTCTGTTTGTCTTCGGCAGAGGCGAATGGAGGAGTCATTACAGGTAGACAACAAAAATAACAGAGGTTTCCGTCTCTGCAGCAGATCAAACAGGGAACAATAGAGAAGGAAAAGGTCTAGAAGGTTTACACTCCAGCCTGAAGAGGTCTGAAATTCAACTCCCACAATCCCTCACCTGCCAATTAGTTCTGCAGAGAAGCTCTTATCTTAATAGACGTTGTCATCTTAAAACAGCAGGAAATAGCTGTGGGTGTGCTGCTCCTATTATTTCTTAAACACACTGACTGACTGCTGGGAATAGAATGACTGCTAAAATCAAATGCTGAGATAACAGTGATTAAAACCAACTAGAGGAACAAAGCTGAGGATAAAACATGACTTAATTCAGGGATCTGTTTTTCTTCATCACAAATCAATGACATCTTCAAATTCTGTTAAACTATTAAACATCTAAAAAGTTAATTTTCTCAGTTTAGATGTTTTAAACTGTCTTTGGTTTTCTTGTGATTTCATTAAAGTTAATTAATCAGGACACAGACATGAGACTAGGGAGGCTTGGATCGGGCTTTTTACAGGCATCAACAGTCATGACCACCTGTTAGTGTGAGTGGCTGATACCAATATCAACAATGTCTAATGTTTTGTCTGTGGTTGAGCATTTGCTGAACAGAGTTGCACATAAAGGAACAATGCAACAATAACCTTTCCGTCAAGACAACTTAACTACACATGTAATATCAATTTATTTGTGTTTATCTATTTGAATTAAGGAAATCATGTATTTATAGACTGAGCAAGCGGTGCTAAAGCTAAAAACAACAACATGGAGCATGGATGTCCCCATTCAACAGGCGTTTGAAAACTGGAAAAACTTTTTGAGAGACAGTGAAAAGGCTAAAGCCATTAACGACAAAGTGATGGAGCTCATAGCTGGATCAAGATTTCAACATGCAAAACATTGTATTAAATATAAAAATATGAACTTATCGGTTATCGGTATCGGCCATGAGAAGCAGGAAATTATCGGTTATCGTACCGGTTGAAATTTTTCATATCATGCATCACTATACCAAAATCCATATTATGTGTCAAGAGCACAAAGCCTGCACTTAACTAACACTGACCAGCTCCCTTCATGGTTACAGTCTATATGTGTTAGAAACAGATATGAAGCAACATTGTATTCTTTAATAAATGCATTTTTACTATTAGAAATTTGATTTTTTTTTTTTTCATTGAATAAAGAAATGCAGTCCAGATCCAATAAATCTGCAACTGGAGCTGTTAGCATCTATGCTAATCTCTGTACGAGCAGTAACTTCCTGCTGTCGTCTCGCTCGTAGCTCCACCTCTTCCTGATTGGACTGTCCCACTTTGGGCTGCTCACAATCATTGTAGGTTGGAGCTTGGAAAGTTTGATCCGCCTGTTTAAAGACAAATCAGGGCGATCCTGCTACACTGCAAGTTTAGGCACAAGGAGGAAGTGATTAATGGCGCTCCAACTCTGGAGGACTTTTTTGAAGGATTTGCTAACATTGTGCATTAGGGCAGTTTTCCACATTTTTCATAATAACTCTGCTTAGAATTTCAGAAAAGCCTTCATTTCCATCTCTGACTAACAATTGATCATATTAAGTTTCATTTAAAAAGTCACTTTACTGAGCCATAGTCGTTATTTTTGTTTGTTTTTCTTTGTTTTAGCCCAAGGGTGTCCAAACTTTCTTAATCGAGGGCCACATACAGAAAAGTACAAGGATAACAGGGCCACATTATACCTCAATTTAAGTGTATAAAAGTTCAAGAATTCAGGATGGTCAGTTTTATTTCAGTTGGCCCTGGTGACCAATAGATCGGCCCCTGTTCAGGGTCAGAAAGACGACCCCTGCAGCAGAAGAACCCCTTTGACATTCAGATGAAAACAAAGCAAACTAAATGAAGCTGCCAAGTTCTTCACACTCATAGGTGCTTCTAAATCACTATTATGCTTTCTAAACCTTGATATGCAGCAGACAGTAAAGAAATGAGTATGATTAGAGAAATTTGCTGCAATGACCTATTAAGATTTATTCACCAAACAAGCAAAACCTTCATCATATAATGTGGGCAAACTTTTGAAGTGATCAAGTTATAAGTGTTATCATCAGGCTGTTCTTCAAATAAGCAGCATTTAACAAAATCTAAAGTTATCTTAGAGCACAATCCTCCACCACACATTTCTTAAATTCTTAGCTGAGTTAAGAATGATGGGGAAAACTGTGCTATCATAGAATGCTAAAAAATCCTTTAAAAATTCCTGGATCTGCACTGGATCACCACCAAACCTGAATCACTTCTTCCTTGTGCCATGACCAACACTTCCTGTAAATGTCCTCCAAATCGATCGAGAACTTTTTGAGTAACCTGCCCAGAAATGGATGTTAAATTGTCATTTTCTGAGTATATTCCTGCCGTTCCACTTAAGAGCTTTAATTATTTTACACATGTCAGGATTCTCCTCTGCAGTGTAGGAAAGATTTATCTCTCATGGAAAGAAAATAAACTCTTGGAAACATGAGGCACACACCTCCACAACCATCCAGGTGAGTCTGAGCGAGCACGGTGAATCTCAGAGCAAACACAGAGAGCTGTGACGGCAGGTAAACATGCTGCGCTGATATCACCTCCTTAATCCATAAAGACGTGTGAGTGTGTGTGTGATACTGACTCTTTTGTGCAAATACAGCTGACTCAGCACTTCACTCTCAGCCTCAAGTTTTTCTGCAGGCAGAGAGGATGCTGGGAGATTATCGGCAGACACTAAGTCAGATTTGTTTACCTCCACAGTTCTCTTGTTACTTCGGCAGGAGAGCTCCGAGTGGGACCAGTACAGGTCAAGACTCAGGCCAAAACCATCCATCCATCATCTATACCGCTCATCTCTGCCAAAGTCGCTGGAGGGGGAGCCTATCCTGGCTGACACTGGGCAAGAGATGGGTACACCCTGGACTGTTCGCCAGATGAGAGACAGACAACCCTTCATGCCCACATCCATACATAAGAGCAATTTAGAGCCCCTTTACACGACAACGTCACCAGAAAAAGAAAGGTTTTTCCTTTGGGTTTCCAAAAGTGCTCCACGTTCACATTGAGATGATGTGATAACAACTGAAAATGCAGTAGCGTGCATGCCAGGCCAGTAGTTGGTGATGCAAGTTTGTAGTGTCCTTGGAGATTATAACAAGTGCGTCTCCGCTGGTCAGAGTGTTGACGCAGCAAATCTACATATTGTTGAAAGAACCATAACAAACCGTGCACAGTTAGCAGCACACGTTACCATAGTTGTTATTTTTTCTAGGTGTGTGCGCTACCTTTTAATTTCTTTTAATTTCCTTTTACCAATAGTCTGTATATATCTTGATTCTTCTTTTATGCTGCCACAGAGGATGCCAAACTATGTTTAACTGTACAAATTCTGTTACCTAACAAGTGTTCATATAGTGACAATAAAGAACTATTCTATTTTATTTAATTCTACCTTTAGCTGAAAGAGTACTGCAAATGCGCTGTGTTTCCCCGTTTTCAATGACAACAGTGATTCCCATTTACACTGAGACAAAAAAAGGAAACATTTCAAAATTTTTCCCCCTGGACCCTGGTTTCATGAGTTTGTGGATTCAGGGACTCTGCTCTCATGTAAACAGAAGGCAAACGCAACGAAAACTCTCTGTTTTCATCCATTTTAGTTAGGGATGCACAATATCATCGGTTTGATATTGGTATCAGCTGATATTGAAGTTTTTGAAGATATTTACAGACGACATATCAGCCACACATATCGGCCATATATTGGCTGTAATATCGGCAAATTACAAAAATGTACAATATTGATGCACCTTCTCATCACTGCATTGCACATTTAAAAATCAAGGGTGTCATTTTTTAAAGAGTTAAACGCTGTTTTCTTGTTTTACATCTGTTCCTCGCAAAAAATCTACTGTAACACTGAAAGAAACAAGTCCATTTTTGTTAAGTACAGAGCTTGTGCTCTTGACCAGAAATATCAGTATCAGCGATACCAAATTAAAAAATTATGGCATATCGAATATGGGCAAAAAGAACAATACTGTGCATTCCTAGTTTTTGTTGTCGTGTAAACAGGCCCTGAGAGTAACCATGAGCATGTTTTTGGTCTGTGGGAGGAAGGTGAAGTGCCCAGAGAGAACCCATGCATGCACAGGGTGAATACCTTTTACTTCTGAGTAACTGCAAAAAATTGATTTCTGGCTATATACCCGTGTGACTGAACAGCACATTTAATATTCTAGACTGGATTTACCAAAAAGAAAAAGTTCAGAATTTAATTAAAATGCATTTAGGGCGTACTACTGATTAATAATTAAAGTTGCTGAAAACAGGGACATTTTGTGCTGCAGAATAAAAAATATTATTCTGGCAGCAAAAAAATTACAAAAGATTGAAATTATCTCCTTTAATTTGTCATGGATGTAAAAAAAACAATCTGTTTCCTCCTGATTTAAGTATAGAGTCTTTAGAGCATTCAGAATGAGTCAATACAACAATCCATGGTGACGGAGAGGGAGGCCCTCAAAGTGTCAGCACTTCCAAAAGACACTAAAATGACCCCATACATGAAGATCCAGTATCTGCAGTCCCGTCAGCCAGTCATCAGTTAAAGAAGCAGCCTGTAAGTAAGACGGTCTGTCAGCAGCTCATCAGAAACAAAGGCTGTCTCTGTGCCTCCAAACCGAACAGACAAACACTTGGACTGTTACAATGAGCTGAAACACAGAGAGCTTTGACACCAGAGAGGATGTAAGGCCACAGGCAGACCAGGACCAGGATACAGTCAGGCCTACAGATGTGACAAAGACTGAGCCCTCCTGGTGGACCGTTAGAGAACTGCACACCTGCTCAAAAAACACACAGTTTCAGTGTTTAGAGATTTCATCATCTACAGTCCGTAATTTCATCGAAACATTCTGAGAATCCAGAGAAATCTCTGCACATACCCACCAAGGCATAAACCAACATTGAATGCCTGTGACCTGTGATCCCTCAGGCAGTACTGCATTATAAACCAGCATCACTCTGTAAAGGATATCACCACGTGGGCTCAGGAACACTTCAGAGAACCATTGTCAGTTAACACAGTTCATCTCTACATCTACAAGGTCAAGGTCAAACTCTACCATGCAAAGACAAAGACAAATATCAACAACACCCAGAAACACCGCCGGCTTCTCTGGGCCAAGCTCATCTGAGATGGACTGAGGCAAAGTGGAAAAGTCTGCTGTGGTCTGAGTCCACATTTCAGACTGTTTTTGGACATCATGGACGTGGTGTCCTCCGGGCTAAAGAGGAAAAGGACCATCCAGACTGTTATCAGAGCAAAGGTCAAAAGACAGCATCTGTGATGGTATGAGGGGGTGTTAGCGCCCATGGCATGGGTAACCTGCACACCTGTGAAGGCTCCATTAATGCTGAAAGGTACATTAAGGTACTAGGCTGACCTGCCTGGCAATGGAGACCCGTTGACCGACTGAAGTCGTAAATCAAGCAAGAATGTGAAAGAATTCCACCTACAGAGCTTCAATAATTAGTGTCTTAGTTCATGAACACTTATTGAGTAACAAAGAAAAGTGACATAACATGTCCCTGTCCCAGCTTTTTTGGAACATGTTGCAAAAAAAAGTCTGTCACTTTGAGCATTAAATATCTTGTATTTGTAGTGTATTTAATTGAATATAGGTTGAAAAGAATTTGCAAATCATCTTAGTCTGTTTTGTTTTACACAACGTCCCAACTTCATTTGAATCAGGGTTGTTTATTCTCCCTCAAAGAAAAAGAGTAGAAAAGCAGAAGTGTGAATGATCTCTGCAGGTTCCCTCCCATCAATATTACCACAGAGATCATTAATCCTCATTAACAGCCCGCTGTAGTAATTCTTCTTAATTAAGTCGATTAAAGTGTCCAGAACAGAGAGCTCTATCCGAGTCTTCTATGAGAAAACATTCAGATCATGTGGATAGATTCTCCCTCCCTTCTGGAGTGAGCGCTGTTACAGAACATATTTATCATGAAGAATTAGCAGCAGTTAAAGTGTTCTGGCAGAGATCCACGGCCTCCACGCAGCGCTGACGTCAGGCATGGAGAAACTGAGCCAAGCTCTCCGTCACAGAGACGACAAGGACCGTATTATGATGGGGAGAGTCGCTCTGTGTGTTTGACAGAGTGATGGAGACGGAAACATGTCCGGAGTGAAAAGTAGACGGACGATTGGGGAGATAAGATCGTCAGTGAAAGATGAGAGGTGATTAAAGGGAGCGAGAACTCCACCTCTTACAACGCACCAATGACGGGCAAAGATTCATCCTTAAAGTGCTTGCTGTGACTTGTTAGTTTTTTTTCGTGTAATGTTATGTTATCTACAGTATTATTAGGCTAAGATAAGCACTTTATGTAGTTTTTTAAGAGAAATAATTTCAAGAGAGCTAACCTTGGCATGAAGCAGTTGGGTTAACCAGGAGTCTGCCACATGATCTTCTGACAGAAATGAACAAAATGGCTCCTAGAATGTTGGTTACACTGTGTTGATGGTTTAGAAAGTTGAATTGACAGACACAATTCCCCAAATTAGTTATAATATTCAGCACAATGGTGTTCCATTTATTTTATTCACAAATGTAGGATTATGCCAAACTAGTTGATAATGTGTTTTATTGAGAATTTCAACTTTTTTGAACAAGTTGAGGTATTTGGTAAAAAGTGTTTATGGTTACACCACATTGACATATCAAAATTGATCAAATCAAGAAAGTTTAGATTGGGTCTTCAAAAAGAGAATGTATTTTAGTAATTTGTGAGTTTTTAATTTTAACTTAACCATGGGAACACAAAAAAATTGCATCATGTCATTGACCCACATACGAAACTAACTGTTCCACTGCCTCAGCTTTTCTTCGTGCACACTCAGCTCCCAAAACATGTAGGTCTTCCCCATATATTCTGGTTCAAATAGGTAAGGCTGTTGATCTTCGTCAGTCCAGAAGAAACCATCCTCGTCCTCTCTGACAAAGTCGGCCATAATCCTCAGTACCAATCTTCTTCTACAGAGGGTTTGTTTTGTTGACCTACAAGCACTTCTGCAGTGGTTTGTAAACATGCCCTGCGGTTTAGTTTTGTTTGCATTTCTTTAAAACATTACATAAAGTGCTAATCTTAGTCTACAAACAGATAACGCAACATAACACAGTAAAATAAAAGAGTCACAACAAGCACACAGGACCGTTAAGAGTTGCTGAAGAGTTTATCTGATGACTGTAGGCAGAAGCAGGCTAACGCTACCCACTGACTCCCAGTGTAAAATTTCTGGATTTGATCAAATTGATATGTCAATATGGTGTAACCAGAAAAGCTTTGTACCAAATATTTCAACTTGTTAAAAAATGTGTAATTCTCAGTAAAACAGATTATAAACTAGTTTGGGATAATCCTCCATTTGTCTTAACAATGACTAAAATAAATGGAACACCATTGTTCTTCATGTTATAACTAAGTTGGGGAAAGGTGTCTGTCAAGTTAACTTTCTAAACTGTCAACGCATTGTAACCAACGTTCAAGGAGCCATTTTGTTCATTTCTGTAAGAAGATCATGTGGCAGGAAATGATTTCAGAAAGAAGGCTCCTGATTAACCCAACTGCTGTGTGCCAAGATTAGCTCTCTTTGAAATCATTTCTTTTGAAAACTACATAAAGTAGTGCTAATCTTAGTCTAAAAATAGATAACATAACATAACGTGGTAAAACAACGAGTCACAACAAGCACACACTTTATCTGATGAATGTACGCAGAGGCAGGGTAACACTTCCCATCGACTCCCAGTGTTTGAGCTAAGCTTTAGCTCTAAGAGACTCTGATTGGGCCGTCCTGCTTTGGGCCACTCACGTTTGTTGTAAATTGAAGCTTGGCATGATGGATCTGCCTGATTACAGACACTGAATCAGGTGGATCCAGCTGCACTGCAAGGTAAGTTTTAACCATAAATGAGGGTAATTATGAGGCTTTGGTAAACTGCTGTATTTGCCCAGTGACTTTACTCGTGTATCTCCTTGAAGAGACAAAGCTGATAGGGTGTTTTAATCATTTTTGCTCGTGCCTTGGCCTCAAGAAACCTCATTTTAAAAAAAACTGACTATCTCTTTAAGACTTTTTAATTGAATTACTGCCTAATTGTTCTCCAAACTGCTGTCCCTGCTTCTGATTTGTGAATGTGAGGCTCTCTTAACACTTGCTGACTCCTTTTGTTTTCTTGTGGCTCACAGCAAATGGCAGCACAAGTTCAAGGGGCTCAGAGGAAATCAGGCAAAAACACTTTAACTTCTAATAAATGAGGATTAAACAAACTTTCATTGACATAAATTCAAAATAAGAGTAAACAGAAGCGTATTTTTCTCCACTCAGACTGGGGTGAGGTTCCTGCGTTCAGCTCGTTTATAATGTCAACGATCCAATCAGAGAGAGAGAGGAGCTGAACCTCAGCCAACGCCGTCAGAAGAGTGAATTATACTGCATCATTACAGCTAAACAAATCACGTCTGTGACTGGACCTGGGATTGATTGTTCTGTTCTGGGCTGGAGGTGAGCTCAAACACTGGCCGGCATTAGGAGGCTAATTAAAAGAGACCTGCAGATGACGGCTGAAGGCGGAGAGGGGGATGAAATATAATGTCCGCCAGTAAAAATGATGGAGGTTTAATTCATCAGTGTAAAGAGAGGGCAGTTTCGTACACTTTGAAACTATATCAAGAGTTTAAAGAAAGGGTTTGGAAAATAGAAAATATCCAGTGAAGATAGTTGATGCCGTAGAAGAATGGCAAGAAGAGGAGGTGATAATTCACTTAAACTGGACAACAGGAGACTGGAGAAATGTTGACCGGTCTGAAGAGTCTCAATATCTGCTTCAAGATTCAGAGCTGAGTACTGTTGCTCCATCCCTTTATGACCGCAGTTCACCCATCTAATAATGGCCTCTTCCAGGAGGGTACAGCACCATGTCACAAATCTTAAATGATCTCAAAATGGTGTCTTGAATGGGACAATGACTTCTATGTACTGCAGGGGCCTCTTGGGATGTAAAAATCTTCTTAATTTGGTGCATCCCTCAGGTTTTTGGTTCAGTTTTTGATCGTTTTGGCTGTTTAATTGCTTTAAAAAATCTGTTCCATTCTGAGGTGTTTAAGGCCAATTTGACAAGAACTGTGATGGATTGTTTCCGGAGAAAAAGCTCATTTTCTTCCCAAAACAAGTTTCTTATCTAACTTTTGAGAACAAGAAAGCCTCCAGGAAGTTTACGAAAAGAAAGTTTTTAGCAGGGACGGGAAACTTGAGAATGGGGAACAATTCCCACCCTACTTTCAAGATCTTTTTATCTAACAGCTTTTACATCTACAAATTTGACCATCAAATGACTTACATTATTCAAGTTTTAGGACAAAAACTATATTTTCATTCTCTTAAAATTACATTCGAACAGCACATGATGACATTTTAGTTATTTGTCTAGATGTCATTTTTCTGAGCTGAAATAATGACATAACCGTTCACTTGTGGAGGTTTATAAAGGCTCATTCAGTTTGTCTGTAACAGCCATCCTGATGATTTGAGCAATGAGTCAAAACTGAATTACAATTTTTAACCAAAGTCTGAATGTGGTTTTCAAGGCTGTTTTTGGCAGATGAAGAGATTTTTTCCTCTGCAGGAGCCAGAATGTTCTGAGTCTGCTGTGAAGTTCTTTATCCAAGGCCATTAAGGCTGTCAGTCTCAAAATAATTCAATGACTAGTGAGCATGCATGCTAATAGCCAAAGTTTGAGTATGGATTTTTACTCCCATGCTCAGATATTACAATATCGAGGATACCCTTGAATTAAGGCATCTTTGAAGGTGCCTAATAAACTGCCTGTGAGCAGTGTTAATTTTGACAGCACTAGTCTTTTGACTAAAATATATTTTAGTTTTAGTCATCATTTAGTCATCTAAATTGTTTTAATTTTAGTCTAGTTTTTAGTTGATGAAATTTCACAACATTTTAGTCGATGAAATCTACTGTAAATTTAGTTGAATAAAATATGAAGTGTAAAGGGTAAGGCATTTTTTTGTTTCCTGGAATTTCTGAAGTCATGTTTTACACTTGGATAAAATAAAACATTTAATAACACTTTATTGAATGTCAGTAAAGTTTGAAAGTATAAATTAACAAAAAGTTAAGTTACAATACCAGAACTGACAACAAACAGTGAACCTGCTCTACATGAATTTATCAATTCATGTGAATTGAGGAGCTCTGATTGGATCGGTCCACAACTTATCCCACCACCACCAAGCTAAGGCAGCTGTGATTGGATGTCCCTCTTAACTCATCCAACCTTTCCACACAACCAAAGTAGCTGTGATTGGATATATTCCTAACTTGTCCCTACTTTCTACATGACCAAATTAGGTCTGATTGGATTAAGTCTCTGTCAAACATTTTATTTGTTGATGAAAATGTCAGTTAATTTAATTTTAGTTTTTGTCCATGTGCACTTGTTTTTATTAGTTACTGTCTATAACTATGATGAAAATAATTAGTCAGCAACATTAACCCTGCCTGTGAGCATGAACAATAATATCTAACATATTCCCCAGCCCTAATGTCTTCTCATCTTCTCTGTTTCACATATGACAGGGCACGTTTCACTCCATTCAATCCAAACTCCTCTCCCTGGCTCCCTCCCCAACCATCTGTTAGTCCAATCATTTCATCATCTTTAATTATTTTTGAGAGAAGTGACAGCAGAAGCCAAAAACAAATTAAAACATCTCCCCGTCCTCAGCCTCTCTCACACACTCATAAGGCTGGGAGGTCCAGACGCTTGCTGCTGCTGACCTCCAGTGGCCTGCTCGCATCACTGGAGGCCACGGTGAACACGTCATCACGCATACAGAGGAAAACAGCCTCTAAGAACTGGACTCAATAGCTCTCTTCAGGTAAAACCACTTGGAAAGAATCCAAATCAATTTCAATTCAGCCCTCCTAAAAGCCTTGTCGGTGTGTGCTATCTCAGAGCATCAAACATCAATGAAGCGGCTTGTTCTCACTTTGAGATAAAGTTAATCTGCTTATCTGCCGCCAGCCGAGCCTGCACGGCGTTCACACCGAGAGCGGCCTGTGAAGTCTCAATAAGACAGCCCAAATCCCAGATTCTCATTCAGCCCACAAAGTGCTGCACTCAAGAACAAAGAGTTCACAGGAGCAGCCGCTCTGTTTGACCGACAGGTGATCTGAGAAAATCAAGCACAGAGGAATCCCGGTCCAAACAGGCTCTTTGTTAGTGAGTTAATGTCACAGCACAGGAATACAGAGGCTGGATCATGAGGAGGAGAAGGGAACAAATATATATGCATATATATTTGAATCTCAAAGGAAAATGACCATAACTAACTCATCATGAAACCCCTGCCAAATATATCACTGTTTCATTTAAGATAATTTGGTTGCTACACTGTTTTGCCTGGTTTCTCCCTTTTCTTTGTTTTTCTGCCCTTATGTCTCTATTTTTTTGTTTGCTTTCTCTCCTCTTTCTCTACCCCGTTGTTTTTTGTTTTTTTTTTGTTGTCAATTTGTGTCTTTGTAATTTTTATTATATGTATAGAATTTTGTAAATCAACACCATAACTTGCAATGCACATATTTGTCTGTTTACATAAATTTGTTTGTATGTACTTATTGGTGAATAAAAATAAAATAAAATAAAATAAAAAAACAAAAAGGCACTTTGTAGCGCAGGCATTTCTTTTTACGTTTTATTTTTATTTTCAAAAAATGTCAAATTCCTGACATACGACTCTAAATGACTCTTCATGAAAAAAAAAAAACTGACATTAGACTTAATAGTGAGAATTTAAAAAACAGGATTAATAAAATACAGTAAAATTATAAATGATTATTTAGTTATTTAATTGATTTAAAATAATAATAAAAAAAAACTAATGTACACTTATTGAGGCTTAAAATAAGGAAAAATCAACATTATATGGTGCCTAATCTGTTGTATTAATCTTAACAGGGTTTCTGCAGAAATCAGCCACCAAATTTAATGCTTTTTAATGCCATTTTAATGCTATACTGTAAAATTTTAAATGCCATGACCGTGAACTCAAGAAAATTACACAGGTTTTTTTTTTTGTTTGTTTTTTTATGAAAGATTATTTCCAATAAGAAAATTGACCCTGAAAATATCTCATCTATGCAGATGTACATATCTGGCAAATCACTGTTTATAATTATATGCTGTTATGTCATTATAATCATATATTATTAAATATTTTTCTTGAAAACTACAGAAAGAATCAAAGTTAATGATTTTTAATGCTGTTTAAGGCCTTAAATTTTGCAAAATCAATTTAATGACAATTAATGCTTTTTAATGCCCTGAAGAAATCCTGCTTTAAGATGGAAGCACAATGACTAAAGTTCA
Organism: Cetoscarus ocellatus; assembly: GCA_037902135.1. NCBI lineage: Eukaryota > Metazoa > Chordata > Actinopteri > Labriformes > Labridae > Cetoscarus > Cetoscarus ocellatus. Next base: position 163,278 of record JBAMNC010001591.1, on the reverse strand, counting down.
CACCTGAAACAATAATAAGATTTTCTTTTTGTTTGAGTTTCTTCAGGTCACATGTATACTGCTCAGCCAACGCGCAGCTTTTTTAAGGGGACTGATAAGAAAAAAGATCAACGATATCGATTCCTTTAGGGGAGTTATTATCGCTTCTCAAGTGGAATTGGTTTTTGATTCCATTCCATAATCCGCCATATACAAATCAATTTATTATTTAATTAAAATGTGTTTGGTAATCACTTAAGTTGATTTGAATAAACAAAGAGGAAAAAAAAAATTGTAATCCAAAAATGGTCAAATGTGTTCAATGAAATTATTCAGAGAGCAGAGAAATAGCAGCTAAGTGTTTTTATTTCATGGTAGACCTGAACAAATACTTAGATGTGATACTCAGGCATTGCTGAAGAAAAGTTTAAGACAAACAATATTTAAATTAGGGATGCACAATATTGGATTTTTGCCTATATCCAACATGCCAATATTCTGAACTCGTTATCAACCATACTGCTTCTTACATTTTCGAAAAGAGCACAAAGTCTTAAATTCATAAAAGCTGACTTGTTGCTTTCAATGTGTGAGTCGATTTGTGTGAGTAACAGGTGGAAAACAAGAAAAAAACACCATTTAATTCTCAAAAAATGAAACTCTTAATTTTAAATGTACCTATGCGGTGATGATAAGGTGAAGTGTGTGGCACATTTGTGTATTTTACTGATATCACTGCCAATATGTTTGGCTAATAAATCATCTCTAAATAACGGCAAAAATTTCAATATCAGCTAATAACAATATCATACAGATAATATTGTGCATTCCTGATTTAAGTTTTAGTGCATTTAGAATATTATTGATGTTTGTAAGTTTGGTTCTTGTTGGTAATTTGCAAATATGTGTTAACCATGAGTACAAAAAGAACAGTTATACAATCGAAGTTGTAAATCTGCCATACAAAAATCATGACACAATTCTTTTTCACATATTTCCCACTCTTACACAATCCTTGAATTTATCTGCTTTGGAAGATCACTGATACATTCTAGTTCTTCAAGATCTATGATCAACATATCCCGCACCCCTATTGGAAAGATAAACAGAAGAATCAATGTGCAAATACTAGGGATGCACAATATTGGATTTTTGCTGATATTTCTGCTGATAAGTCGTGCCGATATCGACACCAGTACTTTTTGTCGTTACTGAAATCGAACTGTTCCTTTCATAATTACAGTCTATCTGTGTTAGAAATTGATGTAAAGCAGAAATAATCATTTCAATCTTTCGTAAATTCTTTAGGTGTATAAAAGTGGACATTCAGTGATGGTGAGGTACACCATTACGGCACATTTGTACATTCTGACAATATTACAGCAGATACAAGGGATTTATAACCCAATATGTACTGCCACAGTATCAGAAGAATAATATCTGTCAATACTGATATCAAATTAATAATACTGTGCATCCCTAGCATATACAGTATATCTTTTTTCACCCCTCCTTCTCTCAGTGCCGTCATTTGGTCATGATGTGAAGTCAGTAAAACTGTGTGGTCTGTCTTGCTTTATTATCGTCTATCAGAGAAGAGAAAAAAATCCTAACTAAAAAATTCGAAGTCATAAAATTCTTCAGAGAGTCTACACATCATTGCCATCAAGTTTTAAAACTTTATCTTCTAAAAAAAAAACTAATGGACCTGAAAATTGGAGCGTCTCCAGCCTTAAATTTTGAAGGTTGTACCCTGTGAAAATACAAACATGACTTTACATCTCACTGATCCGGGGCCAAAAACACGTTCTTATCTAAAGCTATCATTTCAGAAAGACCCTCAGAGTAAGTACAGCCGGCCTCACAAACTGTTTGCTTTTAGCCTCTCGCTTGAAAGCAAACGCTGTCATCACGCCTTTAAAAAACAAGATTTACAAAGTAAATACAGAAATCACCAGCCTGCCAACTACACTTTATATTCTGCTGCAAGTCCTTCGAATCTAAGGTGTGAAATACATTGGTGAATAAAACTGATGAAATGTGGAGAAGACATTAACTAGAGAGGGACAGTAAATTGTGTTGTTTTAACATATTAAAAACAACTTTAATAAAAAAAACATTAGATGAGGGAAATTAGACTGTACATTGAGGGATGGGCAACAGTGGTAGAAGCGATTCAATAATGAAGCATTAATGTAAAAATGTGATTTGTTGACAAAAATGTCAGTTAATTTAGTTTCAGTTTTTGTCCATGTGCACTTGTTTTTATTAGTTACTGTCTAGTTTTCATCAATGGAAAAAAGGCTGATGACAAAAACTAACAAAATCTTTCAGCCCTTCCACATGTGTTCACATTGTCATGAACATAAATATCAAAAAATTTTTAACAGGTACTCTAATTATTTGAGTATTTCTACTTCTTACTGAATCGACATTGAAGCATTTAAATCAATATTGCATCGATTTGTAACCTAAAGAATCGAAATCGAATCAAATCGTTAGGTTCCTCACAAGACCCTGCCCTAGTTGTGCTTTACAATGAAAATTTAATTGGATCTGTGAGCAAAAAACTCAAAAAGTTATCATCAGATTCTGATGAAATTTTCCGGAAATGCTGGTCATGGCAAAAGAAAGAAGCGATTAGATTTTGGTGGTGACACAAGGCCAGATGCTGAGCACTTTTCCACGTATCTGAGAATAACTCTGCTAAGAATGTCAGACATGCTTTGAAATTTAAACTCGAATTCAACTCTTGCAAATACTTTTCTTTTTTTCTGACATACAGATAAAATCAAATTCTTGTCATATTTTGATGACACTATCAGGGCATTATACAACATCATTCTCATTTTTTATCCTAAATTTCCTCTAGGTGATATAATACTAGGCATGGGAATTTAAAATATTTGATCAATATCAAAGCCATTTTTGATTCTGCTTTTCTCCAACGATTTCTTTATCAATTGTTGTGGATTTTCTGTTTGGACAAAAGTTGGCCCTTGCAGGTTTTCAGTTGCGACAATTTCAAACGAATGGATGCAGGGATGAATGCTTCTATGAGTTGCTGGTGTTTCCAGCCACTAAACATGTGCATTTAATAAAATTAAGCCACAAGTTGGACCACTTCTGCCCCTGTCTTCTGTGAGAACATTTATGATGTATTTGCTATAATTTCTGCAGACTGCCTCTGATCAGAGCGTGAACCCATGGCAACCGATCTCCATGCAAAGTCAATGTACAGCCGCGATGGGCCAGGGCAAGCCCTCCCGCAATACAACGGATGCAATCTGGGCAACTTGGTCGCGCTACTGGCTCGCTTTGGACGCACAAGCAGGTCGCGTCTCTCAGTTGCCAAAGTTGAAAAATTTGAACTTTTCAGGCAACGCCACATGTGGCTGTGCCGCGACAGCCAATCAGCGTTGTGAGGGTGTGTAACTACACCCGTGACAGTTCACAACAACTGTTTTTAATCCAGCTCACAGAGTGACAATCCATGTCCATGTGGGAACATTAGTTAGTGAGGACATTAGTTCCGCCTTGGTTGGTAGGTGAGTGAAAAGTATACAGTTGGAACTAGAAAAGCACTCAGAGAGCGCAGACCTCCACCAAGACACAATTCTGGATCACCACGCGCTCTGATTGGATGGCCAGGTCTCCGCTCATGTCTGTCCATATGGAGAACTCCCCCGCTGGCATTGCAAGGGAAGCTGGGTAAATTGTAGTGACATAGGCTTGAAAAACATTGACGTGAGTTTGCAAATAAACTACAATTCCCATAATGACGTAAAGGGCGCATAACCTCACAGCAACTGAGGAGAAATGAATGGGATTTGCCATTATAAACTTCAACATTTTTTTGTGACGTCAATCCGGATGTGATCCAGATGAAATTGACCGTGATGATAGAGTTCTATTATATATATATGTTATTGTGTAAATTTTGAAGCGAATCCATTAAGTGTTGTCAGAGATATGATTTTTCAAAATACAGCCCAATGTTAACTTAAGTGATTTTTGGCAAATTTTGTGGTTTTTTTGCATCCAGACAAATACGCAGATCACCACCAAAATGTAATAGCTTCTTCCTTGGACCAAACCACACCTCTGGTAAAATTTTCATGTAAATCCATCCAGTAGTTTTTGCGTGTTCTTGCTAACAGACAAACAAGCAAACAGACAGACTTCAGCGAAAACATAACCTCCTTGGCAAAGGTCATAATGTCAGCTGATACATCCTACTATATGATATGATATGATCACAGTGAAACTCGAGTGGGCGTGACATCACTGAGCAACACGACAGCTTAACAATATCTAGTCCTTGAGGGAGCTGTGGCAGGTTCTCAACTGGAATTGGTTTTCAATTCCCACCCCTACAGAAGACATTGTTTACATTCACATCTGATTAATTAACCAGCATGCAAAGGCCAGTACACAAGGGGCAACAGCATGCATGTATATAAACATTAATAATGCAACACCTTCCTGCCCAACTTTCTGTTTAACTGGAGCAGCAGCCATCTTTTATTTGAACACCCCTGCTGGTTTCCAGTCCTCCTCTTATGGTTTGGTATGAGCCACACCATGAAGTCTTTACAACATGAAATCAAACAGCCAAGCGCCGACAGAGCAAAGACAGGCTTTCCTCCAGCTGTCAGAACAAACGGATTCACATGGCTGTCAACAAGGCGTGCGCGTGGTTTTCATCTGACAGGTGTTTTAATGTTCTTATTCTTTTTTGTGAATCTCTCTTTCAGTCGAACCCCCAAACATGTCATAGCTGAAGTAGGTCAGACGAAGACCCCCGCAGAAGCAGGGCCTGTGTGATTTATTTTATCAATCTCAAGTCAGATGAGATATCTGCCCTATTTTACCAGGGATGAACATGAACTACAGGAAAACAGAATGTACCAAAACATTCAGAAGAACCTCTTATACATCATTTCAGAGCAGAACCACCACCTGCTGCTTTTATGCAGCAATTTTGGATTCAGTTAGGAGACTTGGAAAAAACTGATGACTGACGAGGGGCTGGGCTGGTTTTTAAGGTGATTTTAAGGTTAAGATTTGAAATTAAAAACCAAGATTTTATTCTTGACTTGCTTCAATTATAAGTAATTGCAATGTTTGAAAATTTAAATACTAAAAATTTACAGTTTTCATGATGGTAGGCCCTGTCAGCCTTTGCACACACACCTTTATAGGCTTTTATTTACTTTTTAAATGAGATTACATTTTGATGAGAGAGTTTAATGCTAATAAGATGTGAAAATATCTCAGCCTTCAGTGTTTATGTAGACAAACCTGCCTACATTTGAACTAAATTATCAACATTTTGGAACATGCAATTTAACTTCAAGAGGGAAATTCTATTTGGTTTCAACACTGAATGCCATGACCTCTGATCCCTCAGGCTGCACTGCGTTATAAACCAACATCATTCTGTAAATGATATCACCACGTGGGCTCAGGAACACTTCAGAAAACCATTGTCAGTTAACACAGTTCATCTCTACATCTACAAGGTCAAGGTCAAACTCTACCATGCAAAGACAAAGACAAATATCAACAACACCCAGAAACACCGCCAGCTTCTCTTTGCCGAGCTCATCTGAGATGGACTGAGGCAAAGTGGAAAAGTCTGCTGTGGTCTGAGTCCACATTTCAGACTTTTTGGACATCATGGACGTGGTGTCCTCCAGGCTAAAGAGGAAAAGGACCATCCAGACTGTTATCAGAGCAAAGGTCAAAAGACAGCATCTGTGATGGTATGGGGGGGGTGTTAGTGCCCATGGCATGGGTAACCTGCACATCTTTGAAGGCTCCGTTAATGCTGAAAGGTACATATAGGTTTTGGAGCAACATGCTGCCATCCATCTTTTTCGGGGAGATAATGAAGACACAATCTGCTCGAGTTACAACAGCGTGGCTTCAGAGTAAAAGAGAACAGGTACTAGACTGACCTGCTGCAGTCCACACCTGTCTCCACTGAAAATGTGTGGAGCATCATGAAGTGCAAATTAAGAAAACAGAGACCCCGGACTGTTGAGCAACTGAAGTTGAACATCAAGCAATAATGAGCAAGAATTCCACCTGCAAAGCTTCAACAGTTAGTGTCCTCAGGAAAGAAAAGGTGATGTAGCACAGTGATAAATATTAATCAGTTTATCAGTTTGAACATTTAATATCTTGTCTTTGTACTGTTTTCACTTGGATATATATAAAAGGATTTGCAAATCATTGTACTCGCTTTGCATTTACATTTAACATGACGTCCCAAATTCATTGGAATTCAGGTTTGCAGGTCTTTTTGTAGTTAGCTCAGCTAACAAAGCTGGAAATTTGGATTAGATTAGATTAAATTAGATTAAATAGAACTTTATATATCCCTTTGGAAGACTCCTTCAGGGAAATTAAGATTCCAGTAGCACCATTTTTAGCAGATAAGATATATAAAAAGATAGGTACAAACATAAATAGAAATATGGCTACTGGCTGGCTACTGCTCCTTCCCGTCTTCAGTCTTCCTGTAACTCCTCCTCCCCCCTAGTGAGGAGTTGTACAGTCTGATGGCCTGAGTTTCTCAGTCTGTTGGTCCTGTACTTGGGAAGGAGCAACAACTCTTTTCCCATTATATTTCCAACTTTTGGTCAAGAGAGTAAGATCCTGGGACTGTGTATTTGAAGTTTCTGTCCTTTTCTATCACATCAGTAATGAAGAATATAGGAAGCACAACCCTCATTACTGACCTTTGCACTATTACAGGTCATTATGTATTCCTGTTGCTCTGACTCAGCCTGCAGGAGATGTTTCAGGGCTGCAGGGTGGAGCTCATTCTTCACAGCTCAAACAGGCATGTTGTAAGGTGGAGACTCATGTCATGACAGTGTCAAATTACACACAACACCAAGGAGAAACAAGCCAGGCGGGGAATTTACCTGAGGCATCAGTCAGCTGCTGGAACTTTCTGCCCTTTAATAATACCCACGTATATATAAGCATGAAAGGCTGATTCACTGAGGAAATTCAACTAGTTTGTCCCAAACAAGCCTCTAATATTGGCCAGGTTGGCAGGATACAAAGCAGGGGAAGCACGTCTTAAAAATATAAGACCTACAAACCACCATGGGTTGAAATATCTGCGTGAGAAGGTGTGAAATGTAAGGTAAAGTCAGGTAAATGTCCCAGACAATAGTTGTTGCCATGACGTCAGCAGCCTAATGAAGTTTGAACTGTCAGTTAGCATCCATGCTACCAGGCTTAATATACGCTAATATGTCTATCAATTTTCATGAAACTTCACTTTTAAAGGCTTACTCACTAATCCAAACACTCGCCGTCAGTGAGAACACTATTCTATACGAAGTGAAAGTTATGTTTAAAGCTAACACCCATGTAAACAAAGCCGGGATGCTAACATGGCTAACTCGGCTAGCACGCACACTCACAGTAATAGGCGACGACGGGGTCTCTTTGGTCATGCTCCTGCGCGGTCCGCAGGTGGTGCTGGATGGATTTGAGCTGAGGAGGTAAAGCCATGACGGTGTTCAAATCCTTCAGGGGGAAAAATGAGACAGAAGTGCAGCTTCCTTGTTGTTGTTAGCAAGTGCTACCTTCTACTTCCGCGTCTGCGTCCAATAGAAGCGGCAGCCTGTCCGGGACGTATGACGTCACCCGCGGCCCCTCCTGTTTCACGCTGCTTCATTGATCAGTTTTTTTTTCATTATTTTTACCTCCGCCAGCTCCCTGGCTCCCTTATGTTTTTGCCGGCGTTGGTTTGTCTGTTTGTCTGTGTTCAAAATAACTTGAAAAGTTATGGACGAATTTGGATGAAATTTTCAGGAAATGTGTGGAATGGGATAAGCAACAAATGATTATATTTTGGGACTGATCCGGATCACCATCCGGATCCAGCAATTTTTTTAAAGGATTCTTTAAAGGATAAGTTCGGTTTTTGACACCTGGACCTATTTTTAGAATTAAATACGCTTGTAGACTCACCCAGACAATTTTGGCGGAGCTCGGAGCCGTTTTCGAGCAATTTAGATCCATCCGACGGCATTTTTCCTCATGCCGTAGTAGCAGACGGGGCCAGAAATTGAAGGCCCTAAATTAGACATTATCTGCTGCAAAACTCACTCATTTCAGCTACATTTTATAAATGAATGGCCAGTGTTATCACCATGTCAGCTCAACTTTGTTGTTATGGTCATCCGGGACTTTACAAGGACAGGTAACTTTTGGTGACGTCATGGACAAGAACATGAGTAGAGCCGCTGTTGTTGCTAGGCTACACGGCTACACGGCTACTTTTGTGCAACATGGCGGAATATTTATCCGATGTAGAAGTGTCTGACAACGACTTTGAGTATAATGGATGCCCGTATCGTTTTGAGCCAGAATATACCGACGAGGAGCTATTTGAAAAGAGGATGCAGAGGGAAAGAGCCGAACAGCTGGCAAGAGAACAAGCAACCACTGCACGTCCACGAATGGGGGCTAACTGGTGGTGTTGTTGTGGACATTGCACGGCAAACACAACAGAGGAGGAGTGCCTTTGCTTCTCAGAGTGGGACTTGAGACCAGAGGAAACACGTATTGATGCCCCCCAAAATATGATTTCTGGCCCCGTCTGCTACTATGGCATGAGAGAAAAACGCCGTCGGATAGATCTAAATTGCTCGAAAACGGCTCCGAACTCCGCCAAAATTGTCTGTGTGAGTCTACGAGCATATTTAATCCTAAAAATAAGGTCCAGGTGTCAAAAAACCGAACTTATCCTTTAACATAGCGAGATAGGACCATTTTCGGCATTTTTGCATATAACTCCACAAAAGACTTATCTTGGCGGAGGTTTGCACTCTCCGAGTGCTTACTATTTTTATTTTTAATTTAATTTTATTTATTTATTTATTTTCATTTATTTTTTTATTTATTTTTTAATTTTTGAGATATGTAAATACATAGCCATTGAATTTATTCGAACACATATAACAAAATAACAGCTTTGACAGAAAGTGTTTTTGAACATCAGGATAAAATTTACCACAAATACATGCACAACAAACAAACAAACAAGCAAAAAAGAAACAGAACTTTAGGGTCTGCCAAGAAAAAGGGATATGTTTAAGTTGTTCAAATAATCTTATTGTTTTCATTTGTTTTCTATTCTTTCAATTTAGTTTTTCAATGGTACTAAGATATAAGTGAAGGTCTGTCATTTTAAATACATGAAAAGAGGGTAATTTATCTTAGCCAAATTATTTTGTGTATAAAATACTTTGCCAAGATATTGATCAGATTAATAATATAGACTTCATCAGCAGAGAATTTAGGTTTGTTAAAATAGAATAATATATGTTTTTGTGAGTAGAGTTTCTTTTCTGAGCATTCTTGAGAGATCTCTTTGTAAGTGGAACCAAAAAGAAGTGTTGTGAAAACTGTCAACAAATAAATGTTCGATAGATTCTCCTTCACATTCACAAAAAGTGCATCTGTCATTTATCATTTATTTATTTATTTCGAACTTGAATGAAAAACAAACTTATGTATGTATGCAATTATTCATATACAACAAGATAAAATAAACAGTAAGTAAATGCAAATAGCTATTACAGCACTTTTTTCTACTACCAGTAATCCTTCAAAACCAGATTCCGTTTGAAAAAGGGTATAGGAAGAAGTAAAAAAGACTTATCTAGTCCCACCCCTTCTTCCTTCTCAAAACGTATAGCTTAAATTCACCCTGAAGCACTGTTCAGGTCATAGCCAATAAATTAGTTAAAAACAAAAAGTAATTTTATTATATGAGGAATCAGCAAATATTTGCTTTGACAGGATAGTATCTGTGAACCAATTTATAGAGAAACTCTTTAATTTTATTTGGGAATTTATATCTATGAGGCATCAAAAAGACTGTACTTCATTTATCAGGTAAACCAGGGACAGGTGAAAGGAAGGTGTCTTCCAACTTTGTGACCTCTTAGCAGAGGCGCTGGCAGACATTTCGGGCCCCATGGAAAGATATCAGACTGGACCCCATACAAAACCAGTTTTCCCAGTAAACTTTTGAGGAGAGCAGATTTCAGCAGATATCGCTGAGTAACCACGACTACCATAGATTAACCTTCACCATCCGTGGAGCATTTTGACACTCTCTCCCAGTTTCCCAGTAGTGGTCCCCAGCTTGCTGGCTTCTCTGATTTGATCATCCATGAGGGCAACCAGCGGAGACACGGTTATCCCAGTGGGGTTTGGAGTCCTTGCCATCTTTTTCACGATCAGAGGAGACAGTGGATAGATCAAACTCTTACTAAAACTAGTCGAGGGAAGAGCAAAAACATGATTTTCCATAAGAAAACCTTGAAGTGACGTTCTATGCTCCTCTTTTAAATAAGAAGTTGAGCCCATTTTTGATAAAACCACAGATACTGCCACATCCACGGAAACCACTGCAGAAGCCGCCATTGTTTTCAAACACACTGTCACTTCTCACTGTCGTAACATCTGCAGCTCCCGCCTCTTTCCCCTGATTGGGTCGTTCAGCTTTTAGTGAAGTTGTAGAGGATTGGAACTTGCCAAGATGGATCTGTGTGATTTCAGAAAATGAATCAGGCAGGTCCATCTGCTCTGAAAGGTTACCAGCTGGTCGCCCTGACCATGCCTATAGGCGCAAGTGCATTGAGTTGTTGCCCTGTGAATGGCTTTCTGTGTTTACCCATTATCATAGCCAGTGTGTGTATGTTTAATAATGAAAAACAGCTAAAATTTGGGTTCAACAGTATTTTCAATGAATTTATCTAACATCTGCATCAGAGCAAATGATAAGTGTCAGAAAAGGCGACAAAGCAATTTTTCTTCATGCCATTTTTGGTACATCTTCTAAAAATCCTGCAATATCTCAGGCTGGATTTTCAAGATTTTTCCATCAAATTCTTTTAGAGATTGGCTTCAGTGGCATGAGAGCAACAGAGAAGGGTTGATTACACATTCACTCATCAAACAAAGTGGGATACTACAAAAAATCTAGTGGGCTTATCTTCTGCTGACACCTGCACACTGCTCTTTGCTTCGTGTGGATTAATTCAGCAAATCACTGAAAGTCCAGGTTTCCTCCACACTGCTCACAAAATGGATGGACATGTTTGATCCCACCAGCATCAGTCCGTGTTCAGAAATGGTCCTAATGTTCATGTTTCAAACCACAAAAGCTTCTGGAACAAAAACATCAGACTTCCATCCCCAGGCTCACCTTTTTCAGGAGAGAATTAGTCGAACACACTTAATAAAAGGTGACCGGGGACTCTTTGTTAGGTCAAGGATAAAGACCCACAGCTGGCTCTATTAGGCCGGGTTGGTATTTTCTCTCGGAGGAGCTTTTAGGTGACTAACACCGGGTCTGAGTCAAAGGAAACCAGTGTAAACAGCAGCTCAATACTCCCGTGCTCTGACAGAGATAAAGCAGGCTCACTGTGAATTCATTTCATGATTCAAGGTGTGTTTAAATTTTTCTTTGGACTTTAATTTCCCTCACTGTGCCGAGAGGTTTTAGGATTAAAGCTGCCATCTGGAGCTTTTGAGTTTGGCACTTGAAGAAGTACAAATGGACTAAAAAGGGTGACTTTAACTGGCAGATTTTACTTCTCTTCATGTTGTTTTTCACAGATGGTAGAGACTCCTTAAAGCAAGAGAAGGAACAGAATAAGTTATGGTGCAATCATAATTAAAACTCACAGTCACTGGCTTCTTGTGGCATAAATTCAAGCATATCAAATTTGAGTTTTTCCAACAAGCTTCATTTAGAATAGAATAGAAAAGAATAGAATAAACCTTCATTCGTCCCACAGGGGAAATTTGCAGTGTTACAGCAGCAATTATTATAAATAGCATTATATAAATACAAATAAAAGAAATATAGAACTATGAAAAATATTCTATAAGAATCATTTACACATTTACAAAGTAATAGCACATGGGAATATTGCACATTATTTATGATGTTAAAAGGAACATTGTTTATTATAATACTTCAGATTCTCACTTCTCTTTTTTATATCATTTTAGGAGGTTTTTTGGCTTTTCTGTTTAGTGGAGTGACTGTAAATGGACTTAGAGAGGGGTTAGAGAGTAGGGGAGGTGCACAGTTTCAGCCCACTCAGCCATATCAGTTTCTCTCTTCTTTTCCTTGATATATCTTTGGTAGCACCATTTACTTGTTTAACTGAATTCAACTGATCACTCCTTATTTAAAGCCTGCTCTCCTTAGTCACTTGCAAAATCCCTGGAAAATCTGTCCTCTGTTCTCGCCTGAAAACTGGAACTAGTTTCTGACTCTCCATGTTCAGGGTCATCCCTGTCCTGGACCTTCACTGGGTCAGTTGTGTCAATATTTCATTTTTATTATTATTTTTTTTTTCACTGTTTTCCCTGCTGATAAGTGAAGAAGTTAATAAGCAAACGTAACATCCAGTGCAATATCCTTACTGCCAAACTTTGCCTTCAGGTCAAATGTGGTCTACTGTCAACAGTGCTGTCATATTTATGCTCATATTGTAAATATTGTTAAAGTTAATAGTGTAAATTCCTTGGCCTTATTCATAGTCTCACTTTACTTATTTTATTTATTTTTCCTTCATAAGACAGTTAATATGTCTTAAAGACTTTGCATGTTGCAACCTGCTTACCTCATTTTTTACTTGCTTACTTAATTTTTTATGCTCTTATCTGTTGTAATGTCTTTATTTGGTTTTCCTATTTCCCCATGTGGATTTAAAAAGTATTTCTGATTCTGATATTGGGCTATGGTTTGACTTTGTTCTCCACCGTCCATCAACACCTACAAGCTCCAATTTCAGCATGCAGCAGAACCACAGGACAGTGGAAACTGACGCCCTGCCTTCTGTTTGAGTGCATTTACTGTGCTGCCACAGCTTTCACACCAGGTGCGTGACTGTCCTGCAGTCACAGCTCTATCTCTCCAGATATATCAACCCAATATGAGCTTCCATTCAAAGTTTAGAACGACAACAAATCTTCCCACAAGTAAACTGATCCATGTATAACTGACCTGGAACCTGCAGAAAGAAACACTCTGGAGGAAAACTGGAGCTTTAACTCTGAGACGCACAATCAGGAAGAGTTATTGGACAGTTTATATTTTCTTTGACATATTCTACCACTGTAGACATACATAAAAGCTAGAGTACAGTGTGGCTCTCGATTTGTCATTTTCTGTCTGTTTTGGCATAGAAACATGTGCCTCTTGCCAAAAAAAAGAAGAGCCTCCTGTTCTTGAGATTCTCGGCTTGGAAGATACGCCTGAGACACATGGCTTTAGGAACATGCTCTCCAAAATTAAAAGAGTCAAACACTGCTGCTGTCATGCAAGTAAAGCACTTCCAGTGTGAAGTATTATTGATTTTCAGGTTTTGTGCTAAACCATCTTCACCCCCTATCCCACAACAGATTGTCTCGCCTTAAAGTAGTCAAAAAAATGAAACAAAGACAATTGTAGAACAATTTTAATCAATCATCTCAAGACAAAACAATCAGTATAATAACTGAACAGCTGATCAGACAAACAGTGAGACAGTTTGTTTCAATATGTTTGCATTGGTCATAAAGTGTGCCTCTTTTCTCTGACATAGCTGTGAAATGAAACACACAATGAGAGACAAATGAATGAGTCTTAGCACCATTTTCACAACCAACCTGTAACAAACATCAGTCAAAATCTAAGATGTACAATTTTTAAATAATTCATTTGAGTGTTGTGGTTTTGATACATGATGAATTTCCTCATTTGACCCCAGTGTAAGCGATCAAAGGAAGCGTGCACTTATTCTCCCTGATTTTTACAACAAAAGAATCCAAACCTCCAAAGTACAAATGCACTGCCGACCTTAAATTCAGTACAAGTTCTTCCAATGCTTGGAGTTTGGTTAGATAATTTAATGGTTCTTTCATTTTGCATAAATACAAACAAATTTCAAGTCACCACAGTTATTCAGTAAAATCTTATCAACGACTCAAACTTTCAAAGTATACCCATTTGCTTTCAAGTTGCTAGCTATGAATCAATCATTCTCAGACAGTCAACACAAGATCATGTACAAATTCGACAAGTTCTTTACCAAGACCAGCCTTTGAATTTTAGACTAACTATGACCGCAAGCCAGATTAAACCCTGTAAGTTCCCCATCCTTATCAAAATGTGTGCCTCTGAGGTATTGAATCACGTGCTTTAACACTGAAGTCAAAGCTGAAGGGACCTGACATATAAGCCTGGTCACACCAGAGAGTGTTGAAGCTGGTTAACTCTGAGGTCAACCATGAAAAACGTGGTGCTGGACACTTTTAAGAAAAGATCTAATTGTGATTTTTCTGGCAGATATTGCGATTTCAATTAAATTCAAGATTTTCTTCAAATCAAGCTTCAGTGCAATATTCACTATGTTTACAGTATAGACAACAGTAATGAAATCAATGATCAAAACACATAACACATTATTCATCATCTAATACTGATGATAAATAATCTGTTCTCATTATTTAAGGAATCCTCCAACTTCTACTCCTAAACAGAGGCTTTGTGTTGTTGACCTGCTTACCAGCACTTCCGTAAATGCAAATCTGTAAAACATTATGTGTGAAATAGTTGACACAACAGATCCTGGGTCAGTCAGGAGCGCTGCAAAAAATTGCAGCTTTGGCGATCACAGGATTGCGTTGTCTGAAATTGAGATTTTGATCCGAAAACGATAAATCAGCCCTACTGGACTCAAAAAGGTGGGGTGAGTTAACCTGCATGTACAAGGTCATTCTTTGCCTTAACCCAGGTTCATATTCAGTTTAGAGCATGTTCACAATCACTAATGTTTAAAAAGCCCTTGAGTTCTCATTTACTGGGTACCCCTGATCCACCTGTATTCTCACTTTGTCTGAGACACTCTGTTGGAGCTCCTGAGTCCAGTTCAGCATGATTCAGTGCCATGTTGTCTGCACTGAGCCAATAGGCTTACACTGCTGATGAAACAATGGTATGACATCACAATGGTAGGTCTATTGGGAGGGCATTTCAGGCATCTCACAGGAGAAGAGTAAGAAGTCCTGACTTGAAAAACATAATATTGACTCTTTAAGGTGGCCTCTGACCTGTTAGCTAAGTGAAAAAGGCTAACCCCTGTCGTTCTATGAAAATCCTTAATGCTAGTGGGCTCTCTAAATTTGTAGCTCTTTTGGAAGTGGGACAGTCTAGACTAGAAGTTGCTGAGCTCATTCTGCCTCCATTGTGAATATCCAGGAGGCGGAATAAGGGAACGAGTTGTCCCCCTCTTTGTTCCGTCTCCAGAGGTTGTAACAGCGGCGTGATTTTGGAGAGAATGATGCTAGCAGACAGCGGGAGACGGGAGCGCCGTGAGTGAGTATCTCTGCCTTTGTGTGTATGAGGGGGCATGCACCATGTTGTGTGCATCCAAGCCGTATTGCAGCTTGAATTGACAGATATTACAGCCTTGTGAGATTAATGTGAATGTGTCTAGGTTGCATTGCTCTTGCATAAAGGCACTGTGAATCGGGCTATAGATGTACCTAAGAAGAGTCAGGCCTCTGGGGCCTGCACGTAAACATTTAAGACATTATTCTGCAAAATAAACATCTTAATAGTCTCCAAATATATAAAATTGTGCTTTAACACACATACACCCTGAAAGGAAGTATGTCTATATTGAGTTATCATTGTTTTTTTTAATATACAAAAAACAAATTTTGACCAAATCAAAGCCTACGGAGCCTTGATCTACACAGCCGAAAGTTAGAATACTTTGAGAAACTAAACATTGCCAACGGACCAGGTGTTGGGAATCAGCGGTTTCTGCAGGTGATAGATTGTATTTTTCTGTCTTTTATTAATTTTCTTCTGATTTTTGCTTTGCCTCTCCTGTTTTCCAGACATTCATTCATCCTCTGACTGTCTGCTTGTGACTTCAAACATAAATAAATGTAAATTGCATGCTTAGAGCTACATTAAAGTTATCAGCTGGACTGGGGTTCCCTATATCCTTGGTTTGGCACCAAAGGGTCCCAATGGGGGCTCTGAGGTTGTCAAAATTTGCTATACATTTGCGAAAATTAGTTTGGTTACTCGTTGTTATTATACTGAGATAATGTAATGTTCTGAACTCTGGTGTGACCAGGCTGAAGGAGCTTGACATTTCTTACATGAGGCATCAGAGGTACTGTGAATCTCAGAGGGGTTTGATTACAAGAAATGGAGATCCAAGTCTGAGACTGTATCCGCATCTTGGACCAAATCCCCCAAAGAGCCCCAGAATTGACTTCACCCACCGCTCTCTGAGGTCTCCTTCTTTGGCTCAGTGGTACAGATAGAGCACTCAGCCCTTTAAGACTGATCCAAACAAGGCATAAGTCTTGGTGACAGAACGTTTAGAGGCAACTTTTAAAACCATCCTTTTTTTAACAGTTACCAGAGTGCGGACGAACCCTTCCCCAGGAGTCCTACACCTGTTTCAAACCCTTTTAAACCCTTTAGAAGAACAGTCTCTTCAGCACTTTTGGTTGGGATCCAATCCAAATCCCCTGAAGTGCAGGAACAGACTATCTCAGGGTTGAAAAAGGTTCAAAATGAAGGTTTGATCCACTTTTGCCTGGTAATGCAATTTTGTACCTGAGATGATAAACAGATTGCTGAAAACTTCATAACAAAAGTTGGATGGATGTCTGATTAAAAAAAACAATACAAAACATTAGAGGTAATCATTTTCAAAATACAGTGACAGTAACGCCAAAGGTAAATTACAGGTATTATTATATGTATTACTACAAGCTTATTTGTTTACATAATTGTGTTAAAATCTAGGCACGAGGACTGTGCCATATTTCTTTCAATTAGCAGTTGGTTTTTCTCAAGATAATAAAACATTTCAACTTAATTTAAAGCATTTTTCAAAATTTTCATGTCAACACATTTGAATACCGAAATAAATTAATAATTTTTAAAGCCACTAATCGTTCAGACTGTAAATGTCTTTTCAGTTTAAAAATTGAGCTTGTTTTGGATATATTACATGAACCAATTCGATGTCAATCTTCGGGGGAATCTTCGACCCTCAAGAGTGATGCATGTAACAGCAGCCAATTCAAGTAATGGCATACTTTTAAGTTTTTAAAGTCTCTTTTTTTAAGAGAAACAGGCTGCATGAGATAAATGGCCTGTATGAGAAGGCTTATCTGAATCTGAAGGGCTTTTCATAACCCCATCAAGAGGCCACACCAAAGCTATGGCACTCATGTAGAAGAAAGTAAAGGTCAGATCGGGCTGGAAGCAGTCACAGACACTTATTGGAAGTGATAACTGTTGCACTTGTGAGTGTCAGGAGCAATAGCACCTGCAGTCCACCTGCCCTGTGGGTATGGTTACCAAATCACAGATTCTTCAGGGTGGCATGAGTGATGATCCCTTGCCAGTTCTGGATTCTGTCTGTCATGCTTGATCAGTACTTGGGAGACAAGCCTGACCAGCTGGACTGCATCATTTCTCTGCTCAGCTAAATGACTTTTGTAATCGGCTGTTGCGATAACATGACAATAAGACATTTAGTTAAAGCCTTTTTCTGAACTGTAAGAAAATCCGTAGCTCTGTCGCCAAGTTTAGGCACATACAAAGCCCAGAGAAGATTTAAGTTGGTATGGTGAACCTTGATGCTTTTAGGCAAACAAGTGCTACTAATGCGTGGAAAACGTTTCTTCAGTAGAAGTATCAATCTGAGGTCCAACTGGGAACAACTCCAACAGCACGGATTCAGGAACACTTGAACGGTTAAGGGCCAGCAAGTTTGGACAAAGTTGGCGCTCCTTCTCTCTTCATTCCATGATGGTCACAGGTTCTAGCAGCACCTTAAGGATGACATCTGCCTTTTGCTCACCTTGTGTGCAAAAGCAGCCAGATCTCTTTCCATGTCATCCGCCAAACGAGAGGTGCATATTCTCTGATCACCCTGTCCATACAAGACCCTTGAACACAGCCAGTACAGACCCACTGATATCTGAAATACAACTAGGATTGATCACTCAAGAGCTTCGGGAAAATAACACCTAGAGAATATTTCAGACTTTCCAGCTTTGACACTATTGCACAGCTCATCGAGCAACTTGTGCAACTTACTCACGACCAACCACAGGTGAGGTTTTGCTCTTTTGTTAGCTTTCTGTTTTATCAAAATCCAGCAGTAGCTAACCAAGAGCTTGATAAAACTGGAAAAAATAGCATCACAAATGTTTACCCTTATAGTTATGAGTGCTTTTGTGTTCATGTCATTGGTTGTTGAGATAACCAAGCCGCCTGCAGAGTATCTCAAATATCTCAGCAATACAGAGGAGTATGGTGATCACAGTGAAGGTATACATGGCACTGAGGAAGATAGTTTTTTCAAAGTGTTCTGGTACCATGCACTTAGTCACATTGAAGGCCTTTTCCAAAGCACTGGCATCACACATATACAGTGGGTGGACCTGCATGGTGGAAAGAAAAAACCTGTTAGGAGGGAGTACCTCTGACCCAAACACACAAACATGACTGGACAATCATTTTAATGTGTGACTGATATTTAAATTGGTGGTGCAGCAGGAAGTGTGCATGCTTCACAACAAGAAGGTTGCTGGTTCGAACCCCTTTTAAATAAGTCAGCTAGGATAGGCTCAAGCCCCTGCAACACCAAAATGGATATGTGGTATAGATAATGGATTGATTGCCGATTTTTAAGTTGGTAAAATGTAGATCTATGACCTGTAACTTTGGCAGTCTTACAGAAGGACATTTCCCTGGGACTGTAAACTTCAAGACATCTGCTGAGCTGCTAAGGCCAGGGTCTAGTCTAAGGGTGAATCCCAATTCTACCCCTTAGCCCTCGTCTTACCCTTTACCCCTTGGTTTTGCGTGTTCATATCTAGTGAAGGGGTGTCCCAATTCTCCATAGGGCTTAAGGGAAGTGCTAAGATGAAGGGCTACACAGCCCTTGAAACGAAGACAGACCAGGACCTCACTTGAAAGGAAGGGGCCTGATAATTTCCCAAAATACACTGTGCTCGCTGACACGAAGGCAGAGCGGAGACCGAAGGAAGTGCATAATTATAAGTAGTTATTAAATCATCAAGTAAATATTTATCATGTTTTGAATTGTTGGTCATATTTTAAAATTTCTAGAGCTAACTTTCGCAGCTGTAGCAATGGTTATTGTCGCATCTGCCTACGACACAGCCAGTGAGCGGCTCTGGGTGATGACGTAGCGAGAATCGAGTGGCGTCTCGTTTCTCAGGAGCGTGTTTTCACCTCTTCCCCTTGGCCCTCAAAACAGAGGGCTAAGGGGAAGGGGTAGGGGAAGGGCTAAGACGAAGGGGAAGGGCTAAGGGGTACAATTGGGATTCACCCTAAGTCTCTCCAGTTCCAACTCCCCTACCGAGTCACGTCCAGGGAGCAGCTTGATATACTCTTATGACCATTGAAATTTTGTTGTTGGCATTTCTATAGTAGTGCTTTTCCCAAGAGATAAGTGGCACATCCTTTTGATCAGGAACTTCTGACTTCCCGAGATACCAGGATAATATCCGACACCCCCAAAAGCCAGAATTTAAACCCATTTACCTGATAGAACTTCCATAACACAGAGTTTACGAGCTTGTGACTGGACTGTAGGAAACTCAGGTGGAACATCATTTATGGCTCCAGCATCCAATGGCCAAGATCAAGTGGAAGGCACCATAACTTAATCATAGGCTCATGTTTACCATCCTAAAGCTAGGGTTAGGATAGGATAGGGGACACCTTTGAATAGCTACAAGAGGGATCTCAACGTATTTATTTTGGTGGCACCATTTTCTCACCATTGCCCAGGCTTTCCAACACTGCTTGTGATAGTGATACCTGAAAATATTTCCACAGCTGAGCCAGTGAGTCTTCATTTGGTTTATTTCTTTACAACTTCCGATGATTAAATAGTGAATGGACTTAAGCTTACATAGCTTTTTTCTCGTCTTTCTGGCTGCTCAAAGCACTTCTGGACTTTTCCCCAAGGACAAAGCACTTTAGGAGGTACGCTCAGCTATGTAGATCAAGGTCTTCATCGAGTCTCAGGACTTATTTTTACCCTCTAAAAGTTCCCTGCAGCTGGAGTATCACTCTCTTAAAGCAGAGGGAGATGAACAGCATTGTTTCATTTCATATTTCTGATTGATTGAGCACTTACTACATTGTGAGGACTCCCTCTTTGAGAAGTCTCCATGGATCTGAAGAGCTCTTTGGAAATCCAGACTAATACGGGAACCTTTCATTTGTCTGCAGAAGGTTCTCAGAACTAAAAATTCTGAACACACTGGTGGAGGTGGACCATTGCTTCTTGTACAGACATGATACTGTTTCGATTTTACCCACACCAGGCCAGTTCCTCAGCTTTGTAAATATTGCCACAAGTGATTTATTTAAAACTTATTTTAGTGACTGGATCACATGCATTCAAATCCAGCACCCATCTTCAGATACTTAAAGCTCTTATGATCTTGGATACCATCCTGCTGGCCTTTCCACTGTAGGACTTTTCCCCTCGAACCAGTGGTGTGCTCCATTTGGTTCTATAGTTTTCTAGATTTCACGATACACCAACCAAAGAGCAGCCTTAAGTTGGAAATCACTGGCTCAAAAGCAAAATACTCTGCCAAATCTATTTATATCTTAAGACCTCTTTTGAGATTAGAGAGACCTTTTAGTTTCTTGAAAGGAGGTTCTTAGAACAACAAGTTCTGAATACTTTGCGTGGAAACAAAGCTTGTCAAGGTGGCACTATAGATACCTGTATCGTTTGGTGCCTACTTGTCCTATGAGACTCTTTGTCATGGTCTTTGTCAATAAATGGTCCCTCATCTTACTTGTGACAGACACATTTATATGATAAAGAAGCTTTGGCATGGATTTTCTGCATGAATGGCCTCTCAGCACATCTGTTGTGATCAGGGAATGAATCAAGTGTCACCGGAGCATATGAAATTGAGAGGCTTTGGTAATTCTTGCATCTCACCTGACCTTCTATGGGGCGTGGGAAAGCAGGCAGATTAAACTGCACCCTTTGCAACATATTGGGATCCCACCCCCACATGCAAAGCAGATAAGGCCTCAGATGATTCAGACAGTGATATTTGTGTCTAACTGCAACAATCATGAGACCACAGGCCTTGTGCACCACAAGGACTACCATTCAGTCTTATGTTCTAGAACGTCTTCCATGATGGCATTATAGTGACTACAGCATCTTTCTCAAGTCACTGGTTGGTGAACAACACACTGCCATGTCATTAGCCAAGGGAGACAACTAATTTGAGTGGCGAATTCAGTCTAATTTTTGGGATAGACAACTTTCTTACCAAGAGGGCAACTTTAATTTTATCTTCATTGCTAGAGGGCTAAGGTGTTGGAATTTTAAGGATATAGTCTTGTTTTTCAGCACATTCACAAGGTGTTAAAGTTCCGTTTATGGACAGTTTTATCATTATTTTTAAAAATGCATTTAATGAAGCACATTAGTGTTTTATGGGAAACAATTACAGACAATTATAGCAGTACTTTCTAAGAAATATCGCTGGTTGTTTAGGCAGATTAAGTCATGTTTCCTTCATGTTTATACATTTTTTTTTTTAGTTTACATGGACTGGCAGGCCATACTGAAGGAGTAGGAGGGTTGCATGTGGCCCCAGTTGCCCAATCATGGTCTAATTGGTAAAGCTAAAAAGCAAAGGCCTGCCTCTTCTGTGAGAGACCACATTCTGGTGGCAAAAAAGGACTTTGGGTCAAAAAGAAGCTGTTGAACATGAACAATCCTGGTGTCTATCCCAGACCTGCTCTTCGGATGTACAAATAGTGCCTATGTCAAGAAACACATTTGAAAGATTGGTGGGAGCAAAGTCATATCCACATCTTTATGAATATTGAACTTCCTGGTGTTTTTCTTGACATAGTTTAACATTAAGAAGCATACCTAATTTGTGGTACTTGCTCGATTTGTCTCGCTCTGATCCATGCGTTATTTATTATCGATAAGGGATTGTACTCTGCACTTCTGTTGCTCAAGCTGAGGAAATCTCAAATGTTTAGATAGTACCATAACCAGAAGCATCTTGAACATGTCTTCTGAGTATGTTTTGATCTTCTGAGGCAAAACATACTTGAGCACACTTATTTCACAATATCTTAATGATTAGATTTGAACAAACCTGGAAGCCAAATAGGTGGCTTTGTAGCCAGAAGGCGATGACTTCCAGAATGATGCGTAGGAGAACAGAAATTATGTAGAAGACTGTATAGATCTGTCGTTCAAGTATCTCTTCCTGGTCAATGTTTTTACAGGCTGCATAGAGGTGGAACACCGCCCCAGGGACTAGTACTGTCACCAGTTGTAACGCCCAAAAGACCTGACGAGGACAGAAAGAAGGGAGGGAAGAGGTGAGAGAAGCAAACAGTCGAAGACATTTGGAAGAAATACTGAGACAATTCCTCTGAACAGTGGGTGATGATTTTGTCAGGGCCAGACAGATATTTCTGTTGAACAGAACATTTATTTTTGATGAAGAGAAGAGATGTTTCTAGGTTGGATTTGTGTCTTTTCAGCCCCCTTCCATGTGGTGATGTACAGCACACTATCATTGGACTAATTCCTTGTTTGAACCTGGTATCTCTTGGATTTCCGTGAAGGTTCTCAGTCTGCCAAGTTATGGCTATCCAAGGAGTCCTCTAATTTGGCAACTGGATTGTTAAGTTTCTTAAAATTTTTTCCCTTGCTCTCCAAAAGGCTTCTTCAGTTCTGAGAGAAGACTGGACCAAGAAAATCAAGGTGTCACATGAGTGTCGTCAGCTAGAGTCTTGGTCGTTCTAAGGATTGCAGACATCGTAACAGTTTTTTGGTCCTTCTCTTAGAACTGAGGAAGCTTTTTGGAGACGTCTTTAAGAAACCGATCAAGTCTTAATACCAGCTTAGAGGAAACGTCAAATATCTCATCTTTAAAACATGGTGTCTTATGCAACTTTTACAAAGACGACGCACATATCTGCCTGCCTCTAGAAGGTTTTGATGGTAACTTTATGTAACCTAATGGACGATGGATGCTCTTTGTATTTCAGTGAAGGAAAACTGAAGTCATTGTGTTTTTCCTCAGGTGAGGGCTTTGTCCAAGATATAACTTTAAGTGGTTTTAAGCAGATTATTGATGCCTTGAAATGTCTTCTTTTGACTACTGAAATGCACTTAATGTTTGACTCAGCCAAGCCACTTTTGCATGTTTGAAGCCAGTTCAAAATGCTGCTGCCTGTTCAATTGAAGATTTTACTGTTTAGTCCTTTAAACCTTTAAGTGGATTATCGCTTCAGTACACGATCTAGATATATCTGACAAGATCAACAGTCACTGCCTGTGCTACTTTTGCAGACTTAAGCTAAATGATCTTCATGGCCCAGCTTAAATCAGTGTTTCCCAAACTGGGGTCCAGGTCTGCCTTGGGGCACTGCCAGAGGGGGTGTGATGCCTGGTCATCCTTGAGGTTGTCAAAATTAGGTTTACAAATACTCCTCAAGAAAGTTTTGTCACATTACGTTGGTCGTTTAATAAAATCAGTTGGTGTTGTATTTCATATGATGGAAACTAAGGATTGTGCATTTGTGGGATGAGCAACATGGCTAAACGTGTGGGAAGTGTCCTGTAAAATGTGCCAAAATTCCCTGTCACTGGAAGCCGGTGATCTGGCAGGATTAATTGTTGTCAGCCCTGGCACCATTTTCAAACTTAGGGACAAGTTCTGGGAAACTGATGAAGTCATAGAGAGCTGTGAAATGGGCAGCCAAGCAAGACAATACTCCAAGAAGACTGGTTCCTTACTCATTTCTTCACTGAGGAACCACAGGCTTTCTTCCAGGGAAGGAGGGGATTTTCACACTTTTCTGAGGTGGTGTTACCCACATGTTTGACTGTGTTGCACATTCCACAAAATGCAAGATCCTTACAAGCTGTACCGCGATGTGAGGGTGACTAGGCTTTCCAATGATATAAAATACAACAGCAATTAGTGTTATTAAAGGGGAAAAACAGTCAACCAAAACGATGTTTTCAAGCTGTTCTTGAGCAGCATAGATCATCAAAACAATGACAACACTCTCAGGGCAGGTTTGTTTAAAGACCTTTGCTCCAGGGTTAATGTTGACAGCACTTTTCAATTTAGTTTTAGTTGTAGTCTTTTGCCTAAAATATCTTTCAGTTTTAGTCATAATTTAGTCATCTAAATTGTTTTAATTTTAGTCTAGTTTTAGCTGATGAAATTTCACAACGTTTTAGCCAACGAAATCTACTGTAAATTTAGTCAACTAAAATATGAAGGGGAAAGGGTAAGGCATGTTTTAAATTTCCTCGAATTTCTGAAGTCATGTTTTACACTTTGTTCAAATGAAACATCTAATAACCCTTTATTGAATACTAGTAAAGTCTGAATGTATAAACGAACAGAAACAAATTGAACTTTAGTGTGAAATGCAGTCACCTTTATTTAGACTACCTGGCAGAGCATCTCAGTTACAATACCAGAACTGACAACAAACAGCGGACCTGCTCTACATGAATATATCAATTCATAAAGAGAGGAGCTCTGATTGGATCGCTCCACAACTTATCCCCCCACCACCAAGCTAAGGCAGCTGTGATTGGATGTCCCTCTTAACTCATCCAACCTTTCCACACAACCAAAGTAGCTGTGATTGGATATGTTCCTAACTTGTACCTACTTTCTATGTGAAAAAAATGTGGTGTGATTGGATTAAATCTCCATCAAACATATTCGTCTAGATTTGATGACGAAAATGTAAGTTAATTTAGATTTAGTTTTTGTCCATGTGCACTTGTTTTTATTAGTTACTGTCTAGCTTTGTTGAGGGAAAAATAATTAGTCAACAAAATGATCACTGCTTTGCGCAGGCCATTTTATCTTGATTTTATCCATGAAAACATGAAAATAGTTGGGGGTTTCCAAGTAAGAAAAGGCTGGGACAACTGCTTTAACAGAAAACTAGATTTGATCAGTAAATGTCTCTTTGACTTTACTGTGGGTCTGGGTTTTTGAATCTTACCTGAGGTGTTATGGGTCTAAACTGGTTGTAGCAGTACAGGTTGAGTTCTCTGCGATCGGGGTCGCAGCTGAAGTGTAGCGCCTCATTCCCGTAGACAGCGAAGCCAAGGACGCCCAGGAAGAACATCCGCACCGAGCCAAAGAACAAGGTGTGGAACTGGCCTATCACCGTCGGAGGCCTGAGCTGAAACAAACACAACGGCACACAATTACACAAACACAAAGGTAAGAGGGCATAACAGCACTCACACGTCAGCATGTATTCACATAGACGGAGACACAGACACTCGTGTACACAAAAGGTGCTCTCAAACTAGGCCTAGGTGCTCCGTTCCATGCAAAAGGCCCAATTGTCCCCCTCTCCTGTCCCCTGCTGGCCTGCGTGCTGCTCTAACTCCTACCTGCCTTAAGCATGGCCATCTCTTACGTGGTTTTTGATTTGTTTCACTCATTGTTACCCCCTTTTTCTTTCTTATAGTGGCTATTTAACCCTCTCCTCTGTGGCCTTCCTCAAGCTCTCTTCGCCAGAATCCAGAATATGGCTGCCCTAGTTTCTACCAGAGTAAAGGGGGCTCCTTTCGACACCCTCCCTGTCTCCCTGTTCAGTATCACAGATTATATTCTCCTCCTCCAATGCCGATCACCTCCGTACCTCTCTGATCTCCTTCACAACTCTATTCATGTTCCTCTTCGATCCTCTTCTTGTACCACCTGCCCTTTTAACCTCTGTGCGGGTCTGAGCGTTCAGCCGTGCAGCTCCCCATCCCTGGAACTCTGGAACTCTCTCTCACAAGCAATACATGACACTGACTCTCTACATACATTCAAATCCCGCCTGAAAACCCACCTTTTGAGAGATGCCTATTCTTTGTCGTGGGGCCTCTTTAAACTTTCATGGCAAAGGATTGCCACTGCGAGCTGTTGGGGACGTTCGCTTTTTACTGCCCTGATGTTGAATTGTGATTTTCTTGTGTGAATATTTGTTGGATTTGTGTTTCTAAATCTTGTAATTCTGTCAAATTCTTCATTGATTCCTTTACTGATTCGTGTAAATCCTCTTGCAAGTCTAACATACGGCACTCTTAATATTTTGAGCCACATCTCAGCATCTTTCTGGCGTTCCTCCACTCTTGATATTGTTGAATTTTATTGTTGAATATTGCTAAAATTAATCCACATTTGATCGTTTCTCCCTCCAATTGTTTTGACCTTTGATTACCTTGCATTATGCCACAAACAGATCCACCACTCAGTTGCTTCAATCCGTCCTAAGGTCAAAGTTGAAGCTATGGCATGACCGAGAATTTTCCAAGCATCTCTCAGGCTCTGGAACACTCTGCCTTGGCATGTTTTTGGATCACACCTTAAACTGCACCGAAAGTGTTTACTTCCATCTTTTATTTCTTCATTTCCAACTGTTTAAATACATTTTACTGCCCACTTAATGTCTGGTTGTTCTTTTATTTATCATTAAAGCATTGGATTAAATTGGATCTTTGTCATTTATACTGACTGCCTCTTAAGGCTCGACACACAAAGTGCCCCTGTGAAGGTTCGTCATCACTTCACCTCAAGACATTCACATAAATTCACTGAGGTCGTAAAATCTGTCAATTCACAGTATGGTAAATCTTTGGATGTGCACAAGAAAGCATGACATGGTTCAGGCTTCACATCCAAAGAAAGCAGAGACACACTCCCTCCAATATCTCTGATAAAACCTCTTGAAACTGAACAAATGGGAGGCCAACTTGGTACCCAAGTTTGAAAGGGAAGCATCACTAAGGCGTAAATATTGCAGTTTAAAATGGCGGCATGATCACATGATCATTTACGCCTTCAGTTGAAAGAACTGATAAGAGAATCATTCAACATTACCGCAAAATTTTCTTGATGGCTCAAACTTGTCGGGACTGCTTCTCAAATAAAGCCAATTCTTGATTTATATCTTGAGGCATCCTTTTCAAAGAAGTGCAGCCTAGGAGAGAGCACAGCCGAGTGGTGAAGGAATTAGTCCCAGAAGCTGAACCCTAACCCATACCACAGCACGTAGGAAAAAAAACTTCCCTCGTATGATTGAAGGGTTTTAGTCAGACATTGGGCAAAGACATCCAAAAGACAGTTCCAAGGTTGCTTCCATGGAGGCCTTGGGAGACCAAAGTACTTCATTGAATTTCAGAGCCCCTGTTGACGGGCACTTCATTGATCCAAAATCCCTTTCTATCAATTTAAATTTTGCTGTGCCCTCACCCAAAAGCAACTCTATCCGTCTGAGTAGCTTTTTTGGATAACTGCCTGAAATAAGGTCCATGATGAATACATGCACACAGGAATCGAACGTTTCAATCTGATCGTCCTCCATTTTGGAATTCTCAAATCAACAAGGACTACAAGAAAAGGCAGAGGATCCATTGGCACCAACTTGGTCAGGTCATTCAATTAGAAGGGAGTTCTCGAACAAGAGGCTACAAGGCCTTGGAAGTGTGGTAGCTGCTTCTAATTTGAAATGCCACGTAGCTTGAGAATACGCTTAAAAAATCTTGCAGGTTAGATTCATTCCTGAAGACTATCATGGAGAATAAAACTCTATGTTTCCCAAACTTTTGTCTGCCATAGACAGTATCATCTGCAGTTATCCAAGAACAGGCAAGGGAACCAGCGTGATTCTAAATTCCATGTTGGCCTTAAAAGGTAAGTAATTCCTGCATCACTCTATGGAGAACAACATACAACATCCTCACATCTTCACTGATGTTATTGGTTATTTTGAGTCATTTCAGTTGGATATAACCCTTCAGCACTCCTGGATTTTTAACTTTGCGAGGCTACAAATTTATTCATTCATGCTACATCATGTACCTGTTGTATAGCTGTGCTACTGCTACTTTATGGGCATCTCTACTATGCCAGAGCGGATCTTGTCAAGCCATACAAGGGTCAAGAAAGCGTGCAGTACGAAGGACTCGCACTGGTCCAACAAACAAGACTTTGGGGCTCAAACGTGCACGATACTGATTAGACTGTCTTCATGCGATCATGTCTAAGAGACACAACAGTCCATACATCATCAACCAAGGATAACTCAGACATATCATCCAAAAGGCCACAAAGGGAGATTCAAGCATGATGCAAACACCGAGCATTCAGGTTTTCATGGCACCGACATAACACATATGTGTGCACACACAGTGAGAGACAAAGAGAAAAAAGCTTTTGTCAGCCAGATAAATGCAGCTGCAACACCGAGGCCCTGGGCTGTGAGAGCTAACACAAAACCCATTCAGAGGAAACATTTCCCACCACCTTCTCTCTCCTGATGCTAACATGGCAACAGGAAAAGGCCTTAATGACGCTCTCGGAAAAACATGACACTGAGCCACACAAAGGTGGAAATAATGGAGACGGATTGAAGACACGAAGGTGAAACAAATCTTTACATTATCAGCCTCAAGAGGGATAATTGTTCACTGCCGTTCTGTAATTGAGAGCTAAAACGTGCCTGAATGAAACCAACACTCATGGCTCTGCGAACAGCCTTTCGCAATCTACTTACGCATCCTTCATAGAAGTTTTTGATGTAGTTTAAAGACATGTTTGGCCTGTCGGTTTAGCTCCGGGGCTGCTCTGGGCCTTCATGGCCGGTTCGATGCTGCCAGTCAAAGGCCGCCAACAGTAGGGCCGAAACTCTGCGACTGACCCCGCTCCCTCGCTCTCTCTCTCCCTGCCCTGAAAGCCCGTGTCAATGCATATTTTTTTTCCCTTTATCCCTCCATCAATTGACTCGCTCAGTAGAAAAAGCACAACAGAGACAGAGGGGCCAACAATGCCCAGGGAGGGCATGTGGTCCCTGCATTATAATCCCTATAGAACTATGTCAGCGAAAAACAACAACCTCCTGTCACACACAATGCAGAGACAGAGATGGCAAACATGCAAAATACAAAGCACTCAGCTCGGAAAAGCCACTCTTCTAAACCTTTTCCTACATTATTGAGTTTAACTTAAAGATCTGGAGCTTTATTCTGAAAGTCTACTCTGTTTTTCACAATAAAATTCATGTAAGTTGTCTTAAAAATACTTCCTACCCGTGCAAAACACAAAGCTTTCACTCTGCTTCAGTACAGCTTGGATAAAAACAGACCAAAATCACCAAATGAATGGTACAAATGGAAAAACAAGAGCAATAACAACACACCCTGCACTGTAAATACTTCTGGAAGAACATTGACGGAGCTGCTGTTGTCCCAAACACAGTCCCAGCGACAGAAAGCAAACGTTAAACTCCAAAGAGTCAAAAAACTGGACAAAGTGAAAGAAAATGGAAGTCCACACACCAACCGTAATCCAGGCGGCGTGTTGTTCATTCCCCCCGCTTTTTTCCACTCACGGATCCTAAACTCATGCCAGTTGCGGGTCCTTGCGGGGACAGAGAGCAGAGGCAAGTCAGACGGAATTAACGAGGGGGACGTCCGGGGTCTGCTTTCAAAATAAATACAGGGGCTTGACAGGAGGATTCAGGACGAATGCTATATTTAGTCCATCCTCAGGGGGGACTTGGATGGTACAGCTGATCCAAAACAATAAAGCTATAAGAACTAGAAGCAGATATAGAATTAGGAGTTAAATAAGAGATATTAAAAAGAAATATGTCCAGTAAGCACAAAGAAAATGAAGATTATGGGATGTTGGGATCAATAGAGGGACATAAGAAGACTTTTTTTGACACAGTGAAAGGGCTTCAGGTGTGTGAAAAATTAAAAACGAGGAAAGCTGGTTGATGCAGTAGATCAAACTTATTAAAGCAGAAAAAAACATATGACAGGAATCAGAGCATTTTTGCAGAATAAATCAAATGCAATACCTGCAATGCTGGTGAAAGTAGACCAACATTTTTAAATCAACAAATATTCAGGATATTTAAAATTCAATGAAGCCCCCTTTTTGTTCATTAATTTTCTTCAAGACAAATGCAAAAAAGGACATTCTTCCACGATAAACACATTCTTCAACTCTATCTGTTGATGCTTTTATTTTGAAGGCTCTGTCTGATTCATTCCGGTCCAATCTGCACTAATTGCGTCCTGCTTGTCCCAGTTTTTTGGCAGCCAACTTGAGCTGGCTCATGCTGCCTGCATGTGTGCCATGGCGGCCGAGCACTAAAGTGTGCGTAAAAGCACCTTGACTCAGGGAAAAATGTGATGACGTCACAAAACAGAGCGTGACATTCATCAACCCGCCTCCAATCAGATATTTGAGATTGTGACTCAGTTTCTGACTGTTTGTATTCTTATTTTTTGTCATTTGGATTTATGATGATAAAGGAATAAATTAGATAATATGCTGAATGTTTCAAAAAATTTGAAAGTGATTTTCTTTAAAATTGATGATAAAAATGAGGATAGGACATATGTTTTAAAAGGCATGTTTTTAGTTCGTTTTACTCATCATTGTACTTATTTATGTTTTTTATGCTCAAAGGACTCTATTGTATGCCTGGCGTTAAGTGTTTTAGCGTGAAGTGCTGTCTTTTCCTAATTTCTGCCTGACATAGATGGAATTATATGCCGTGCACTCATGCCTTTAAAGGCAAATGATCCCGTTTGCACCCATTAGTCTGTGTCTGAAAATGAGGAGTGGTCAAGCCCGAAGCCTGGGTGTTCCTGACTTGAGAACTTTAATTTACTTTGCTTTAAATCTCCTCATACCTTGTCTGAAGTCTTAAGTCTGTAGTCAGAGTGTTTCTGCTATTTTGAGGACAAATCAGAGAGAGTAACACACATCCTCAGATCAAAACACACTTAACTGAGCTTGCTTCACTCACGTGAGTTGCACAGAGCATTTGTTGACAAATTCAGTTTAAACAAAACAAAATTTTCATTGGGTTTTTGCCTTCCACATGGAAACGGTGCCTGAATCCACAAACTTTTGAAACCAGGGTCCAGAGTGAAATGTTTTGAAAACGTTTTCCATCTCCGTGTAAACAGGAATCAGCGTTTTCAGGGAAAATAATGACGTGCTTCGCATGCACAGTACTTTTTCAGATAAAGGTTGCATGAAAACTCAGGAACAACCACAAATCTTTTCACACTCCAGTCCAGTTGGTGGCAGTAATACGCCTCTAAGTTGGTTTTGCCAACAGCTATTAAACAACAAAGAAGAAGACAAAGAAGCTCCCAGTCAACATTCTCCTGACATTTGGTGGTTTTGTAGTTGAGCACCACGCCGTTCATGCGTCGTTGTTGTTTGTGAAAAGTTTGTCTTCACCGGAAAGTGTTAGTGTGCTGAAGTGTGTTGAAACACAGCTGTTTCACTACAAACCTACATCGCCAACTACTGGCCTGGCATGCACGCTACAGCGTTTTCAGTCATTCTCGTGGATTCGTGTGAATGCGGAGGGCTTTGAAAACGCGAAGGAAAAACTTTACTTTTCTGGTGACAATGTTGTCGTGTAAACTGGGCCTTAGTGTGCCACTCTTGTGAACTCCAGTACGTGTAATACTCCCAGAAACAAGAAAAATCACCCACAGAATTAAAGATTTTCTCAAAACCTCGAGCTGCACTTCAAATCATTCTGGTTTTATTAGATATGGACAACATTTCTTTATTATATGAAAAACAAATAATAAAGAAAGAGTTACTCCATAGGGAGGTTATTTTTGCTCCAATTCTTACATGTTTTTGTGAGTCTGTTCCACAAAGTGATTCAGGTTTTGCACTTTACACCATGGCAGTAGCACCATGCTACATTATCTAATTGGCCTATATGAATTTGATTCATATAGGCCAATAGCTGTCCAATCACTTGCTGGACATGGTTTTTTCAAAGGTTCCCAAACACTTTTTATGGGCTCTTCCCAGAAGGACCAGTGAAATATACTGAACGGTCCATCTGGTGTTGTTGGGGCTTACAACTGAATCGGAGCAACTTGATGTCACTTTTTCTTGTACCAAAACAAACTTGAATGCCATACAGCTGCTGAAGTGTTTATTTGCATGGACATTTGTGAGCCAAGCCAATAAAAGGGAAAGAAAACAGAAGAAATGGAGGCTGAGGGAACTCAATAAAACAAAAAAGAACAAAAAACAGCACAAAATGCTTGACAGAAATCTTCATTTATATTTGCAGGCGATGCTAGGTTTAAAAGATTTCATGATCTGAGGACTTTAGGTTGGACTCCTTGTGTATTTCACTGGTCTTGTGGTTCACTTCTATACCCTGCAGTGTTCTGAATAAGAATCTCATTATATGTAAAGAACATATTGAATATTTATCTAGGAAAATGGGAGCAGATCTAATTCCAGGCTGCCATCAGAAAAAAATTATTTAAGCCTGGTGTCATGAATAAAAATGAACCAAATCAAACCATTCTCGCTCTATTGCACACACAGACACGTGCATATGCTTATAGGAATGTATTATGAAATTTCAGGGCATTTGGACAGTACTCATTGATTGTAGAGCAGCCATCAGCCCCCTTCAATCTTCCAGATACCCTCTTTTATTATCTCATTACGGTCCCAGAGTCCCGTCAATCTTCACATCTTTCTCTCAGTTTTGTCTGCTTCTCTTTCCTCACATTTCCTCCCTGACCAACACTTTCCTGTCTTCAGGTTTAAGGCGTCTGCACCGAAGAATGAGATTTTCAGCTTGATTTTCTGTGGAGTGTTAGATTAGATCCACATGTGTTGAACAGTGATTTAAAATTCAACCCAAGCTTAATGCAAATTACTCCTAAATAAATATTTGATGCCAAAGTATTGCACACAATTGCCCTGTCTATGCATCTACCATCATAATTTGAGCCACAGTCAGAGTGTGTCCACTCTGCCGAAGCACACGGCCAGTGCAGAGAGCCCCCTCTTTCCTCTCAAAAGGAAGAAAACAAGAATATTTACCAGTGTTCATATTGTTGACTAATTATTTTCGTCATTTTCATCAACTACTGTTTCTCCCCTGACGAAAACTATACAGTAACTAATAAATACAAGTGCACATGGACAAAAACTCAAACTAAATTAACAAATAAAAACAAGACTAAAATGTTTGACAGAGACTTAATCCAATCAGACCTAATTTGGTCATGTAGACAGTAGAGACAAGTTAGGAATATATCCAATCACAGCTACTTCAGTTG